>JAGFNQ010003192.1:157647-377050 GCA_024364735.1 Boesenbergia rotunda | reverse complement strand
CAAAGATTTAATTTCATCTTCTAGTAGTTCAACAAGCAAGTCATCAATGTTATCATCCCTAGAAGCTTTCAATTGATCAATCTCTAATTGCAATGCTTTAACTTTGTTTTTGGACTTCTTAAGCATACTAGTTAAACATGCAATTGCTCTATAACATTTTTCAAGCTCGGGAGAAGTTACCTCTTCATCATCCGAGGATGATGAAGCCGCGTTTGAGGAGCTTGAAGTTTCTTCACTGCTCTCCTCTCCAAGAGCCATGAGAGCCACTTGCCTTGTACTCTTCTCCTCCTTCTCGTCATCGGATGAGCTAGAGGATGACTCATCCCAAGAAGCCTTCAAAGCCTTCTTCTTCTTCTTGGATTTCACTTCTTTTCTCTTGGGTTTCTCCTCCTTCTTGAGCTTCGGACATTCATTCTTGAAATGTCCTCTCCTACCACACTCAAAGCAAGATGCATTATTCTTATCAAGCTTGAATTCACTAGTGTTACCTCTCCTCTTGAAACGTCGATCTCTTCGCATCATCCTTCGCACGAAGTTCGTCATTTCGGATGAAGAAGAGCCACTGCCATCTTCCTCTGTGTTTGACTCGGATTCGGAAGAAGATGAAGATGATGAGATCTCTTTCTCCTTCTTCTTCTCCTTCTTCTTCTTGTTGATCCGGTCCCCTGCAACTAAGGCAATCCCCTTTTCCTTGGGGCCTTTGTTAGTCATCTCATGCAATTCCATCTCACAAAATAAATCATCTAACTTTACAATAGATAAATCCTTGGATACTTTGTAGGCATCCACCATGGATGACCACAAAGCATTCCTTGGAAATGCTTTCAAGACATACCTCACAAGGTCGCGATTCTCGACCTTTTCATCAATTGAATGAAGTCCATTAAAAACTTCCTTGAACCGGCTATGGAGCTCACTTACCGACTCATTCTCCTTCATGGAGAGGTTTTGAAGTTGATTGAGAAACAAGTCCCTCTTTGCAATCCTCGAGTCTCGGGTGCCTTCATGGAGCTCTATGAGTTTGTTCCACAAATCTTTTGCACTTGTGAAGGGACCAACCTTGATGAGTTGGTCTTTGTTCATGCCGCATTGTAGAGTGACAACCGCCTTAGCGTCGGCTTCACTCTTCCTTGTTTGTTCGGCAGTCCACCGGGAAGATTCGAGTTCCTTGCCTTCATCATCCTTAGGAGGGATGAATCCTTCCTTCACCGCGAACCACGTATGGATATCCATCTTCAAATAGTATTTCATTTTTGATCTCCAATATTGGAAGTCGGTGCCGTCAAAGAATGGAGGTCGGGTGGTGGAGAAGCCTTCTCTCAAAGCCATCTTGTTGAAGACTCTCGGTTGTTAAGCCGTAAACAGAGCAACCTCGCTCTGATACCACTTGTTGGGAACGAGATGGCTATAGAGGGGGGTGAATATAGACAATCGCTTGCCCCTTGAAGACTTATCACGATTTCTGCAACTCAAATATCAGTAGCACAGCGGAAAGAGTGGAAACAGAGTATGCAGAAAAACTGAACGAGAGCGAAACAAACAGAACTAGCAAGATCGCTAACAAGGAGGGTTTACAAGGTTCGGGGATAACTTGCCCCTACTCCTTGGCGTGCCCTTGAGGTGGGCGATCCCTTGATCGTCGGCAGATCAAGCCCCGGTTAACACCGGATATGAAGCAACCTCCTTCTCGGTGGAGAAACCTCTCCACAGCGCGTTTCACCAATGATATATAATGAGCACAATGAAACAACAACAAGAAAGATCTTACTCAAACACTTAGCAAGGACAAAACACAGCAAGCTTCCCTGAGCTCCACCCAGTGGCGATCTCACGCAGACCCCTGTCTGCTCCGTGTCTTCCCACTGTCGGACTCCCAGCTTCTTGTTTTCTCCTTCAAGCGCTCAAGTATGATGATTGCTCCTCTATAGCTTGCTTAGAATCATTGAAGAACTCAAGAACAGTAAGCTTGTAGTAGCAGAACGCAAGCACACGAAAAAACTTTAAGAACTGCAAATCATCAGTCGCGTTGAACTCAACTCTCCCGTTCCTTTTTGTTTTTCCGCCAAGCGACAGGTGACACCATCTCTGTAGCTCCCAGCTACTCCTCTGCCAACGCCAGCCTCTACTGAGCTATCTCTGGACTCACTGAGCTCCTCAGTCGAGCTCCAGTCTCAGCTCCAGTCTGCAGCTCGCCGTTGCAATCTGAGATGGGAAAAGGGACAAACCTGCTCCAAGGAAAGCACGCTTTGACTTCTCCTTGAGTGTTTGAATCCTCCCCTGTCACCTGAAACTCAATCAGAGCATTAGAGCAGAAGATCATACAGCATATCACATACATCAGCAAATCCGATACGATCAGACGCTCTGACCGCGTCTGACAGTGAAATTTGAATTAAAGTGATCGATCACCGGACCGATCCAGGGTGTGTGGATCGATCACCAGATCGATCCACTGCTTTGCTGGGATTCCCAGCTCTCGCAGCTATACACGCCTGATCGGTCATCAGACCGATCAGGGTGAATCCTGATCGGTCACCAGACCGATCAGATTGGATCCTAATAGGTCACCCAGACCGATCAGAGCAGATGAACAGTAATTTTTTAATCAAGCCCAAGATTCCTGATCGGTCCCCGGACCGATCCAAGACTTTGATCAGCAAGGGAACTCACTCACCGTCTGCTCCCTGATCGGTCACCAGACCGATCAGGAGCAAGACAGCAAGGAAGTAGCCTGCTCCCTGATCGGTCACCGGTCCGATCAGGAGCTACACAGTAGATTCCCAATCTCACTGTGCGCTCCCTGATCGGTCACCAGACCGATCAGACATAGCTGGATCGGTCACCAGACCGATCCACTAAGGAACAGCGTGCCAATGTCCCTCATCGGTCACCAGACCGATCTAGTGACTCAACCCTAGCCCTCCAAGCTAGGAATTCATCCACCTTAGCCCTCCGAGCTAAGGATTTTTCCATCTAACTCTCCAAGTTGGGAATTTGCACCTAACCCTCCAAGTTAGGACTTTTCACCTAGCCCTCCAAGCTAGGACTTTTCACCTAGCCCTCCAAGCTAAGCACCTGACCCTCCAAGCCAGGACTTTTTCACCTAATTCTCCAGGATGGGAATTTGCACCTAACCCTCCAGGTTAGGACTTTTCACCTAGCCCTCCAAGCTAGAACTTTTCACCCAACCCTTCCGAATTAGGACTTTTCCATCACCTAGCCCTCCAAGCTAGGATTTTCCACACCTAACCTCCCAGGTTAGGATTTTCCAACATCATGCCTAATCCTCGATCAGGACTTAATCATAATCCACCTAACCTCCTAGATTAGGATTTTCCATATCATCATCATCCTCCTAACTTAAAATCGTTGTCAACACCAAAACAACAATCAGGGCCAGACTGCATCAACAATCTCCCCCTTTTTGTTGTTTGACAACCCGATTTTAAGTTTAGGGATTCTCAATCAATATTCCAACTTTAGAATCATAGGGGAATCCAGATCCTCCCCCTATAACATGATCATACTAACTTAACCAACAGCAGGTTCTACCATGAAATGATTTACAGCCTCCAGAACTTCTTGTTCCTCACGAACATATTATATCTTGAGATACCATATCTTATAGTTATCCCCATACAATTTCTCTCCCTTGTTCAGTTCGGTTATGATGTTCTTAGTTGCCATGATCTATCATAAATAAACATATTATTCATTAATTCAGTGTATATCATCTATACATAATTTTTTGATTGACTCAATGTAAACTTGACTTGGTTTACGAAATCAAGTGATAACTACGTTTTCACTCATCATTCGTATAATCCAATCTAATTAACATTGATCAATTATATTATATACATCCCATTAAACGAACTAATCATTTGTCTTGAATATGAACGAATCATATAAATGAACCAATCATTGAATATGAATTAATCATATAATGAACTAATCATTGAATATAAATAATGAACTAATCATTGAATATGAACTAATCATATAATGAACTAATCATTGACAAGTCAGTTAACACATAACATAACTTTATTTAATAGACTTCATCAGTTCGTACAACAGAATTTAATGAACTAGATAAGTTGACATCATTCTGATAATAAAAAATATTATGGCAGTGACTATCACTCTCTCGTTCATCTCTAATCGGCCAGTCTCGGGATCTTCCACAGATTCTATCGGATCTTCCTCTATCATTACAATATCAGGATCTTCCTCAATTATTTTAGGATTTTCCTCAGGCATTTCAAGATCTTCCTCAAATATTTCAGGATCTTCCTCGAATATTTCGGGATCTTCCTCGAACATTTCGGGATCTTGTTCTGAGTCCTCCTCAAAATCTTCTAGATCGTCTGGAAACTCATGGCGAAGTAGCTGCTTACATAACTCAGCATATGAGATACGACATTCATGATGCCCCCATATCTGGTGTGCAACTTCTCTCGCATGCCTTGGCAATGAATGAATCAATGCTCCAATTCTATAGTCATCCAAGATTGGAAACTCTTCCTGCTCGAGTTTCTAAAATAGTCGATCCAATTTTCCTATATTGCCTTGGATTCCAAGAATCGGACTATAGTCAACTTCTTCTATCTGCTCCATTAGCTCACGTCATCGCTCATAGCAATGAATCGTGGTGCAGATCTCATGCGACATCTGGAATTGAAAAACAACATAGTCAGTACAAAACTGACAAAAACCAGTAACAAAACTAGTTTCTTTTTTTCAATTCACAAATATATGCATAGAAAGAAGCTCACAAAAAATAAGTTTCCTTTACTTTTGTAGCTACAATTAATTATGCTACTGGACTGATCGATTTATATGTCTTACTGTTGTTGCTTCACTTAAGCCTATTTAAGTTGGGTTTCAACATAGTGATCAAATCAGTTAGTTTAGTTCAGATTATTTGATCAAACTGGTTTGGTTAATCCAACTAATGGTTTGAACCAAACCGATTGGACCAACCTAATCTCATTAAACTAAATTCGACTCGAATTTAAATTAATTGAACCAAAACTAAACTAATTATCGATCATAGCTTTTGATTGAGACTCTTCCCTTTCAACGGGAGGTCGGTCTTTCGAACCTCCTTTCAACCTTCTACTGGTTTTAATAAAACCAAAATAAATTTATTAAAAACCACTCCCCCTGCTTGATCGGTCAATGACCGATCAGGCCAGACCCTATCGGTCCATGAGTATACTGGACCGATCAGGCCACAGCCAGATCGGTCTCTATGACCGATCAGGCCTGCCTGATCTTCTTCTTCTCCACGCTGACACGAAACTTTTCTTTTAGCCATCACCAGCACAATGAACAGAAGAGAAGAATCGATGATCTTTTTCATGCTTTTATTGTCACGCCCCCAGAGGCACATGCTTCCTCGAAAATCGGGCAGCATCTCCCCTGTACGGCGGACAATATGGGGCAATTTATACATATATCTCACCATAAAAGATGGCTCAGCCATCATAATAGAAAATAAAACATTACCACGCAGTTTATATCAATATAACAGATAATGGGTGGCTCAGCCACCATAAACATAAAAGAACTATAATCCAAAGAAAACACAAAAGTCTCTGATAACGAGAAACCTGATAGTGAATAAAATACAACTCCAAGTACTAAAAATCGACAACTAAACCAAATACGAAAAGCAACTCAACTCTGGGGACTGGCGACTAGATCCTCTCCTGGCTCCAAGAAATACTTCTACCTGCTATCTGAAACAACAAAAAGGAAAGCAGGGGTGGTGAGTCCGAGCGGACTCTGCAGGTATATGAGTAGACAATAAGCATGACATGATATAAGATAACCAAGTAGAGAATCCAACAGGGTACAGTCCATAAGAAAATATAGAAACCTAATCATGCATAACATATGTAAATCGACATGGTATAAAGTCCGAATAACGACTAAGCAGGTATAGAACAACTCAACAACAATAATATCAAGATATACATGCATGTCAAACTTATGCAACAATCATAGCTCATATAAGTGCATCAAACACAGGCAAATGCATAAAATAAATACGTATGCACATGATGCAATGACACGTGTCACCCCTGACGCCAGTCAAGCCATCAACACATCCCATCTGTGTGACCGAGTGGGTAGGGCTGTGACAACTGTACCACTCCAACAACAAATACCACATAAGGCGTGGTTGAGTGGACAGGATGCTGGAGAGCCTACACTCCAGACTCTGGTACATCGGGGGAGCTATCAACAGCTATAATATCCCTCAAAAACAAACAACGGTGAGGGTGAGCCACCAATGGCTCATCCCTCTAAAACAACGGTGAGGGTATCACTGTCTGGCATGACAGGACAAATACTCACACTCTAACCACTACCATGACATCATGTGGTTGAGTGAATCGAGCAACAATATGACTAACGACGACTTAACCAAATGTAAGACAACAGTCGTTAATATGCAACGTTCAAGTATGGTGCATGATATACGATGCACAAACAACCGAAGAAACAACGATGCAACAAAATCCAACGAGTAAAACATGCATCGATACAACCAACCGGAAATCGAAAACCAACAGTTATGCGGCTACACTACTAGGTAGGATATTTCTAATGCCAAATAAACCTATCTGTGTTTAATGGACTTCTAAATACTCGCGTACAAGCGGTACTTTACAGAATAGAAAATCAACAGAGGACTGTACAGAAACGAATTTAGAATACTCGAAGATCAACGAAGAGTAAGTCTCAACGGCGATGTTTAAATAACAAACGACAAAGAACAAGGTCAAGCAACCTATCAGACATAACAAGCCATGCTTTTAAGGTAAAGAAGACTACTCGAGTACAAAGGAGAAATACCCGCCTTTTATTAAAGAATTTCGTAAACGAAGAGAAGAACCCCCCACGATCGATGACGTGAGTCCAAAGTCAAGGTCCTGTATTAAAGGCATAGTGTTTAGCTAATAATATGTGATATTTAGCTAAACAAACTTTCTTATGTAATTAGGATTATCCTAATTATTATATTCATTTAATTAATCAAGTTAAATACTCGGTTTAATCAATGAAGTATACGGTTTAATCAATGAAGTATATATATATATATATATATATATATATATATATATATATATATATATAATATATATATATATATATATATATATATATATATATATATATATATTATATATATATATATATATATATATATATATTCTCAATCCTTTGCATGGACCAAATGCACAATAAAAGGGTTTGTTTATATATAGGTCAACCTCTAATATGAGAAACATGGTTTTGCTGTAGATCAATGAAGATGATCCACAAGATTAAACAATTCTAACTATACTTTCATATGTCATTACTTCACAAAGTTAAGAAGTGCATTAAAAGTTAAACAAATTAACACCTCTCTGCATCTGATACTTATAATTTTTCTTGATCCTAGCATTGCTACTATTGCGTCTACACCTTCATTAATTTACTTAATGAGAATCAACAAAAGAAGCAAAACCTAACCTCTAATCATCAATGTATTCAAGGAAACCCTAACACACAACCAAGCTTTACCTGAATCGGCAGGAAAAAGAACTCGTCGGCAACAAGGGCAGTGATCGGGAAACCCTGATGGATGGCTGACGCAAGCAACCAAACGGCGAGGAACAGAGGTAGGCTGGGGGTTTTCCTACGTTGGCTGATTGGCGACCCGCATGAGGCGGCGGCGCTCTGCTCGTGCACACCGGAGAAGGAGAAGGGAGAGGTTAGGGCTCGGCGACTCGCGTGAGGCGGAGGTTTGCGACGTTGGGGTTGGCGTCGACCTGCCGTTGTCGTTGCGTGGAGAGGAACCGCACAGCGGCATCGCTTGCTCAGGAACGGCTGCGGCGTCGGGCGGTTTCGAGGGGAATCGACACAAAGGAGAGGAGGTTCGGGTGATGTTAGGGCACAACTGAGGGACTTAGGATTATTATAATTATTTTGGCATTTTGCAAATAAGCCCAACAAATTTAGAAAATTACAACTAGGCCCTTAACTTTTCAAAAACTTACCTTTTCAACCCTTTAAAAATTCAGTATTTAACATTCTCCCCTACTAACAAAAATTTCGTCCCCAAATTTAGCTAGTGTACCACAACAAATACGAGTCACCACAACCGATATCAACAACCAGACTAGTCACTACGCACCTCAAGTAAATAGATGAGGATAGCGAGCTCTGAACGTATCCTAGAGCTCCCAAGTAACCTCCTCATCAGAGTAGTGTTGTCAACCAACCTTAACCCTGATTGAAAGTCAAATGCATTATCTATCATATTAGAAAATGTCCAATATCTCTCTAACGGTAGCTACCCAGTTACAAGCAGTGACCTACACGTAGATACCCTATAGCTCTTTAATATCTCGAAAATCGATTCATCGCCTTGTTGTGCCTTCTATCTGATGAGCGTGTAAACGCGATCCATCTTTGGAACTAATGGTGCTGGAGCTTCTATCATCTGCTGAGTCTGATAACTTGTAGGTTCGACCATCTGCTGAGGCAGGTAAATTAAAGACTAATATGTTGGGCATAGCTGATCTTCACATAACTAATAACTAAAATAAACCCTATTCATACCATCTACTTGATTACATTTTAAGTAACAACGCGTTACTTCCTAACCTAATCACCACATAATCCTTCTTTTAATCAACCAGATTTTGTTGCCCGTCTCTTAAATACTCCAGAATACAATTGTACGAGCCTATAGAACAGATCTAGTGTTTAATAAGGTCAACCAGATTGTGTTGAACAAAAATAGACAAAAGCAGGAATATCAAGGCTGTTGTCTCCTAGTAATCTACATTTTTTTTTCGCAACTGTTTTCTTTCCGACAATGACTAACATGAATCTTGTACATGATTCAAGCAATCATGGCCTTTATGTTCCATGGAATGGCACGACAAGAAGAGCCATTAACCACACTATATATATATCTATATATATATATATATTGTTTTAAGATTAAGTAGAATTATTATTATTATTATTTATTTATTTATTTGTCATGTTCCAACACAAATTACATTATCTATTGGCCACTGTGGTTTATATTGATTTTATCAACACATTTATCAACACAACTATAAATAAATAATCTACATTATCTATCGGCCCAACTATCTCTGGTACAATACCAGATCGATTGCGAAATAAAAATAACTGACTTACAATATTTGGAGATTCCCTTCTTGCTATGCCTTCCTCTTCTGCTTGCTTACTGTCACGAGAACGTCACCGAGGACCGATCCCAATTTGCCACAAACCAAATCCCTCTCTCGAGAAATGCTCCTCCTTCTTCGTCTGCCTTTGGATTGCATTTAGACACAGCTTTTATAAGGAGAAAATGTCTCTTCCTCTACCTCCATCAATGGAGGTATTAAACGTTCTTGCCAGTAACGCCAACGTTAGAAGATGAAGAGGAAGAGGTGTCTCTTCCTCTTCCGCAACTGCCTGCAATGCCAACACTACTCCCCTCCTTCGATCAACATTTTGAGGAGAGCAGCTAAGCTGTCGGTGACTAAGCCCATCAACAAGGTATCGTCGGTGATAATCCCCTAGAGGTAGGTCTCCAAATTCAGTTTAAGATCTTATAGATCTTGTTGTCAAACTTTTGGGAGATTGTCGTAGGCTCTATTGGTTTGTGCCTAGACCTAATACTCCTTCATGTCGCAGCTTTATCTTGAGTTTTGGGTGGATTGGAGGCTGACTATATCATTAGCTCAGATCTAGAGTTGTTTGTGGTTGATTCTTTCATCTGGGCTTGTTCTTCGTAGATCTAAGCAAGGATTTAAGGTTGACAATTCAAGGTAAGGATTTGTTGGAGATAAATTAGGTTTAGTTAGTTTTGCATTGGGTTAAATGTGTAGTTTCAGCTTGTGTATTTGGATTTTGAATTCAGGATTTGATTTTGGTGTCTTGGGGTTGCTCTGTTCGATGAGTCTTGGTTAGTTTCCTTTCGGGTTGAGCAGTGATTGTCGTGTATGAGTTCTTGGATCTATGATGGTGGGTTGTTGATGATATATAGAGTTGTGTTTTGGTTTTGGTTGTGGATCCTATGAATTTGATACTATTAGTGTTACCTGGCATTGGATTGGACGCATAGCTTAGTGGAGATTTTAAATTAATCTTTGCTTTAGGTTGTTAACATAGCCTGATTTAGAAGGTGATATTATGAGCTATATTGCACTGATCTGGGTAAGGATTAGGCTCTTGTGTGGTAATTTGATTGATGTTGGTTTTTGGGATGAATTCTGTGTTGGACTTGAAATGGTTTATACCTTTGTTTTAGAGTTGTCTCTATTGTAGGTAGTTGTTTTTGATCTTTAGAGGCTACCATGAGCCATTAATGTGTGGAGGAATTTTGGAGGTGCTGATTTGGAGTTAAAATCGTTGGTGTGGAGTTAGCTTGACCACTGGTTTGGATTAAGGGCAATGTCAGATTGGGATGACCAGATACTAGGGTTGGATTTAATGCGGGATTAAAATTGTATTGAACCTAATCAAAAAGATTAGGGTAGTTGGGATTAACCCTAGTACGATTTAGGGATTTAATTAACTAATTACTATTTGTGTAATTAACTAAACTTTGCCTTTGATACAAGACATCGACTTGATTCACTGGTTGAGGATTTTATTTTGGATGGGAGGTTCTCGTCGGTTTCGAACTACTACATTGGAGGCGGATACCTTCGACTTATCTATTTTAGATATTGTCACAGTTTATATTCATAGTTTGTTATGATAGCAGTAGGTTTCTATTATGTACCTGTTCTTGTATTCCTCCGTTGGATACTAGTAGGTTAACTTTGTCATGCTTCCTGTTTACTTTCATATAGTACATGTACAACATGGATTGATCGCTGGTAGTACCCTGTATGTATACCGGTAGCTATTTTTAGATAATGATTTACGATTTAAACATGTGCATGTCTTATACTCTAGAGAGGTCTTTCGATAGGATGTTACATGCGTTTAATGTCATGCACCATATATGCACTATTGCATAGTTGGCAACCCTAGGCTCTCTTGTGGTCGAGTCTGATTGTCAGATCATGTTATGTGCACATAGCCACTAGTGGTGGCTACCGAATGGTGCGTCCAGTTGCTCTATCGAGACTCCGCACGGTCACTCTTGCAGTGGTTTTAGTGTGGGGTAGCAGTCAAGGATCCCTCCGAGTGTGTATCATTGCTCTGTGCTGCTTCGCTCGGTCGCTTATAGGTAGTGGTACTGGAGCGTAGCAAGCAGAGGTCCCTCCTCTTTCCAGTGATTCGAGGAGTTGAGAGATTTATCTCTTCCATATGACATGGGGTAGGAGTGTTACTTCACTAGCATTTTGTCCACTTGGTGACTTAGAAGCAGTGATGACAAAGTGCATACAGTTGTCATAGCCCTTCACCTAGATGAGTACTTCTGCCAACATCCTTACTTATGACTTATGACGATGGCTGACTGATGACAGGGATGACCATGTCATTGCATCATATGCATGATGCATAGATTGTATTTTGGTTATGTTTGCTACATTTGGATGTTGCATTTGTTTGACATGGACATACAAGTTGTGATATGTATACAGTCTGACGACTTTGTTTTACCCACAGAGGGGTATTGGGGTTATTGACTTATATGTTACCGAGATAGCTTGACACTAGTATTCCTTACCTTTATAGTATCTCAGTTTTGCATTTTCTACTACTACACTTGAGTTTTTGTCAACTTGACTCACACTGCTAGTATAGTTTACTTTAAATATTAGATATAGGTATTCGTTGAGTTATTTTGACTTACCTTGTTAGCCTTATTTTTATTTTAAGATGATCGGCTAGAGTGACTGACAGCCTATCCCAGTTCACGTGTGTCGAGGTGACTGTGTTGTTTTACTTATATTGATGTTGGTATATGTTAATACCTTTCTTTTATTTCCCATTTCCATATTTGTATTTCTGATTTGTTATGTCGCCTTGCATGTCGATGGTGGATTGTATTTTTGTGTCATGGAAACCTATATCTTTGTTTGTTTGTCGTAAGTCGTACCGATATACGTCTTTTCTTGATGTGACATTGTCTTCTTTCGTTTTGTTCACTTGTTCTAACCCTATTGGTTGTGGTATCAGGTGACTAGGAAGGTTACGGTGTTAAGGATTTCGAATTATCCACCAGGTTGAGAGAGAAGCAATCTGGTTGGTATCGGACGAGCTGCTGCTCGAGGCGTGACAGCAAATCCAATTGGACCCTCCTGATTGTAGGAAGTTCGGTCGACTAACTACTTATTACCTCGGTTGGCCTTAAATTTCGACCTGTAAACCAGTCAACTACGATACTCGACATCAACAATTGATCATGACCTTTCCATATGGAAAGAGGGTCCCATGTCCTCCGGATCAAATTTTAAATTTCCAACCGGATCAGATTTTAAATTTCCAAATCAAAAGAAAAGACCTTTCGCCGGACTATCCCTTCGAAATAACCTAGGCAGCAGTTTACTCATCCATTGGGCGTTTGGAATCAGGCGACCTTGCCAAATATGTGCCCGTCTCTTCAAACACGTACGCCGCATGGGAATGGGAGAGATGAAGGATCCATCGGGCGGACTGATTAAGAAGTAGCAATGTTGATGGTGGTGCAATGAAACATACTAGCCAGTGCAAATTCATTCTTCCACTGTGTGCGTGCGTGCGTGCGCGCGCGCGCGCGCGCGTGCGCCATAAATCTGCGATCTTTTCTATTAAATCGGCCGTTAAATTCAATTTAGTTATTCAAGTAAAGCTTTTGTCTTCGATCTATTTTTTTCAATAATTCCTCAATAACTCCAACTTCTATATTAAATCAGATATATTGGTTAGATTGTGACAAATTATACATAATGATTCAGTTACTGATTAATTGTTGGTCAACAAAATTAAAAGTTACCAGTAATCGAATAGGTAACTTTTAAATATTTAAATAAACTAAGTCGGCTTTAAAATATTTAAATAAAATATAACCAAAATTAGATGTTAAATGTTATCAATAATCAAATTAGGTAATTAATTAAACTAAGTCGGCTTCAACGAGTCAAATAGGCATCTTTAGAATTAGTGTATTTTTTTCTATGAAATATAATAAATGATCATACATCATATACATTTACTCCACAAAGTCAATTGTTAATTTATTTAGGTCAAGTTTTTTCCTTCAAGATTTAAAACACTCAAACGCATTAGATTTAAATGAGAATACATTATTAAATTTTTACCAAGTAAACTAATTTATAAATTTAACTTGCGGGCCAAATCAAAACTCCAACTTTAACTAAGACATGAGAAATTTCAAAATTTCAATCTTTATCTGAAGCACATGAGATTTCAAAATACTAACTTCTTACTCACACTTATTGTGTGACTCATGCTATTTTGAACGCATCCAAGAGATGAGTAGGACAAATTATAAATCGGCAATTTACCAAAAGGCGTACCTAAGAATAGGTATTTACCAAACAGCGTACCATGGTTTCATTTTCACCAAAGGGCGCACTTAATAATAGTGAACTTCCTCTTATACCCCTCCTGTTATCTACTGTCTTTCTCCTTCTCTCTCTGTAACAAATTTCGAGACGACGACTGCAGATACTTTTTCAGACTTTTATTTTAAAATAATATAATATGAAAACGGCGCTGAAAACGTTGTAAGGTAAACATCAAAAAATATTTCAGTTAACAAATATCTCATCCAACGTGATTTAAAAATATAAATAAATAATTTTTATATTTGATTAATAGAAATTAAAATATTTAATAATATTTAATATATATATTAATATATATATATAATATTAATAAATATATTAATAATATTTAATAAATATATTAATATTTCATCCCACACTCTTTATTAATAAATATATTAATAAATATATATAAATATATTAATATATTAATAAATATATTAATATAAAAAAAAATTTTGAAAAAAAACGTTGGCTGAAAATTTTAAAACAAAATGTGTATTGATTTCAGGCCCACGCTGGGCCTGAAATCAAACCTTTCAGGCCTAGCGTGGGCTTGAAATATTTTTATTTCAGGCCCAGTGTGGGCCTGAAATTTTTTATTTTAGGCCCACATTGGGCCTGAAATCTTTTGATTCAGGCCCGACTTGGACTCAAATTTTTTTTCTATTTTAAAAATATATTAATATATAAAAAAAACCTATCAAAACACTTAATTTCAGATTCAAACACAGGGCCTGAAATCATCCCAGGAGGGTCTGAAGTCAAATAACTTCAGATCCTATAAATAATTAATTTAATAAATAAAAATTAAATATAAAAAATATTTTTAAAATTAAAAAATTTTTTATGTCCTGGGCCTGAAGTCATCAAACTTCAGGCCCTCCATTATTCATATTAAAATATATAAAAAAAATTTTATAAAAAGGTTTAATATATAATTACATATTATATAGGAGTGGTTTAGGTATATCAATGAGTTTGAGTGCCGAAACATCTAATACGAGTGGTCTAGGAGATGAGATTTTGGGTGCCGAAACATCTAATCTTGCTGTATCACCAATGCTATAGGAGTTATTTAGGTATATCAGTGAGTTTTGAGCAAAACTCACTGATGGACCTACCATATTTGGAATTCTGAAAACTCTATATCAGTAGACAGGGTTGAGCTAGGAGATGAGATTTTGGGTGTCGAAACCTCAAATCTTGTTGTATCACCAATGCTATAGGAGTGATTTAGGTATATCATTGAGTTTTGAACAAAACTCACTGATGGACCTACCATATTTGGAATTCTGAAAACCCTATATCAGTGGACATGGTTGAGCTAGGAGATGAGATTTTGGGTGCCGAAACCTCTAATCTTGTTGTATCACCAATGCTATAGGAGTGGTTTAGGTATATCAGTGAGTTTTGAGCAAAACTCACTGATGGACCTACCATATTTGGAATTCTGAAAACTCTATATCAGTAGACAGGGTTGAGCTAGGAGATGAGATTTTGGGTGCCGAAACCTCAAATCTTGTTGTATCACCAATGCTATAGGAGTAGTTTAGGTATATCAGTGAGTTTTGCTCAAAACTCACTGATATACCTAAACCACTCCTATAGCATTGGTGATACAACAAGATTTGAGGTTTCGGCACCCAAAATCTCATCTCCTAGCTCAACCCTGTCTACTGATATAGGGTTTTCAGAATTCCAAATATGGTAGGTCCATCAGTGAGTTTTGCTCAAAACTCACTGATATACCTAAACCACTCCTATAGCATTGGTGATACAACAAGATTAGAGGTTTCGGCACCCAAAATCTCATCTCCTAGCTTAACCCTGTCCACTGATATAGGGTTTTCAGAATTCCAAATATGGTAGGTCCATCAGTGAGTTTTGCTCAAAACTCACTGATATACCTAAATCACTCCTATAGCATTGGTGATACAGCAAGATTAGATGTTTCGGCACCCAAAATCTCATCTCCTAGCTCAACCCTATCCACTGATATAGGGTTTTCAGAATTCCAAATATGGTAGGTCCATCAGTGAGTTTTGCGCAAAACTCACTGATATACCTAAACCACTTCAATAGCATTGGTCATACAACAAGATTAGAGGTTTCAGCACCCAAAATCTCATCTCCTAGCTCAACCCTGTCCACTGATATAGGGTTTTCAGAATTCCAAATATGGTAGGTCTATCAGTGAGTTTTGCTCAAAACTCACTGATATACCTAAATCACTCCTATAGCATTGGTGATACAGCAAGATTAGATGTTTCGGCACCCAAAATCTCATCTCCTAGCTCAACCCTGTCCACTGATATTGGGTTTTCAGAATTCCAAATATGGTAGGTCCATCAGTGAGTTTTGCTCAAAACTCACTGATATACCTAAATCACTCCTATAGCATTGGTGATACAGCAAGATTAGATGTTTCGGCACCCAAAATCTCATCTCCTAGACCACTCGTATTAGATGTTTCGGCACCCAAACTCACTGATATACCTAAACCACTCTTATATAATATGTAATTATATATTAAACTTTTTTATAAATTTTTTTATATATTTTAATATGAATAATGGAGGGCCTGAAGTCATCAGACTTCAGGCCCAGGGCACAAAAAATTTTTAATTTTAAAAATATTTTTTTATATTTAATTTTTATTTATTAAATTAATTATTTATAGGATCTGAAGTTATTTGACTTCAGACCCTCCTGGGATAATTTCAGGCCCTGTGTTTGAATCTGAAATTAAGTGTTTTGATAGGTTTTTTTATGTATTAATATATTTTTAAAATAGAAAAAAAATTTGAGTCTAAGTCGGGCCTGAATCAAAAGATTTCAGACCCAACGTGGGCCTGAAATAAAAAATTTCAGGCCCACGCTGGGCCTGAAAGGTTTGATTTCAGGCCCAGCGTGGGCCTGAAATCAATACACGTTTTGTTTTAAAATTTTCAGCCAACGTTTTTTTCAAATTTTTTTAGTATATTAATATATTTATTAATATATTAATATATTAATATATATTTATTAATATATTTATTAATAAAGAGTGTGGGATGAAATATTAATATATTTATTAAATATTATTAATATATTTATTAATATTTTATATATATATTAATATATATATTAAATATTATTAAATTTTTTAATTTCTATTAATCAAATATAAAAATTATTTATTTATATTTTTAAATCACGTTGGATGAGATATTTGTTAACTGAAATATTTTTTGATGTTTACCTTACAACGTTTTCAGCGCCGTTTTCATATTATATTATTTTAAAATAAAAGTCTGAAAAAGTATCTGCAGTCGTCGTCTCGAAATTTGTTACAGAGAGAGAAGGAGAAAGACAGTAGATAACAGGAGGGGTATAAGAGGAAGTTCACTATTATTAAGTGCGCCCTTTGGTGAAAATGAAACCATGATATGCTGTTTGGTAAATATCTATTCTTGAGTACGTCTTTTGATAAATTGCCGATTATAAATAGAACAACCACAATCATCCAAATCATATTATATAGGAAACATTATTTTATTAAAATAGAAATATTAAAATAGGTCAAAAATTAAAAAATGTCTAAAATCATATCAATCGTGAAAAAAATAAAACGCTCCGTCACCGAATATTTTGTATCGTACTGATGATTAATATATAAATATTATCTTTTTAAAATTTGAGAGTCAAATTTTAACAAAGTCAATACATCCGTCATCCTTATGTGCTAGCCACAATATTAAGATAGTAGCTCCATGATTTATCTTTTCTATATTATTTTGAAATGGTTGATAAGGTGCTAGGAGGAACGAATCGTCTTTTACCATCTAAAATAATTGGTACAATATGAAATTGATTATTTTTATTTTAATCAAAATTACTATATATATATATATATATATTATATTAAAATACTCTCGTCAAAATTACTTAATTTAAATTTAAAATTTTGAACTTTAAATCTAAAATCATAAAAAATAGTAATAACTAAGTGATACCGTTAGTTGCTACTAGCGTGTATTACTTGTCATATAACGTTTAAATAGCAACAGAGTTGTTGCTGCCTACAGTAATAATTAGTCATAATTGTTATAATATACTAGAAATAAATATATTGTAGATAAATAATATAACCTTGTGATTTTAAAAAAAAAGAATATTCTTTTGATAATTTATATATTTAAGATGTCCTTTGATTCTTATCTTTAAAAAACAATGTTTGGTTGGATCATATCATAATGGGGAAAAATATATTAATTTAACTGCACTTGCAAATTTATTAATCGAATTTATGTTGAAAGTTTTCAACAAGTCTGGTTCAATAAAGAAGTTTACTGTCTTAGCCAACGGAAACTTTACAGAACGACTTGTTAGGAATAATTCTTTGTTTATTTGAGTGAAATTAAAGAAGAGAAAAGGGAAAAAAAAGTTAATTTCATTTAAAATTTAGCTTTTAAAATAGATCAATTTATTTATTTATACTTTAAATTCCTTATTATAGAGCGAACAATTATTCAAAACAACAATATCAAACTAAATCATATTAAATACACAAGTCTGTTTAGCGAGTGATGGATGACACCAAGAAATCGATGAACTGTGACACATGACAAATCAAACAAAATCAAATTGTAACTGAGAATTTACAGATCGATCAAGAATTATCGTCAACATTTACATCAGATTGACGGTCTTTGATCAAACAAACAACAATAGTATGGTAATCTAAAGCAGAACATAACTGACGAGGAATAAATGAACAGAGAAATTTCTTTCCTCAATTGCTATAGATCCAGACGTTACTCGGAGTCCGGAAGTGAGAATCTGCAGATGGGGCAAGAGTTGCTATGTTTCAGCCATTGCATTAGACAATCTCCGTGAAACGGATGGCCGCAAGGCATCGCCAGACTCATCTCCTCGAATTCATCGAGGCAGATGGGACACGAGCTATCTTCTGCCGTCGTAGTTACCATCTGAAGCCCCTCCACTGCCGCTGCAGACTCCGGCCACAGCCCTCTGCCGAACTGGACGACGTGGACGTCGTCATCGTCCTCGAAAAAGTATTCATAGGTCTCCGGAGGAATCATATAGCGAAGGCGGCTGTCAGAAGCGGAAGGAGCGACGGGGATTTCAATGATGGAGAAGAACTCCATAGAGATCATCTCCATGATCGGAAATAGATCGAGCACCTCGTAGGTATATACGCGGAAAGCCTCAGCGAGAAGGTTGAGGTCTACAGGGCGCACGCAATTCGCCGCCACGCATGAGAACATCCGCTGCGTCTGCTCCTCCCATGCGAGCTCATGGTTGATGTTGTAGAAGGGCTGGGGAATGGTGAAATAGGTGTCCTCAGCGTCGACGTCGTGGGAAGAAGAAACCATCCGCCGGCAAAAGTGCGAGATCAATTGGGGAGGCATCGTGCCTTGGCCACCCTCGAAGATCCGTAACACCACCCGCGCCTCAACGCGAAGAATAACGCCGCCTGCGTCGGCTGCCCACCCAGGAATCACCGTCGACGGGGCGGAGCTGTCTGCGCGGACGCTCCAAGCAAAAGGATCCATGAAGACGAAGCAGAAAAGAAGAAGCGGTGGAAAGCTCTGAAACAATTGACGGAGGTTCGAGTCATCGGCGGCCTCGTGCGATATATATAAGGCTTTGATTTCACGTGACGAAATCAATTCAATACTGAATTCCGTTTGCCGTTGGATTCCTATCTTCCCTATAATTGGAAATAGACAGCTGATAAATAATTACCGTTAGAAAGAATTGCCGTTGATGATTAGAAATAGACAGCCGTTGGAAAAAATTACCGTTGGAATGAATTACCGTTGATGATTAGAAATAGACAGCCGTTAGAAAGAATTACAGTTAGAAAGAATTACAGTTAGAAAGAATGTTTTAATAAATGTAATAGAATTAGCGTTATCTAACTGTTTACCAGTAATTAAGGAAAAGGAAGATAAAATCAATTCTCCTCTTTGTCTGCTCCACCCAGGTGGCCAGGTGGGCCGATGGCTGACGGGGAATATATGTATACAGACAGAAGAGACCATAATCGGAGCTTAATTTCTCCATGGAAGCACTGCTTGTCCCGAGCACGACCTGCGAATAAGGGACTCTGTTATATGTGAATCCAAAAAAGATGTCTTTTTAAGCAAAGACATGGATGAATAGTCTTAGAAAATAGAAGAGCTACAGCACAGGACAGAAAGAACTCACGACAATATTTGGGTGAGAAAGGTTCTTTAGAAGCTTTACTTCTTCCTCGAGTTCTCTTATATATGAGCCCACCAACAGGTTTATAACAAATCATAGATATCTTCAAGCAGAATATATGTGTACAGAAGAGACCACCATAATCTGAGCTAGCTTTCTCCTTGGAATTGAAGCACTGCTGACTGCTTGTCCCGATCAAGACCAGCGAATAAGGGACCCTAGCTATGTCAAGAAACATCCAATACCAAAGGAATACAAGTAATTAAACGTCCAGTACCAGAGGGAATACAAGAATACGATACAATTAGAAACCCACCTGTGCTTCACAATCTCCCGGCGGCAGCGGAGGGAAATTGGGGCCAAAGGCCCCGAACCCTAGGCCCAATCCAATCCTCGATTTCCTGAGGCAAGATCCGAACTTTTCCACAATCCTGTCACCTCCTACGCCTCCGTTCCCATCAGAGCCTGTTCGAAACACGAGGGATCGTCGCACCGATCCGAAGATGTCTTGCATCGTCGTGTTCCGCTGTCGCCGGTGGTCTGCTTCACTCCAATTAGGGTGCTTCCGACAGTGGATCTCAGGGGCGTCCTCCGGATCTCATCTGGGGAGGAATCGCAGCGCCCGTGTAGAATCGAGGCAATCGAGAGACAGAGAGAAAGAGACGGAGAGAGAGTGAGGAACGACGGTGGTGGAAGCGGCCGCACTCTCTTGCCCTTTTCAAGAAGTTTTCGAATTATATGGACCAAAATGCCCCTCATAGACGTTACATTGCCACATTGTTATTTTGTTTTTTTTCTAAAATTTTTATGTGATTTTTAAAAAAATATTGAAAAAATTCAATTTTTTACTTGAAAAAAGATCGAAAATCGTGTGTGTGTTTTTTTTAACTAATTAATTTATGAATAATGATAGGGAGAGTGAAAATGGGAGAGTAAAAATCATAGTGAATAATGTGGCATGACGTGACATGACGTGACACTTTATATGCACATGTCCAATTATCACTGAGGCATCATAGTAAAAATCATAGTGAATGAAGGCCGCCGTCCCGAATCAAATTATACCCTGGGGGCACGGTGAACCCGTCGGAGATCGTGCAGGTAAGGTATCACGTCATTTATTATAATTTTCACTCTTCCATTTTTACTGATCCAATCATTATTCTTAATTTATTTAGTGAGAGCTGAAGGGGGGAGGAAACATGCAGTACCTCTTTGACAAGCAAGTTAGTACTCATGTTGCAAGTTAGAATCCATGTATGTGCCTCCATTAAACAAAATATAATATTCTTTAATTTATATATAGTCTTCTTTTAGTTGCTAGAGATCTTGGCTTCTGTTAAGGAAGTTTTTTCCTTATCCTGTTTTATCTAATTAGCAGCTTTGTACCGGAACTGAACCAATTAGCAACTTGTCATCCATTCACAAATTATTATTAATATATTCATGCGAAACTCAAAAGATCCAACTTAATATATATTCATCGACAAAGGCAACAAGTTCGCTTGATTGACAGATAATGATAGTTGGGAGAACATTGTCGACAAGCGTCAGCTAACCACCCAAAGATATCCAAGAAAGCCCTTTGTTATGTCTGCAGATGTGAGGCTATTCTAACTATCAAATTGTTCCAATAGCCACGACTTAATCAGTCAAAATTGAGTTGGGATCGCAACTAATTAATCAAATTGTCTTGAAATTATGTTTATATGATTGCGTGAAGCATTCAATCTTACTCGATCGAGCTAAAATAAAGCAGTTCCAAAAAGAAGTATAGAAACCAGCCATATATACTTTTAGTTGCGGATCGTTGAGCTGTCAAGCTACTCACGGATCAACTTATTATTTCTCCGACTTTGCAGGTACTCAAGAGTCGTGAGATTGAGCTTATTATTATCTCCTGGCTCGAACATAATCACGGATCAACTTATTATCTCTCTGACTCCGTGGGTACTCGAGAGTTGGGAGATCGATCTTATTATTATCTCCAGACTCAGACATAGTCGTGAATCGACTTATTTTTCTTCGACTCCATCGGTATTCAGGAGTCAAGAGATTAAGCTTATTATTATCTTACAATTTAGACATAGTCGCGGATCGACTTATTATCTCTCCCAAGGGCGGTCCTGAAAAAAATTGGGCCCTGGGCGAAATTTTAGATTTGGTCATTTTGGACCTTCCTCTTGCTGAAGAAACTAGACATTAGAGAATATTTTTAGCTAATTTCTCAAAATAACTTATTCAACAATCAATAATGTTCCGAAGGACACACAACCGATGTTACAAACTCATCTGAAGAGATGGAGTCCGCATTGGAATGTGCAGTATTTTCGCCGCCTTCGGTACTAAGGGATGACGGTGAATGTTTCAGGGGGTGGAGAGCGATGCCAACGTGTGCATCAGAGATAGAAGTTGTCGCAGCGACGGAATAAGGTCTACCCTAACTTCACTTTGTAGGTCGATGAGACAGGACGGGGGGGGAGAGAGAGGGAGGGAGGGAGAGGGCATCGCGGCGTCGAAAGAGAAACTGCTTCATAAGCACGGATCTGAGAGAGAGGGATCGAAGAGAGAACACGTTGCGGCGACAAAAAGGGCTTCTGCCCTTGTTTTGTCATTCGTTCGGAGGTTAATGAGAGAGAGAGGAGACGGAGAGGGAAAATGCATTAAAAAATTTTTTTTTAAAAATACACTAATTTTCAAGAAATATTGAAGGTGTGTAATAAGATATTATATATATATATATATATATATATATTATTATTATTATTATTATTATTATTATTATTATTATTTTGGGATCCCACCCAAAGTGGGCCCTGGGCAATTGCCCTGCTTGGCCACCCTTAGGGCCACCCATGCAAGCTACTATTGTTCTTGAGGAAGAGAGAAGCGGCAGAGAGGACCAGCAAATCCCAACAAATCCAAATACTTTATATTTTGTCGCATGTAAAGCCAAGCAACTTTACTTTATATCTTGTCGCATGTAAAGCCAAGCAGCTGAATCAGGTGTAGGACCGGATAAGATTCGTAGAGATATGGATGTTGATGAGGCCACAGAAGGTACTCAGTCCTAATCTATAATCCATCCCCCTATATAAACACCTTAGTAGTCTTCTTGCAAGACACAAGTCGCAGCACGACATAAGTCTTACTTGAAGTAGTTCTGAGTCCGGAGTCTGTAAGCTTGAAGAAGTTTCCTTTTGTAAGTTCCTAAGCTTTTATTATAATCTGAATTTGCTTTGGTTCTTATTTATATTAAAAGTTTAGAAGCCGCTTCGTATTGAAATGAAATGGTATCAGAGCGAAGTTATGGCTGAGTAGAAACTTAGGACAGGGTACTTAAGGTGAGGTTATCCTTTATAAATTCCAATCTTTGATAAACTGAAGACAAAGGCGTTCCTGAAAAACACCTGGAGTAGTCTATAGGGTGGCATAGAGGCTGGACCTAATAAGCCCACTATAGGATTACTATTGGGAAAGAAAAGTAAGGATCGAATTTGTTATCTACATTAAAAATTAGCGGACCACTAATAAGGCGACCGGGTAATTACGAAAGGCCGCAGGGCGCATAAGTCCATGAGAATTGGCAGCTGTGAGTCGGATGAGTAAACCCCTAAGCCGTAAGGTGGGAAGCTAGGAGTTAATGTCAGATCAATGGGAGTCATCGGTGCAGGAATGGTACACCAAAGCAAAAAACCTCAAACCTAGAGTACCTTGATCTCATAGAAACAGAGCCATCCACAAAGCAACTAGCTCATAATATATCAGTAATTTATGACAGAGTTTGCCTCTCGTGTCGAGTACATCTTAAAAATTTCAAAAAAATTCAAGAAGAAATAGAATTTCTTAAGAGTGAAAACTTGAGATTAACTGAGGCTGTGAAAAATTTAACCCAAGAAGTTGTGGAAAATAAACCACTAACTCTCAAACAACTTCAAGATCTTGTGTTAAATATTGTTGAACAACCAAAGGTTATTGAAAAACAGGCTTTAAAAATCTCAGAAGAAACAAAGAAGGAGCTCAAAGAGGTTAAGGCCTTATTAAAAAGGCTGGAAACCTTGGTCACATGAGCTATATAAACACTCAAGCAACCAGAAGCTACCGTGACGCTCTAATCGCAACCGAGGAGCTAGAGTCACCCGCGGTCGGATTCAGCAGACCTCAACAAATTAGTGACGGGATGGCCAACAAAACAGCGGCAATCATAAAACAGAACAATACCCAAATCCAACTTTTGGTGACCATCTGTGAGAAACTTGAGCAGCTTGAAGAAAGGCTGAGAAGAGTTGAAGAGAAATTACCTCAAGAAACAACAATACCAGACTCAGTGATAGAAAGCCTGAACGAAAAGATCAAGAATCTGAAGATCTCAGAAAAGGAAGCCCCTAAATCTGGTAAACTCCTTATATTCAAAGACCTTACGAACTATTGAAACAGGAAAAAGCTAGAGCAGCGACAAAATGATTACAAGGGGTGCAATACAAGACCCTCGAGTATCAACCCTAACAAGGAGGGACAGAAGTAACACCTCTATTTGAAGACCAAATCCGAGATTATCGTCAAGGACAAAGAAGGCGATATAACACCAGATAGGCGCTACAAAGAGTTCGGAGAAGAATCACGGGAGGAGAACCTCATAATACCACCCTTGAGCAACAGATGGATCCTCAAACTCAATTGAGGCTATCAATGCAGGAAAGGGCCAACATTGTACCAGCGGAAGTCTTATATCATTCTAGACATGATGATGCTAATCACCGCGTCTATATATACAGATCAGAAGAAGCTATGCTGGTCACCCATAACCAGGTGGATAGAACTTTCATACAACCAGAGAGCTTTCATCAACTACAAAGAAGTGGTATGAGATTCCTCCATATGGGAGTCATACAGGTCCGTATCCAAATTCTCCATAGACAAGAAGAAGGCACCTTAGCCCTGGTAGTCTTTAGAGATAATAGGTGGCAGGGTGACCAGGCTATCTTTGCCACAATGGAGATAGACCTCACAAATGGTACACAACTTGTTTATGTTATACCAGATACCATGCTAACAATTTCAGACTTTTTCAGAAATATACAAATCTCAATCCTGGCAAGAGGCTATGACAACTGGCAGAATGGTGAAGCCAATCTACTTATAACTAGAGGACTAGTAGGCCGGCTTTCTAATACCCCTAATGTGGGTTTTGCCTACGAGGTCCAGAACGTCGTAGACTATCTAGCAAGCCATGGAGTACGAGCCCTGGCGGGAAGAAGCTACAACACTCGGGAGGCTTTGGGCCACAACTGGATAATTAGGCAACCAACAGTCCATATTCCAATGCAGCCTACAGAAGTAAACACCAGAAATTTCCTAGATGGTAGAATATCACTCAGATTTGATAACTACCAAGCGACATTCACATCCTCAGGACCAAACTACAACAGCAAAGATGAAGAAGTCCAGAGTGATGAGGAAGAAATTAGGCGACATACTCTAGCGGTATTCATTCAACAGGAACCGCTAGAACCCCTATATGTCCAGAAAATATGGGAATCAGCCAAGCTCCCTGAAAGAAAAACTGCTGGAGCTGCAGGGTATGATTTGGCCATTAATAGAGCCCAAGACATCCCAGCATATGGGAAATCCTTGTTATATACGGGGATCAAGATCAAAATTCCACCTGGACTTATTGTCGAATAGCTCCAAGATCGAGTGCCTCCTTGAAAGGAATAATTATTGGAGCAGGAGTAATAGATTCTGATTACAAGGGAGAGGTACGAATACTTGCATTCAACTTAACTGATGAAGATATTATCTTACAAAAATATGAATGCATAGCTCAATTAATATTAGAATATATCGCAACCCCTGCTGTTATTGAGGTTGACAATTTAGATGAAACTGAACGAGGAAAAGGAGGGTTTGGCTCAACCAGCCAGTTACAAGGCAATCAACCATCTACCTCGCATATAAACTGCAGCCTATGCTCGCGCATTGAGGGAATCTATGCGCAAGAAGACCTTGAAGAAGAAACATCCCAAGAATCTAACCATGAGGACCTATTGAGGAACCATGCAGGAACTGCAAGCCCAGGGCTCTGCACTCCGGTCCATGGATAACTCAGTAGTGAATCACGGGGAGATATGGGATACTCTTGGGCAACCCAGTGGAAAATTTGACTATTTAGTCAAATACACACCCCCACCTTATCAACTGTTCATTTCTCCCACTAAACCTCAGTGGGGAGATGAAGATGAAGAACAACAACCAGGAAAACAAGTATTCCAGGGGCAAAGTTTAAAATCTCGCCATCCATATTATTGGACCAACGAAGAAGAACTCGAAGTGGAACAAATTGAGCATCCGGCGTTCCAACAACCTAAAGAAATAGAAACACCTCATGAGGACACAAGAAATTCTAAATTTGACAACTGTTTTGAAGACACTTACAGAATACTTCGGCATGCAAGACAATACCGAGCTGAATTGCAACAACAACTTGATAAGCTACCACAACAGGAGTCTGCAGATCAGATGAACGAAGATGATGAACCAAAACAATGTTATTTTAAAAGGGATCCCTTCCCTCATCATTTTCTGACAGTTCACATTGAGACAGACAAGGAAGAAGAAGATGAATTTTATTCCTATTTACAGTATATTGCAGAAATAATTCAACCTGAAGGCCAGAGCTCTTCAGACGAGGAGTTTATTAATCCATTTGCAGCACAAGATGGGGAAATGCAAGATCGACCAATATGGGGTATCGGAGATCCCATAATAGCCGCTGGAGTTGATGAACCTATATGGGATACCGAATATCCCCAAATTGCAAGTCTTGAAAGGCTATTAGCGTCCTCGTCAGTAACATCAGATTATAGACCTCCTCAAGACACAGCAATGGGTCATGTTGGCTACCCACCAGCAGCACCAATAGCGCCAACAGAACAAGTGCAAAGGCCAGACTTTGAAGGACCTGAGTTAGCCAAAAGAAATCAGTTTAAAACAAGGAATTATTCAGGACAATGGTCGTTACCTTCAGCCCAGCACCAAACAGGGGCCATTTTTATCATCCCTACACAACTAGGTATGTTTGATGAAGTTTTTATGCGTTGGGAAAGTATTACCAAAAATCTGGTATCCATGCAATCCTTCTCAAGTGGAAAGGAAAAGGCTGAGTTTATAGAAAATTTATTGGGAGAAACTGAAAAACTAACTTGGATACAGTGGCGTATGAGTGACCCAGATGAATACCAAGCAATATTAAATGCTTCTGATGGTATTGAAGGTACTCAAAATATTATCTCCCAGATAAGAAGAATCTTTACTCTAGAAGATCCATATCAAGGGTCAACAGCTATGCAAGATGAGGCTTATCGTGATCTAGAAAGGATAAGTTGCTCTAATATTAAAGATATAATTCAATTTATGAATGAATATCTTCGTCTTGCAGCTAAGACAGGCAAACTGTTCACTACGCCGGAGCTGTCAGAAAATTCTGGATCAAATTACCAGGAGACTTGGGGACAAGAATTAAAGCCAAATTGACGAAAAATACAAAGGCACTCAAGTAGGCGTACATCCAAGAATACTATTCACCTACAAGTACCTGGAAGAAGAATGCAAGAAAGCTGCATTTCTAGATCACTGAAAGATCTTTCCTTTTGTAAAGAGATCCCCATCCCTGGCTANTCAAAATATTATCTCCCAGATAAGAAGAATCTTCACTCTGGAAGATCCATATCAGGGGTCAACAGCTATGCAAGATGAGGCTTATCGTGATCTAGAAAGGATAAGTTGCTCTAATATTAAAGATATAATTCAATTTATGAATGAATATCTTCGTCTTGCAGCTAAGACAGGCAAACTGTTCACTACGCCAGCTGTCGGAAAATTCTGGATCAAATTACCAGGAGACTTGGGGACAAGAATTAAAGCCAAATTTGACGAAAAATACAAAGGCACTCAAGTAGGCGTACACCCAAGAATACTATTCACCTACAAGTACCTGGAAGAAGAATGCAAGAAAGCTGCGTTTAGTAGATCACTGAAAAATCTTTCCTTTTGTAAAGAGATCCCCATCCCTGGCTACTACTCCAGAGAAAAGGATAAGAAGAAATACGGTATAAGGAGATCAACAACCTACAAAGGTAAACCACACGACTCGCATGCAAGGGTAGAAAAAAGAAAGCACCTATTGGCAACAAAGAAGTGTAAATGCTTCCTATGCGGAGAAGAGGGGCATTTTGCAAGAGATTGCCGCAGTGAAAGAAGAAACATCAAAAGGGTGGCTATGTTTGAAGGGCTAAATATCCCGGAAGATCATGATATTCTATCAGTCCATGAAGGGGAGCCCATGAGCGATGCTATCTACAGCATCTCAGAAAATGAGGAACCACTGCAATACCATGGTATAAATTCCTTCTTAGAATACTTAAATGTATTTCATGAAGAAAGCAGGACATATTGGCTCGGCAAAGAAGGAGGATGGCAACCCTTGGTAAAGGTTTCAGAGGAACAGCACAATTGCAAGCATACATGGCTGTTCAATGAAGAAATACAAGTACCAATAATTAAATGTTATACATGTAAAAGAGAGGCCATGACAAGATGGAGAATTCTATGCTCCTCATGCTCTATCTCAGCCTGTGGACAATGTGGATCACACTATTTCGAAGTCCAGGTACCTGTAGAAAAGAGAAATTCTATTTAGTATAATCCTAGATCTTTGATACAGGAACAACAGCGGTATATTATCTGGTGTGAAGAAGAGATTAAAAGACTTAAAGATGAATTGGCCTACAATGCTGAGAAACATCAGAGGGAAATTCAAGCAATAAGGATGGAAGGGGATACAGAGATAGAAGAATATAAGCTCAAGATTGACAGATTAGAGCTTGAAAACCATGACCTGAGGAAGGAACTGCAGCAAGAACAAGATGTTTAAGTATTAATTGATGAAGGCAGTGCAAAAGAATATACAGCAGTATCAACAGAAAAGCCAAGACAAACTCCAAACAGGCTTTACAACCGTATGGTTGAAATGGTAATTCCGAATATACCATCTTTTAAGGTTAATGCTATTCTTGATACAGGAGCCACAACGTGTTGCATAGATCAAGCCTCATGCCCAAGTGAAGCAATTGAAGAAAATACTTTTGTAGTAAACTTCAGCGGCATTAATTCTCAGACCACCGCCAACAAAAAGCTGAAAGCAGGCATGATGAGGATCGGTGAAAATCAATTCCGTATACCTTACACTTATTCTTTTCCAATGAAGCTTGGCGGAGGTATACAAATGATACTTGGTTGCAATTTTATTAGAGCTATGCAGGGAGGGGTCAAAATAGAAGGAAGCACAGTGACCTTCTATAAGAATATTACTACTATTCAAACCTAGCAAGAAGCTCCAGTAGTTGCAACAATTGAGGAACTGGAACTTGAAAAGGAAGAATACTATCAGTTAAAGGAATTAGTGTACACCAGTACGCCATCAGGTACTTCCTCATTCCAACAACAATTTAGCCAGTTGATTACAGAACTAAAGCATGCAGGATACATCGGAGACAACCCTATGCAGCACTGGCTAAAAAATAAAGTCCAATGCAAAATCGAAGTAAAAAACCCAGATCTGATTATTGAGGATAGACCTCTCAAACATGTCACACCTCAACTCCAAGACACCTTCAGGAAGCATATAAAAATTCTACTGGACTTAAAGGTAATTCGCCCCAGTAAGAGTCGGCACCGCACAACAACAATGATTGTGAATTCCGGTACTACTATTGATCCAGCAACCGGAAGGGAAGAAAAGGGGAAGGAGAGGCTGGTCTTTAACTACAAAAGGTTAAACGACAACACTCACAAGGATCAATACAGCCTCCCAGTCGCAATGCATCCCGACTCTATTGAATGGACAACATTTTGGGTACCTGACGGCCTGTATGAATGGTTAGTGATGTCATTCGGCCTTAAAAATGCACCAGCCATATTCCAAAGAAAGATGGACAGTTGCTTCAGAGGTACGGAACATTTTATTGCTGTCTACATAGATGATATATTAGTATTTTCCAAAGATGAAGTTGAGCATGCAGGGCATCTAAGGAAAATGTTGCAGATACGTCAGGAGAATGGGTTGGTACTAAGTCCAACCAAGATGAAAATTAGTACCCCCACTATTGATTTCCTGGGAGCAGTAATTGGGAATAAGAAAATAAAATTACAGTCCCATATTATAAGAAGGATCGCAAATTTTAAAGAAGAAGAGCTGACAACAACAAAGGGACTCCGCTCCTGGCTGGGCCTCTTAAATTATGCCCGAAGCTATATTCCTGACTTGGGAAAAACTTTAGGCCCGTTATACTCAAAAACCAGCCCAAATGATGAAAAGAGAATGAATAGACAAGATTGGGAATTGGTACGGAAAATCAAAGAATGGATCAAACAGCTGCCTGACCTAGACATCCCTCCAGAGCAGTGTTATATTATTATTGAAACGGACGGTTGTATGGAAGGATGGGGTGGAATATGCAAGTGGAAACCTCAGAAATTCGACCCTAAGTCCGCAGAAAGAATTTGTGCTTATGCCAGTGGAAGATTTAATCCGATTAAATCTGCTATTGATGCTGAAATATTTGCAGTCATGAACAGCCTGAGTAGCTTCAAAATCTACTATTTGGACAAATCTGAACTGATTATCAGAACGGACTGCCAGGCAATAATCAGTTTCTTTAATAAAACCGCACAGAACAAACCCTCAATGGTCAGATGGATAAACTTCACAGATTTCATAACAGGACTAGGGATTCCTGTCCAATTCATACACGTCGAGGGGAAAGACAATTTATTAGCTGACGCTTTATCTCGAATTGTTTATTCTTTGATACAGGATAGCGCATGGAGAACAGATCATCATCTGGTGATGGCATTGGAAAAGGCCCTGATACAAGCCCAAGCGAAGCCCAACCCACAGGCGAATACCCGGTTGGCAGGCCTTATGAACTCCTTAGCGAATATGAGGAGTTGCTCCAGCAAACTAGCTACACAACAATCCTACACCGAGAAGATCATGGTGCTTGACGAAAAATGGCCGACCTTGAAAGAGAAGCCGTTGAAGAAGTCTTTCATAGCATCAGGGAGCTGGAGCAAATCTGCCAGCTCAAAGAATATGATTTCAGACATCACGCACACCGAGAAGGCGCCAAACGGGATAACTATTGGCGGCAGCACCTTCCCGCGGTCATCAACACCCGCAAACAACTGTGGAACGCACTCACTCTCTACCAGTCAGTAATCAAAGAAGTGCTTGACAACCCCCCGTGAAGCGTGGTGGGACCAGCAAATCCAACCAGATCCAAAGTCTTTATATCTTGTCGCATGTAAAGCCAAGCAACTTTACTTTAAGTCTTTATATCTTGTCGCATGTAAAGCCAAGCAACTTTACTTTACTGACGCAACTTTAGCTGAGTCAGGTGTAGGGACCGGATAAGATTCGTAGAGATATGGATGTTGATGAGGCCACATGGGTACTCAGTCCTAATCTCTAATCCATCCTCCTATATAAACACCTTAGTAGTCTTTTTGCAAGACACAAGTCGCAGCATGACATAAGTCTTACTTGAAGTAGTCCCGAGTCCAGAGTAGTTTCCTTTGATGCAATGAAGCAGAAAAGAGACATTAAGCAACAAAGATTAGAAGTAATCATGACATACTGCAAAATAAAAAAAAAATGCTTGTTGTGAACACAGTTATTTCACTGTGATAAATCGCTTAATTTAAGAAATCACAGAATTGTCAGCTTAGCTATGTTTGGTTTGTAGTGATTCATTGCTTAAGTAATAACAAAACCCCTTTTCCATATTTCATATTTCATATGATTAGAAGAATCAGTCATAACAAGAGATTATAATTGTTCTTCTTGCAATGGTAGATAAAGACTCGGAGATGAGGAAGCTCCAGACACAAAGTCCAGGGAACAGGTTCATCTGGCGTGAGGTAATTGAGATCGATTGAGATATTAAAAAGGAGTGTGCGCTTAAGGGTTTAAGGGTTTATAGTTGAAAACCCCTATTTTAGGGTTCACCAATCGATTGGTGAGGCCCATATAGCCGACCCCACCTAGTGGGATAAGGCTTGGTTGTTGTTGTTGTTGTTTACCAATCGATTGGTGAGGTGAGTTAAAACCTAAAACCCTAAAACCTCAAACTCCAGGGTTTGCAATCGATTGGTGTAAACCTGGAATCCGGGGTTAGCAAAATGATGTACCAATCAATTGGCATGGATTGTCAATCGATTGGTAATCAAATTCAAGCACGGAAGCTTTCCTAATCGATTAACTAATCGATTAAGCATTTGCTAATCAATTGGTGCAATCGATTAGAGCGTTTTCTTCGCGAACACAAAAAGCTTCCAAATCGATTCATTGATCGATTGGGGCACTGCTAATCGTGCAATCGATTAGAACGCTTTCTTCGCCAACACAGAAAGCTTCCAAATCGATTCACTAATTGATTGGGGCACTGCTAATCGATTGGTGCAATCGATTAAAACACTTTCTTCACCGACACAGAAAGCTTCCAAATCAGTTCACTCATTGATTGGGGCACTGCTAATTGATTAGTGCAATCAATTAGAATCCTTTCTTCACGAACAGAGAAAGCTCCTAAATTGATTGGCCAAACAATTAGGCCTTGTCAATCAATTGGCAGAAGTTTCTCGACGAAACAGAAGGTTGCCGAATCGATTGGTCAATCAATTAAGCTAGCTAATCGATTGGTTGAAACTACCAATCGATTAAGATTTAAAATGGTATAATCTTAGTTGTTGATATGGAGTTAGTGACCATTCAACGGATAGTCAAACGATCAGTAATCGATTGGGGATTTTTGCCAATCGATTGGTGACGACCAAAAAGCAAGAAATGACCTAATTTTGAAGTATTTAAAAAGGCGATTAAGTCCTAAGAAGAAACCACTGTTCTATTGCACTCCTACTAAACTTCGATCTCAAGCTCTCATCTGCGTCATCTTCAAGCAAACAAAAGGAGAATGTTTCCAAACTTGTAATCTCTTTATTTCTTCTCTTTTGTTGTTATTTCCATTGGGAGCTTTGTAATCTTGCTGTAAAAAGGTTTCTCCACTTCGGTTTTGGTCAGAGAAGAAGAAGTGATAGTGGAACTACAACTCGGAGTGGACCCTTGGATTAGTCGCCTCAAGGAGACGGATATCAAGTAAATCAATGGTGTTAGCATTGTGTTTTTGCTTCAAGTTTCTGCTGCAAATCATCTTTGAAGAAGTGAAGCAAGCCTCACGGTCCTAACACTTCTCGTAGAGAAAGTTGTTTCAATAGCTCTACAGCAAGAAAGACTAAGTGGCTAAGGTTGGTCACAAGCACAGGCTATAATGGCTGTTTGCAGAAATTAACTTCTTTCATAGAACATTTTGGTAAATGAACAAGAACAATAGATTCTAGTGACGCTAAATAACTAAGCAATTGAAAGATAACTAAACAATTGAGCTGGAAGTAGCTCCGTACCTTATTCGAGCAAATTCCATGTAGCAAGCTTGCAGTGAGTATATCAATTTTGGTGTTTCTAATGAGGAGATTGTACTAAACTGTAAACTTTGTTGCCCCAAAAATCAGCACGAAAATAAGACTACGAAACATCCAATTCACTCACCGCAGTGTTGAAGAGCACGACAGAAACACCGGTGAAGAGGCCAACCACACATGCGGAGAGCGTAACGAAATCCCGGGTTGGCATTGCCTCTCCAATGGCACTGGCAATTCCGGAACCGGGCTGGTCCTGCCCGAAACTGCGGAGGAGATGGGGGACGACCTCCTCCACTTCAAGCTCGATTTTTTCTGATGCTCCGGCCACTGAATTGCCGCTAGTGTTTTCATCGGGACCTGCCGAACAACACCTAATACTTAAAATTGGCTTCCGGCGAAAAAAATCGCGTCGGCGAAGATCGATCCGTGAAGAAAGGAGATCGGGAGAGGAGATAGCGATCGATATGGAGACTTTAGGGCAACGGCGGCGGCCCCTCAGGATGCCGCACGGACGCTGCCCTCCGCGGCAGGAAGCAGAGGCCATTAACTGGGCCTTACTAGCGACGTCATTAAGGCAGAGAAGATAGTAACTTCCGCAACGGCGAGCGGAATTTCTTTCACATTCACGACCAAAAAAGAGAGATTTTTCACAGCTTCCACGGCGTCCCCCGGATAAGGCGCAGGAAGAAAACGTGGAGGCGGAGAAGACACGAACCACGCACATCAAATTGGAGGCGCAAATAATTTTGATCAATTTGTTCGATTAAACAAATATAATTATAATATTGATGTTTGGATTTATCTTTTTTTTTTGTTAATTTTAGATAATGAAAATCTAAAATTAATCAGGGAGAAACGTGAAATTAATGTTGATTGATATCGTAATCGAAAATTAGTAAAATGCATGCAAAGCAAAGGCATGATTAACAAGCAATCCATGAAGAAATTAATGAGAAGCAATGTGAAATTAAACAAGAGAGAAAGAGAGAGAGAGCGCTCAATCTCCTCCGTTCCAACGCCAGAGTCAGTTGGCCCGGACTCGGTCAGCAACGGTGGAAGTCAGGTGCTTAGAGAAAGACCGATTCAGAACGGTGGTCGGACGCCACCGCCCCACCCGGTCCCGAATCCGTCTCCCTGTCCCTGAAGCTGGTAGCTTCCCCCGAGATTGTAGAAGGGAACGCCGGCGCCTGCGCCGCCGCTACCTTCACCTGTAGCGGTGCCTGGCGATTGCAGACCGCCGGGGCCGTGTTGCTGTACCTCCTCCACGACCGATGCTTCCTCCTGGGCTTCTAACGGCAGCCGTTCGTACATGGCATTGGCGAACGATGCGGCCATCAGGACCACTGTCCCCGCCGCCATCAGCGGGCCCACCACGCTGCCGCCCATTACCTGCCCCTGGCCTCCCGACAGGAACACGGTGAGGCCGCCGGCGCCGGGCGGGGCCGGAGGCGGCAGGACGGTCCCCGTGAGCGACAGGATCTCGAACCGCCCTCTAAGGGTCGCCACCACGCTCCCCGGCGCCCCGGGCTGGCGCAGGGCCACGTTGGCGACGGCGCCGCTTCCGCTGAGCACGGAGACTCCCCGGCCGCGGCGGCGCGCGTACTCGGTCAGGCACTCGACCACGTCCGAGCCGGCGGCCACCTCCAGCACGTGCGAGTGGAGCGCGTTGGGGCTGTCCTGCGTCACGATGATCGGCGGCTTCGGCTTGTTCTTCGACCCGAGGGGCCGCCCGCGGGGGCGGCGGAGAGGCCCGCCGGATCCAGCAGCGGAGGAAGAGGGTTGTTCTCCCTCGCCGTCTCCATGGTCAGCCCCGGGGCTTTCCTCCGGCGAGGCCTTGGATTCCTCATGCGCTTGGAGTTGGCTGGAGGAGGAGGAGGCCGCCGGCGGTTGCGTCGGTCCAAGGAGGTGGTGGAGATATCCCGACGAAGATCCCCCACCTCTGGCGCCTCCCCCACCGGAGTCCATCCCGGCCATGGCAGCCTCATCTACCCGCTCCCACCACTTGCTCGCCAGCTTCCCTGTTCTCCGTCGATCTCCCACCTAAAAATCGCTTCTTTGACCGGAAGAAATCCACAAAATCAAATTTTTATCACCAGAAATCTCCCCTATCACAGCAACGCTCTCGCTCTCGATCTCGACAAGATCGAGGACAGATAGAGCCGACGAAGGAGAAGGCAGAGTGAGAAAGTCGTCGCCAATGAAAGGAGCAAGCAAGTGGCATCATCTGCTCTCCGTTTACTACGAGATATATATACACTTTTTTAATTAGACAAAAAAGAAAGACAAGATATTTAATTAATACACGCAGCATTAATTTATAGCTCAAGAATTTAATGCAGTGGAAAATTAGAAATAAATGTATTTGACCACATTTTTCTCTTTTTTTTTACTGTAACAGTTGAATCGAAAATACCTTTTCTTTTTCACCGTAAATCGAACTTGGACAGAAGTGCATATACTGATTGATTAATTAATTATTAACAGACGCTGTGTTAATATCAATGCGGCTATCACGTCCAGAAATTAATTAATTAATTAATTAATTAAGTTGATGGTGCAACAGCCAACAAGATAACATCTGTTGGGTTTATTTAATTTGGGGTTTGGGGACGGAGTCGTGGGTTCATGTGGCTCTTCGCCTCGGTCATGTGGGCAAGTTAGGCGTTGGTAGGACAAATCGGATTTTAAAATTTTACGCCATCAATTCGATCGGTTCAGTCGGTAAAAAGGACTAGTAGATTCGTACGATTACCTTGATCCAATTAACCTATTGATTTGATTACAAATGAGTGAGTAGTATCGAAAAATATTTATTTTAATATTTTTTTACTTGTCCATCCGTTCAAGGATGGATCTTAAACAAGGTTGTCCTGGATTCTGGTTCAGTCTTATTCAAGATGCTCAATTATAATTTTTTTTAATAATATAATTAAAGAAGTATGATCACTTATATACAATTTCTACTTAGCCCTTTAAAATTAATATATCCCTTCTGTATTCAAAGTTGAGTCCGTCTTTAATTCCTGAATTAGTCGTACTAAACATCCTCACCCTACATGATAGTCTTTGAAACCCCTTTACCCAGGCATCCACGGCTAATTGTGATCATAGATATCCGTGATTCGATCCATAACTAAAACATATTTTACAGAAATTACAGGAATATTGTTTTCTCCAAATGAGACAGAAACCCTGGGACGCTAGGCTTCTAGACCGCCCGTTACGAACACTTCTCGATTTACATTGGTGGTCGAAAGGAAACTTCCGTAAGATCAAGCCGATAGCCCTAGGTTTGATATTACTCAACCTTGTTAATCAATTTTTTTTTAACCCCCTTTACCCACGAGATCATGAGCTTCATGATAAGGATGTCAATTCGAATGGATCTATTTGGGTTCAAGTTGGATTGGATTTTTTTTTAAATCCCAATCCGAATATGATCCGAACCCAAATTCAACCAAAAACTCCTAAACCCGAACTTGAATTTGAACCCGACCAACCTAAATCTGACCCGAATAACCAAAATAAATTGAATCAAAATGTTATTTTTGGCTATTTTTCTTATAATTTTTCACTTTTATCTCAATACTCCATTATTATCAAACTAATATTGATACTAATATATATAAAACATCTTAATTTTCAAAATAAAATTTAATTTAACCCCAAAACCTACTAAACGTTAAATTCAAATCAACCCGAAAACTCTCTAACCTGAATCTGAAAATACCCAACCCAAACTTGATTTTTTTCGGATCAACTTGGGTCGGATCGTCTTTTTAGATTCATTTTTGACCCTCCTAATTCATAGTCTATGATCTGTCATGACAGCTTTGCATTATGAATAATTAAGAAATCTATATTTGCAAGTCGAAATCAACAAAAACTAGATTAAGTCTCCTTCCCCGACTTTAATCACACACTTACCTCATGAAAACATAATCATAATTGTAAATTAATCAAGCTAATTAGCAAGAAGCTCCGCATCTTGCGGTTGGTCGAGATGCTTAAAATTTTAATTAATTAGCTTAATGGATGCCAAAGCACATAGAAAAAGGCAAAAGGCAGAGAGGGGAATATTAAACTAATGGGGCAGTGTTAAGAGATGCCGTCCTCCTCATGCGCGCCTTAATTGCCCCTATAAACCATTTTCCGTATTAATTAACACTAATCTCGTTTAGGGTTATCACTAACCATGGTTACCGATCACAATGCAAGCAAGTAAAGTGACTCAACTAGAACAGTATTTTACATAACAGAGATTGGCTAAGATTATTCAACTTAAAAACATTCCATCTATTTAACTAGAAAATTTTGACAAATTCAAAAGCAACAACATTAATTAACTAATGAGGCATAGGAATAATCTCTCCCTTTAACAAAGTGTTAATAATCTTAATCAATCCGCAAGGCGCTGCCGCCGTCTCGCCGGCGGTGGGAGGAGCCATGTGCGCTGCGTTGGCCCCGCTGGACGCTCTTGGCCTCGTCGATCCGATCCATTGCATCCGTCCAACTAATCACCATCCTCCATTAACTAATCATTAACCACTATGACTTTGAAGTTTGAACAATACCCTTTTAATTAATTAATTAATTATCCATGTATTATATTCTAATCCTGATGCATGCTTCGCATGTGGATAGGAATGATTGCAACTTGGTGCCTCATGCTTTATCTGCCTTAATCAATCATCTAATCTCATACTGATGCATAAACTGTATACTTTAATGGCCAAAGCCAACCCTTGAACCAAATGCTGATGGTGAAGAAGGTGACCTTTTTACATTAATTAACAGACGCTTAAGGAATAAGATGCTTAGGGATCAGCCTAAAAAGGAGTTCATTAAGGAGCAATATTCTACTTGAAGTTCAGCCTTGTCATTCATGGCAGATTTGGAAGTTGTACTTGGCATCAACTAGTTGATCAGCAATGAATGTGACATTTCATTGCCATCAAGTTCGTCCATTTAATGCCCTTCATCAATGAAATCTGAATTGACTTAAATTTGTTCTAGATAGCAAGAACAAGTATATATGGGCATGAATGAGAAATTAAATGCCACGTTCACTTCTCATATGACACAAGTTCTTAATTTCCAATTCACTTCTCCATCCATATTCATCTTGCTTTTTCATGGATTAGGAGACAAGTTCGGAGAAGTCTTTGCTAGCTGGATCTGTTGTATTTCATGTGACCCATGGCATGAGAAGACAGGAGGGACAAGTTTTCCTCAGCCTGGCATTGGCCCTGCAGGATTCATTACTTGTGTTCTTTACTCTTTTGTTTAAGCATTCTATGCATTTCTATCATTAAAACATAAAGAGCACAACAATAGTAAGTGATTAGGAGCTCCCGACTGTGTTATGTGTCTTAACAGTTCTCAAGAAGAGATGGTTGATCTTTGTTTTATTTTCAATCTTGTTCCATCTGTTGTTTAATTTGTTGAGTGATTCAAGACATTAGTATCTTGAAGTACTGTTCTTCAAACGAGTGCTCAATTTGATAATTTAATGCACATTCTGTTGGGGCAATCGACTCAAGTATGATCGGGAGGATCATCAGTTTTAATATGTGTCAATATAAATAAGTTAGGATTTGTTGTTGGTCTAATATGTATATGTGAGTGTGCAAGTTTGCAGGTACACATAGACTTGGTTGGATGTCTTCAGGTGAAGGGTGGCATGGAGGCAAGCCGTGGGCTTGTGTGCACATCCGAGGGACCATGGACAAAGTACGGACGATAAGCCGAGGGAAGCGAACTTCGAGGTGTACGTGAAGGATGACATGGAGGCAAGTCGCGGGCTTGTGTGCGTATCCGAGGGACGAGGGTCAAAGTCGAAGAGGGCTTGAAGGCGACGGATCGAGGCTGCTGAAGCAGAGACGATGAGCCGAGGGACGCGGACTTTGAGGCATGCGTGAAGGATGACATGGAGGTAAGCTGAGGGCTTGCGTGCGCATATGAGGGACGGGAGCCGAAGATGAAGAGGGTGTGAAGGCAACAGATCAAGACTGCTGTTTGAAGAGTCAACCAGGTCGTGAGGGTCCGAGTGTTGAGTGATTGTACTCGGGAACTAAGCTGGGAGGGTTCGAGTGTGAAGAGAAATGTACTCGGGAAGGATAACCCTAGGCTTAGGGAAGGACCAGTCGACTGCCCCAGGGGCAGTCGACTGGTCTGGCCAGAATTCGTAAGGTCAGGCATGAATTTCGAATTCCCGTAAGGCCAGTGGCAGTCAACTGGTAACGGTCACATTTCAGCTCAAGCTCTATTTAAGGGAGCTCGTTTAGGGCTGTTCTTTCTCGGCGAAACATGCTTGGATAGAGCTGGTTAGTAGCCTGTTGTGCTCAGATAATGTCTAGAAGTTGTTGTGAGGTTTCTCCATCCACAAGGAGCTACGAGATCTAGCCGGAGGTGCTCCGGAAAATCATCCACCGACGGATTAGGGATCGTCCACCTTACGGGTTACCGTGGAGTAGGAGCATCATCTCCGAACCATGTACATCGATGTGTCATTCTTATTTGTTAATTTTGTTAGTAGGAGCCCTAGAGCCAATTATGAGATGATTGACTAGGGACATTTTGTATCATATTCTATCATTAATAAAGACATGTTTGGTTATTATACTTACTTTGTATTCTGTGCCGAATAACTAAGTATAATAATGTCCATATGTAGTAGGTTCTTATCTACATTATATCGATTGATTGAATCGATAGTGAGATAATGTAGAGAACACTACACTAAATTATTCTTAGTCAAGCATTAATATTCAGGGACAATATTAATGCATGGAGACTAGCATGTAGGTCAACTGATGACTTAAGCTCACAAGTCATAGATATGTGATATCAAGTTGACACATGAGTATACATTGGAGAATGTGTACTGAATGACCCGCCATGAGAAAGTTTCATAGATTGTCATATGAGTGTCATAGACTTTCTCATGTGACTATTAGTATGAATAGTCCTTAGACATGAAGTCACTACGGTTCCCTACATAAGGAGTTATGTACTTTGTTATCGTCAAACGTCACTCGTAACAGGGTGGACTATAAAGGCGATCACTGGGTATGTAATGAATTATGCGGAGGGATGTGAGTGATGTAGATGGGATCTATCCCTCCCATATGACGGGAGTGATATCTGTGGGCCCCTTGATCGAGTAGGACTACTGAAACACATGACCATGCTCAAATGAGTCAATATGAGATATTGAGCTCATTTGTTTGAGTGAGTCTACTCGGGGATCAAGAAACACAAGATTGATTGAGGATGACACGGTCTATGCCTCATTGGTCAATCTATATATCAAGGATAGAAGGACAAGGTCATACATTATCATAGTCACGGAGGTTTAGTCGGATCTCGACTTTTCTTGTTACTTGGGTAGCAATGATGCATTGCTGGATGCCGCTCATTGCTTATGTGTCTAAAGTGTTTAGGCACATTGCCAACGTCACGAGAACCTATTGGGTCACACACAAAGGACACAATGCTTCGGAAAAAATTGATCGGCAGACCCCGAGCCCAAGTTAGGAACTCGGGAGACCCGAGCCCGAGTTGGGAACTCGGGAGACCCGAGCCCGAGTTGGGAAATCGGGAGTCCGAGCCCGAGTTGGGAACTCGGGAAGTCCGAGCCCGAGTTGGGAACTCGGGAAGGCAGATCGGGAGATCCACTCGGCAGACTGGGTCGGCACTCGGCAGACTGGGTCGGAGCTCGGCAGACTGGGTCGGAGCTCGGCAGACTGGGTCGGGAGCTCGGCACTCGGCAGACTTGGTCGGGAGACCGGTCGGGAGACCGAGGGGTCCGGTCGGGATTAAAGGGAGAGTCATTAAAGTGTTTAATGAAGGGAAAAAGAAAAGATTCTTTTCTTGAATGGGAAATGATAAAGAGCCACATAAAGTCTTTTTCTTCCACTCCTTCATATTCATGGGAAGCCAAAGAGACACAAACCTCTTCATATTCATGGGATGAGTATAAAAGAGGGTCTTGTGACTTTGGATGAAGTCTTCTTCTTCCACTCCTTCGTCCCTTTCTTCTTCCCTCCCTCATCTTCCTTCTTGGCCGAAACCCTACTGTAGGGTTCTTGGTGTTCTGCGAGTTACCCCAAGTTGCTAGCACAACTAAGGTAGCTCTCCCGAAGTTGATAGATTGTGTCCGTATGGATACGAGTAGAGGCACAGACACTTGAACGTGTAAGAGATCCGGCGCGCCTTGGACGAGCGAGATAAGCAAAGGGCACGCTCCAAAGGTACATCTTCTTTAGAAGTAGATGTAGATCAACTTTGTACGAATTTTTCTTTCGCATGGATCGCTCGTGGGTTCTTGTTTCCGCTGCGTTTTTATGATTTTGTGCTGGGAGAACCCAACAAGTTTATATTTTTATTTAGTATATTCCGCTTGCGCACTAACGATTGTAGGAAGAAAATTGAGAAAACTATTCACCCACCCTTTAGCATGACGGTCACGATCTAACAAGTGGTATTAGAGTGAAGGTCCACTCTTGTTGGCATAACCGCCAAAAGGGCACAAGCTAGGGAAATGATGATGGAAGACAAGTTGGGTGATGACATCAATGCCCCACCTCCTTATGATCATGAAGATTTTGACTATTAGGGGGACAAGAATAAAGACTTGGTTTGGAATGAATTGGGAGTGCATAATGGCACTAGAAGAGCCCTTCCAGATTTCAAAAGACAAGCACGGGAAAAAGCTTGGACATAGATATTGGATCAAGAAGCAACAAACCCAATCTAAGGCAAATGAGAAGGTAATTGGTATATTAATTAATATTTTACCTAATAATATTTTGAGTGATGTAAGTGAGTATAGAAATGCATATGAGTTATGGAAAAAGATGAGAGAATTTCATGAGAACCCTACACAAGCTCAAACAGTGGAAGAGCCCAAAGAAATAAATTCAATGGTCCAAGAGAGGGAAAAAGAAAAAGAGTTGATCATATCATCAAGTGAAGTGGCACAAGATAGTGAGAGATCATCCACTTCATCAAGGTAAGAAGAAGAGGTCTTAACTTCAAGAATTGAGGGGGAGGAGAGACACACTTCAATACCGGAGCAAGAAGAAGCTCCTACCTCCACCAAAGCAAGAACCAAATACCACATCACATGCTTTGGATGCAACAAGAAGAGGCACTACAAGGACAAATGTCCACTAGGTAAGAAGGAGGTAAACTCTAAACCCGAGTCCATTCATTTAAAATCTAATGTGGGTTGTAGGGAGAAGAAAGAAAAGAAGCACATTAGGTGCTACACGTGTGGGGAGCTAAGACATTACCACACCTAATGTCTAAGAAAAGGAGAGCTCAAGAAAATGGAGTATTTAAGAAGATGGGAAAAAGAGGAAAAGAAGAGAAGCTCATATCAAGGGGGTGCTACAGCGGTAAGGGAGGTAATCCCTAAATTTACGTATGCTTCAAATGCTTTTATGAGTGCTAGAAATATTAATGATTGCTTACCTATGCGTAATTTTGGCTTCAAGTATCATGGTAAAAATAGAAATAACATTGCGTGCCAAAATTATAAAGAATTCATAATTCATGATAAATCTAGGGCTTTTAGACCTAAAGACCGAGACATTAACCCTATGAAAGGGAGACACATGCCTAGAAGAATGGGTAGATCTAGGAATGATCAAAATAGTCATGGTGATATTAAGGTTAGGAACCTAGAGAAGAAAAATCAAGCTTTAAGGGCAAAGCTTGATAAGTTAGAAAAGAATCTAGATAAACTCATTAGGGGATCTAAGGGATTAAACATGAGATCAAATGATCAACACCTTAAAAATGGTAGGCCGGGACTAGAATACCAATCTAGGGGGTCAAATGTTAGTCAAAAGACATATTCGAGGATGCTTTATGATTATAGCAAAGGAAAGATCAAAAATGATAAGGAAAAGCCATTTAAAGGAGAAAAGAATGATTTGACCAAGAAAAAGATATATAAAGTTAAGAGAGTGAGAGTTGAAGGTCAAGAAGCACCGGAGGTACACCGGTGTGGTCTTGCCTTTGTAGATGAGTCACCTATGGAGGTGATTAGGGCTAAGAGCTCAAGGGAGAGCTCTAGAGGTCAAAATGGTGTCTATGGCCAATGGATCTCAGGAAGATTTCTTCAAGAAGATTAGATGGATTTATGGATGTGCCAAAGGATTTGGAAGACTCATTTGAGTCTTAATCTTAGGGAATTGACACATAAAAGAAAGTTTGTGGAGTAAAAGATGAAAATATGATCATATTATGTGAAAATTGGGTTCTAAGTGTAAATACCATATAAATCAGTGCTAGGAATATATTGTGATTAAGTATGGGAAGATACATCAAGGAAAGGTCAAAAGTAGAACTTTTGGATAAGTTTCAATGACACAATTTAGATAGTTTTGAATTTCGTACCAATTTTAGAATCCGGAATAGATTTACTTGAAGATATATTTTTCCCAAGTAGACATAGGTTCCAAAGAACATCTCGAATTTTAAATCTCCAATACTTTATCCGAGAGCAACAAATCGCGTTTTCTCATTTCGGGGGATGAAATAAAAATCATGCTGAAATAATAATAAAGAAGAGTCGATCCACGATTTTCTCGGGCCAAGACTTTTGCGAGAAGATCTCACTCATATCGCTGACAAAATATTATTCAACGGAGGCGGAGGAAAAGCTTTCTACACTAAGATTAACAAAAAATATATAATATTATTTTTTATTTATCAATGTTCATTCCGAAAGAGAATTATCCTATCATTTTCGGTTATTTGCGTGAAAATACATAGTTTTGATGGATGAGATGAACTGAGCGGGTCAATCGGTGAAAGTGTGAATCTCCTGTTCATCTCATCATCCCTGACAAAAATCATCAATCGGTGACAATTCTTTGTCAGTTTCATTCTTTTTTTTCTTTTTTTTTTAAAAAATAAAAACTAGAATAATTAGAAGGGTATAACTGAGGCAATACCATATATCTTTCTGTAGGTTTTGGCCAACAGACAGGAACAACTCAACCAGGTATCCAATCGACTCTCATCTTGTTAGCTACTTCCTGGAGATTCGACCATGGCAGCTGCCCAATACGCTTGCTTCTAGTGCTCCATAACTTCTCTTCGAAACCGCACTCCCTTCTACTCCATTTTTGGATTTCATTCTCCTGTTCGAGAATCACTCTTTGTTGGCCGTCCAATCTTCGAGAGCCTAAAAATCCGATCTTTTTGATGCACTGTTCCTCAATTTCTTATTTCACCATCGGATACGAAGGAAATGGATGCGAGATTGTAGTGGCGGAGACCTGATGCTCGTATAAGCTCAGTTTCCTGAACGAAAAAATGTCGTCCTTCGGCGATTTCGTCCATCATTAATGTTAGTTCGACTTGGGCGATTGGGATTGCTGGAATCAATTCCGATCGTCGACGTTGGAAGATTTCGCCTTTTTTTCGTTATGGAACTGATCCGTCGGCTGTCGTAGATTATGGCCTGTATGTGTATTATATATGATAATGTTTTGCTTTTGCTTTCTGATTGAAATGAATAGAATGGTTAATTAGTTCATGTTGTGATTCTTTCGATCCATCATTAGTTTCCTGCATGCTTCTTCATATGAATCAAATCTCAGCTTTCTTTTAGAAATTTCACTATCAGAATTTTACGAGCTATCAAGTAGTAATTAAAGCGCCTGATTGCCTTATCAATGCTGTTTTGATCCCCTCTCCTTTGCAGCACATCCAATTGTCTTAGTGTTGCTGGTTTAGGCTTGATGGGTAGAGGTACAGGAAAGGGGAAGAAATTGACTCTGTCCAGTTATAATGAGGATCCAAAGGGTGGCGGTGAAGAGCTTCTCCCTGCGTATAAGAGGAAAAATAGGCCTCAAAAACCTTTGAAGGATGACATTGATGAAGAGGCTGAGCAAAATGAAGAAGGAGAAGATGATTTAAAGCTTAGTGCACTAAACGAAGAGCTTAAGGTCCTAACAATGGTGAACGGGAAGAAGAGGAAGATTCTTTCAAAAGCAAAAGAAATCCCTGATTTGCTGGAAACAGAAAATGGTTCTGGATCTAAAACTAAGGAGCATTCAACTAGTTATAATAGTTTCGACGCATTGGCAGCCGGCGGAAAAGTAAGCCTCGTAGGGCGGCTGAGGCCGGAGCAAGTGAGAATTTCTACCAATTTTGCTGAGCTCTTGTATTGTTCCATATCAAACTATGGCTGACGTTTGCTATCCGAGGCGGTTTGCCCTTTCTTCCCCCATTCATTTGCTTGACATAAATAATAGCTATACCATGTAATCTTCTATGCTTATAAAGCTAGATACAAGCTTTAGTTGAGTCTCTTTTTTCTCAGAATCTTGAAAATGAAGTTTATATTCTTACTATCTGTTGAGCACTTGCTATTGTCTTGGTTTATTTGCATTAGAGTTTGTGTTTCTGTTACAATTCACCTGTTTTCTGATACCTTCAATTCTTTTTCATTGCTGTAGATGTTTGCCAATGGCATTTGCCATGAAGTTCGATTTGTCATGATTTCTTCTGACAAGCCATGCTCGTCTCAGTTGGTGCACTTGTATGATGGTTTGGGGTCTTGTTTAATACAGTTTTCTCTCTGAAATATGGTTTCTACATTCTTGAAAGTGCTTCATTCTTCACTACTGTATGTCTGGTTTATGTTTATTGAAAGGAACATACAACATACAACACTCGTCAAGCAAATTTCATTCCAGTGTTCCTAGATCAAAGGGCCATATCTCCAAAACTCTTGTTCGATCCTAAGTTTGTTTGGCAAACATTAGTTGCCCATAGTGATCCATGTGACTCCTCATTTTGTGTAGATTCAGAACCCCATGGTACCAATCGTGCCAAAATTCAAAAGTATTCATGTCTACACTTAGGACCTGATCTTAGATACTAGTTTGTGTCAGGCAACGAATTGCGCTGGTTTATTTGATCAGGTTGAAGGTCTACCGCGAACTTACTGTTGACTACTAGTAACAGCACTGCAGTAGGACAAGAGCTGATACTTAGCTTTCATGACACTCTGGTTTACCTTTGCAAGTGAACGAAAACAAGAAGTAATCTGCTGGTTAGTTTGAGATCATGTTGAGTTTACTGGAACTTGTATAACATTCACTATCGAACCTTCCTAAATAGATCATGATGGTCCTGCAGCTGCAGGCAAATTGCAGTGGAGTCCATGATCAAACATGACTCTTTTCAGATTCATTGAAACAAACAAATTGATTTGGTTCTTGAAAGAGTTGAGGATAGGATGGTAACTGTGTCTGGATGACAGGCTTCACTTGCAGTGTAAGCACAGATTTCTGAACTGAAACAATTCACATGCTTTCTTCACCATTTGTTGATCATTTCTCTTAACCTGGAATAATAGTAAGAATGACACAAGAAAAACTTATTAACTCTGAATAGTTTTAGACTCCCAAAGTTTGCTCCTGGGAAACCTCAAAGCAAATATTCCTTTTTAGTTGTTCTCTTCTGGCAAGCACAATGCATGAACTAGAACTACCACTAAAGCTCATTTGAAGAAGTACTAAGCGGTTTCATTGCAAAGATGCTTTGGACAAGAACAAACTTTGTCTCTATTTAAATAGCAAGTTGTTTTTGCTAAAGCTTTTCTTTGAGGAATTTTTGTCTAGGAAATTAGATTTATATGTGAAAACAAAAACTCTTCTTGATAGTGAGAGTCAAATTAAAATAGACTTATATCTACTTGAAATTGAAGAGAAAGGAGAAGAAAATCATTAAAGTTGTCTTCTTGAAAATGGAGGATGATAATGGAAGGAAAACATTCATATGGATCCTTCTTCAACCTTTCTTACTCAATTTGAAATACTACCATCAGTGGCGGTCTAATAGTAGTCAGACAATGATCAATGGTAGTTTGACGGTCGAATCCAACATTTTCAAAGTTCAACCATATTTTAATGGTGATCAATAGAGGCTTGCCCGTGAAGTTTGGCAGTCGATAGTGATTTGATGATCAAATTCAAACTACTGGTAGTAGCCAACTTCAATTAGTGATGGCACTACCATGGACCAATGTCCTGTGGTGATTACACTGGATCACAATCCTCCCACTGACCACTCCAGCTTCTTCACTTTCTACTCCACCTCCTCACTCAATTTAACCCAGGCAATGCCAATGCCACCTTCTGTTCAAAATGGCCTTTCAACAGTGGAGATGCCTTTTTCTCCTTGTTGGATACAGCTGCCTTCCTCACAAGACATTGTTTTCTGGTTTGAAGAGTCCTTGCAAATCAGAACAGAGCTAATCTTGTCCTGATCCATGCAAATGGAGGAACATGCCATAAGTTTGTCTCTTCAGACCAGAGTAACACTGTTTAGCAATGATAATAGCCTCTGTATGAAGCTTAATGCTTATTCCAATAATTGATAAAATCTACTTGGGTAAAAACAACTCAGCACACAAACTCACAGAAAACTGAGCAAGATTGTGACTTTTTTTGTCTGTGTACATTGCTTTTCTTCCTCCAGTTAAAATTTATCTCACATAACTGATATACTATGACCAATCACCAGCATTTCATATTCGACAGCACTCACCCACTCCATTGCTCGGGTACTTCCTCTTCTTGCTAGATGAGCAGGTGCAGTTTGCCTGCTCTTCTGTAAGCATCTTGAAACAGTGGCAAAAAGAAGGCAACAGAAATCAAAGAGATGCAAAGTGAAGATCTTGAAGAGTTTGTGATACCAGCTAGAATGATACCTTGACTTGTTTCTGTAGATTTTTGATGTAAACGACTGCTAAATCGAGCATATCGGCGGTGTTGGTTTGCTGCAATTTACCATTATTTCAGCAAACAAGTTAGGCTGTTTGATGTTTATGTCAGTATGAATTGGGTTACCTTATCCATGTTAGGAACAAGTTCCTGCAACTTTTTAATTCTTTCACTAATTTTACTCCTCCTCACCTGATCAAATCCATGCTTCATCAATCTCATCAAGCCAATCAAACAACATGAACGTAGAGATGAATAGAAGATTAATAAACCCTCTCGGCGATGCTCCGCGGGTGAGTAGCGCAACCCCGTTTAGCTCGAACCCTGCAAGGAACTGCATCCTCGAACTGTAGCAATCTGTCAGTTGCAGAGTTCTTCGGCAAGCTCATCTGCCATGACGCCAAAACCACACGCAGAATTATAATTACAGAACCTAAATGGTGTAATTAAGTGAATCCAATGCCGAGTACCTGAGTCTCTGATTCACTGCCATGGCCACTTACTTTGCTTCCGATCTCAGAAATCTGAGAGCAACTGATTGAAGGAAGATCCTTGTTTCTGTAACTGTTTGAACTGCTCATCATAGCGTAGCCTACTGATAAATAGATCATAAAAATTCCACCTTTATTGTCTCGTGAACAATAAACCAATGGATTAGATTTTTTGCGTGTAGATCGTTACCATTATCTGCATTCAAGTAGGAAGATAACGCGGCAGCAGGAGAGCTCACTTGGCGAGTGAGATTGGACGAGTTCCTGATGTTTTCAATCTGCTGTTGAGAAAACGTCGGCGGCGTAGCTGATGGGAATATAAGGTTATGACGGGAGCTGAGCACCTCCAACGAATCCGGCGGCCTGAACTGACCGCTGCCCGAAGAGTGATTATCTGAGAGGTTTGGGGTCGAGAATCTGGGGAACATGGTGTCGGTCTCGGGCGGAAGAGGAAACAACTCGTCGAAGATGTCTCCGAGAAACGCGCTCGGAGCTGACAGGAACCGGGCGAGGCCGGAGCTCATATGTAGATGTGTGCGGAGGAGTTCCGATTGGGGTTCCTTCGACGTAGTTCTGTGCATCATTGATTCTTCCGCCGCTGCCCCAAATCAATCACTCCCTTTCTAATTTAAAGACTACCACGAAAGATTGAAGCCGCGACGCCTAAGAAAGATCAGATTGGAAGCGCAGAAGGAAATCCAAACCTCGTCCCGCCGAAGATGCTCCAAAAGAACCACTTTTTTCTGCTCGTAGTCGTCCGACCAACGGCGAACTCCAGCTCTACTGAAACTTTGCAGCTGAAATCTCGAAAATGGATGATACAAAATTGGACGGAGCGCCAGTTTTCTCCCCTGACTCTGTGAATCCACGGAAGTGCCACCGGAGTGGAACCAGAGTGTGCTTCGACGGCGGCCGCTATATATAGAGCTGAAATGCCGAGAATACCCTTGCGTGTCATGGCGCAAATTAAAAAAACAAAATGAACGTGCTTCAATTTTCTTAAATTACGGAAAAGCCCCTCCCTGGAAATTATCGAAACTTGAAAATTGCAGAATGTTAATAGGTTGAATAAAATCTAAACTGAAGAATAAGAGACAACTTAGACAAGGAAACTCACTCATCGAAAGCGTTCCTTTCTCAACACGAAGGAAGAAATGATTGAGTCAATTAAAAAGGTCATTGATGGGTTCATTTCGCCCACGCTCCTCCTCTTCGTTTGCCTTCGAAATGGAGATTTTAGCCCCGGGATAATCATGTAATATGTTAGACTCTTCAATAGTTAATTAAAAAAATCTAAGATTCAAATCTTAGTTGCGGTGTATTGCAGGAGATTTTTCCTCCAGTGAAAAACGAACCTAAGAATGATGATAATCTAGATGGGTCTCTATAAGTACTTTCCAATTTATCTTAATCGTCAGTGGGAAATTTTTTTGGGATCAGATTGATTATCTCTAGGATTAGTCTGTTCGAAGAGTTGGATATTTGGATTACCAAAAAAAAAAAAATAGAGATTTCAATCATCTTTCCTCTCGATGGCATGCGAGTCAAAAGGCATAATGGGGGGTGGGGCTGGCGAGGCCCCTCTGGCAGTCAAGTCAACGCTAGGCTAAAAGAGGAATCTCGCAGAAACACAAGAGATAAAGAAATGCTCAGGAGAGAGATTGTTGGTGGAGAAGAGTTATCTCTGCGTGTGATAAGAAAAATCATCATACTGTCAATTACTTTCGCTAAACCTTACATAGTCGCGGAGGTGGAAGGTCCATGTAAGCGACCATGCAAGCCCTAGGTGAGCCACGTAGGCGATCATACGAGTGAGACGCCGCCCACCAGTTGGCTACCTGAAGGGTGGTTAGGGCAACAATTGTTGGACAGTATCTTGGCACTATGGACTGGTGGTCATTGGCTCAATGTCACCTTCTGTGCGAGTTGTCAGAGGATGTTGGGTTGTTAGTTGCGTGAGTTGTCGAAGGTTGAAATTGAGTCAAAGGTTATCGTTTATAGCCAACTGTGCTTCCCAAGTCCGAATGAGAAATCACTAAATGAATGCTGAGTCTCGGAGCGCAAACTCCGAATGACCTTTCTGAGTCCGAGTGAGATGTCGCGAGATGAAAGTTGAGTGCTTAGGAGGTTACATGAATCCGAGTGAGATTCCATTAGACGAAGTCTGAGAGCTTTAGGAGAGGATTCTCACTGTTTACGAAGCGAAGCCGAGTGCTCAGGAGCGAGAAGACCATGAGTGTCCTTCCTGAGTCCGAGTGGGATATTGCTAGATGAATATCGAGTGCTCGAGAACACAGATCCAAGTGGTCTTCCTAAATTCGAATGGAATGTTGTTGGACATAGGGGTGAGCAACGTAGGGTTAGCAAAAGTTCAGTTAAACTAATTAACTAACCGAATCGATAGAAGTTAAAAGTTTGGTTCGGTTACTTCGAAAGTTCAGTTTTTTCTGGAAATATCAATTATATCGGTTTAATCGATTCGGTTTCAGTTTTGAAAATCATAATTCGGTTAAAATGATTAAATCAATATTATGAGTTGAACTGAATCAAATCGAAATCGAACTAAATAGGAACTAAACCAAATTGAAACCAAACCAAATCAGAACCAAACCAAATTGATATTATGAGTTAAATCGAACCAAACCAAACTAATTAAACTGAAACCAAACCAAACCATCAAAAAATTCAGTTATTTATGTCAAAAATTGAATTAACTGATGTTTTATCGGTTCAGTCGATTCGGTTCTTTTGGAAAGTTCGATCAATTCGGTTGGTTCGGAAAAATATCTGTTTAATTGGTTTAATTTAAACGATTGCTCAGCCCTAGTTAGACGAACATTGACTAGTCTGTAAAGGAAATTGGCTTGTTAGGAAGCAAAGTCAAGTGATCAAGAGTAATTTCAGATATCATCACATGTACCTCCCAACTGAGGATTCGAGTCGAATAAAATTTAATAGAAGTGTAGATTGAAAGTATCAACTCAGCAAGGATTCCTTTGGACGGAAAGCCCCATATGCCATCCATCATGAAGAATGTTTCTTGTTGATGTTTGTTGTGATAGAGGAGGATTTGAGGAATGAATGTTTTGTATGCTTCAATAGTTTGTGATGCTAGATAGGATAGCGATTATTCTGCGGGCTAACGAAAAGAGGAGAATTGAGGAGGAAAAGAGAAACCACCAAAAATAGAGATCTTTCTTATCAATAGCGGATTAATTCTCTCATAATAATTACATGTTTATATAAACTCTAGACTCTAAAACTAAGAAAGGAAAAAATACCTCAATTCCAATCTTGTAGAGAAATAAAAGAGATCTTTCCAGAAAAGGAAATCTCTTAACAAACAATAAAATTAATAAAACATTGATTTAAACAAATTATGATCCATAAATATTAACATACCATAATTATCCTAAATACTATTGTTCCGGAAAGAGTCGATGTAGACGATCAGTCATCAGAGTCCAGCCACGAGGACGATGACGAAAGAAAAGGAGATCCCACCCTACGAGATCAACACGAGCGTTAATGAAACATGCCGGATATTTTCCGACGGAGCCCACTCCGACGCTCAAGTCAGTACACAAGTCACTTGTCGGAAGAGGATCAAGGAGAAAGTTGAGGGTTCAGAGAGCGTAACCCCTTTACCTGGGGGGTTGGAGTACCTTATATACCAGTATGCTTGGTCGCACGTATCTCCACGTTCTCCTCCACGTTCCGTACTTATTGGTTACCTGATAGCTCTTAGGTAACGACTCTCGTGATTATTGAGCCTTAATTGTCGCATATAAAGGACAATAATTATCCGTCACCTTTCCTGAACAAGAAAGGGTAACGGTTATTGGAGTTGGGCTATCGTATCTATGAGTTTTTGGGCTCCACTTTCCCGAGGGGGTCTCGGGAAATTTTCTCTCTCGGAAGGGTCTCGGGAGTCTGCCTTCTCGAGGTGGTCTCGGGAGTCTGCCTTCCCGAGAATGTCTCGGGAGTCTACCTTCCCGAGGTGGTTTCGGGTGTATACTATCCGAGCTGGTCTCGAGGATCTGCCCTCTCGAGGTGGTCTCGGGAGTCTGCCTTCCCGAGGAGGTCTCGGGAGTCTGTCTTCCCAAGGTGGTCTCAGGAGTCCGAGAGAGTCGTTCAGACTTGGTGGACCCTGACACATAGCTTCCACGTTCCATGTGTCAACCCGGGGATGCTCAACCCTATCACAAGTCCCTCCCTTCAAGTCTAATCGAAGGAAGTGTGGCTGACTGATTAGACTAGTGGTGCAACGAAGAGAAGCTATGTCGTGGTGGGTCCATATATCCATTACTACTTCATTGGCGGCTTGTCGGGTCCGAGGAATCAAAACATTCGCCCTTGATCCGAGGCAATCCCTTTGAATTAGTCTTCCAAAAAGGCTTCTGCGAGCTTCGAGGCACAACAATGATAGATATCATCCATTAAAAGCGCATGAAGTCTCTTAATGGCGACAAAACTCCGTCGCGAATGCGCATCTACCGCGTGCTAAGACTTCTCTCCTCACGATCTTCTACTGATATGCATTGCAGGACCATATCAAACGGAAGCCTCAAAAGCGGTGATGCCTCGAGATGGATGCTCATCACCGTCCACGTGTCTTGCCCCCATTGTACGCACGAGGGTGACTTCTCCCCTATAAAAAGGGAGGCAGAAACGCCTGTCCAACTTCTAGCATCGTCGATTATCAACGTTTGTGGGCATCGTCCTCGTCTTCTTTTTCTAAGGATTCCTTCCCACGTGTATGTCTTCTTCTTTGTCTTCACCTTCTTCCTTAGAAACCATGGTTAAGGAGAGTAAGAAGGACCATGGTAGGAAGGGGACCCCGGAGAAAGGATACCAACCGGAGTGGTACGAGTCCACCTCTTCTAGGGTTAGACCGGAAACCCTCCGAGTGGCCTGTGAGACCTACGACATCCGACCGAGATGGAGGTAGAAGTCCCCATGGTGGACCAATCACCCGTAGAACCTCCCCTAGAATTCTTTACCTTCTTCCTAGGACAGGTAGAATTAGGGCTTCGTTTTCCTCTCCCCCCCCCTTTCTTCATGAGTATCTCCTCCTATTTTGATATTCCTCTCCACCAGATGGCCCCCAACGCCTTCGCCCAGATGGGTGGAGCGTTTATCATCTTCAAGCTCTTTAACATTCCTCTAACCCCCGTTTCTTCCATTTTTTCTTTGTTCCAACTGGCTTGCGAGGGGCATTTAGTTTTAAGGTGCACCCTAGCCATAGGTTCTTAGGCGGGTTTCCTTCTTCCCATAACGGATGAAAGGAATGCTTTTTCTTTATTCGCTTGCCTAAACGCCCCTTTAGCTCCATTCGCTGGAGGGACAACCTACCAGCTCCCCCGGAGCTCGGAGAATTCCAACAGGACCCAGGCTACCAGCGTACCAGGAGCCTCCTGTCTGGCATGGAATTTAGCAGCCCCGGTGTCACGCCCCGAGGGGTTGCATGTCCGACGAAAATTGGACAGCACCTCCTCTATACGGCGGACAATCTCACATACAATACATACAAAATATGGTCTCCACGGCCTCCACACATAAATATGATCAACTATGACATAAATAAATGAATAAATACTATCCATATCATCAAAAACATGTACCAACACCTATACTATAAAAACGAACTCCAAATTTGTCCTTTGAGCAGACCGACGATGCAAAATACAAAAAAGTACCAAAACACTGAATGACACATATACCAACATATCTAAAATGAGAATAATAACCCAACCATAACTGAAAGAAAATAATAATAAAATAAAGATACTACGCTATCATCGGGACTGGGACTGGCTACTGGGCTCTCCTGACAACGTCATCCTGAAAAAGAAAAACAAGCAAATGATTATGAGTCCAGGGGGACTCCGCTGGTATATGCGAAAGCAGTATGGAAGCAAATTGATACAGTCTCAAAAGAAAAATCAAGATACATGATCGGTAAACTATATGCAAATATACATATCCACACCTACCCCCCTAGGGTGTGTATGTAATAAGTCCCTAAACCTAAATGGTCGGCAGACCAATAACAAAGTAAATCCCTCCTGTATGTATATGTCATCCAGATGCAGCAAGCATAGCTTAAACAAGTGTAGCAAACACAAACAATGCAAATTATGCGATCGTGCACATGATACAATGACATGGTCACAGCTGATGCCAGTCAGCCACCATCACCGGTCATGGGTGAGGTCGAGTGGGTAGGGGCTATGACAATTGTACGCACTCTGCCGTCACTGTTCCTGAGTGACCGAGTGGACAGGATGTCGGCGGAGGTCACACCCGTCCTACCTCAAATCATATGAGGGAGCACTGCTTTCATCTCCTCGTATCACGAAAAAGAGGAGGGATCCCTGTCTGCTACCATGCTGCGGAACCACTATCAGTGAGCGGTCGAGTGGAGCCTTGACAGGACAACTGCACACACCCTCCTGATAGTTCCACTAACCCATGAGTGATAGTATGTGCAGATCCTAATATGACTGACGATCTGTCTCAACCACAAGGGAGCCTAAAGATCGTCAGTTATGCAATAATGCAAAGATGGTGCATGATGCTAACACCCATCAAATAACCTCAAATAATATGCACTGGTCTGAATCATAAATCATGATATACCAATAACCTACTAGGCATGCAAAAATGCTAGGCATCGACAAACATGTCTACTATCCAGAATCAAAATATCAAGCATAGAGACTGTATAGAAAATAAATTTGACCATGTCAAAGGTCATGCAATAAGTACCAAGCAGGATAACCAAGAGATAGATAAAGGTAAATCCTACTACAATCCATACAGGGAACCATACATAAAAATTTGAAATATTTACATAGATAAGTCAGAAGGTACCCTCCTCGTAAATGACGTGTGTAATACTGGAACGAACCTCCTGTCCAGCCACACTGTATCCAATCAGGGGTCTTATAATAAAAGATATAAGTTTAGCTATTATAATACATGATACTTAGCTAAACTAGCAATCCTAATTAATTAGGGTATTAAATATTTAACTCGAATTATTCCAAATTACTATATATACTCACGCTTTGATTATTATTATTATTATTATTTTATTTTCTCTGTTGCCTTTGGCAACAACTCAACCCATATACATATATTTTTTTCTCTCCTCTGTTTAATCGTTGCCCAACTACACAAACAAAGCATTCTTGTTTTAATTTTTCCCAACACTCTGCTCGCATTTCTGATCACCCAAAACCACCCTCTTCCAACCTTCAACCCCGTAGCATCAATATTCCAAGTATCCAACATCAAAGTGAACAAGTAATAATATTACAACTTCGATTCCGGCAAACCAACACAAATTCAGCATGCACCTTTAAAAGTTGGCCATCCCATGGAAATAAAAAAAAAGGGACAAAATCTCAGCCGGAATCGCAAAGCTTCAGTCGGTACCTGCTTTGCGTGGAGATGCTATCGCGTGAGATGAGGCGTCGGCTTGTTCACAGCGAGGAAGGGAAGACGCAATGATATCAGGTGGCAAGGGAGAGGCCGACAATGAGTAGTTGCAAAGAGAAGAATCGCCGGCGGCGGTTTCGTGAAGAGGCGAGTTGGGGCTTCGTGCGTTTTGCGCAGAGAGGGAGAGGAAATAAGGATTTATTAATGGAAGGCTATTTTGCAAATAAGCCCTCCATATTTAGTTATTCACCACTTCATTGGTTTTTTAAGCCCCTTAAAGTTTCGTATTTTACATTCTCCCCCACTAATAAAAATTTGGTCCCCAAATTTCGCAACTAAACCGTAACAGATACCATTAACTAACAAACAGAAATCATACGATACGCACCTCAAGCAAACAGATGAGGATAGCGAGCTCTGATCGTGTTTTCGAGCTCCCAGGTAGCTTCCTCATCAAAGTGGTGCTGTCATCCAACTTTGATCATCCGGATTGTCTTGTTCCGTAACTGACACTCTTGGTGGTCCAGAATCCATACAGGCATCTCCTCGTAAGTCGCATCAAGTTAATGTGGAACTGATATATCTGACAAACAGAGGTCAGCAGAGCTCTTCGGGTGAATGTAGAGCATCAGCTGGAATCTCTGCTGGCCTTAGAGGCAGCTCTGCATGGCACTCACCATAGGGAGCGCTTGATGTCAGAGAGGGCCATTGCCCTCTCAAACGACTTACGCACCCTGGCCCAAGAGTGGGATCAGCTTCAGACCAGAGAGAAGAAGTTGGCTGGGGACATCTAACTCCTGGAGACCTCGACGAAAGCTCTAAATGAGCGAATAAAAGACAAAGCGCATCAGCTGGCCCAGAAAGAATCGATGATCAAGGCGGCAGCTGATCACATGACCAACCTCCAGGAGGATGTTGCCCAAGCCCAGTCAGAAGTCCCGACCATCTCAGAGAGGCTCAAAGAGGCTCTGGAAGACAACGACAAATTGCCCTCTAAGGTGGCTCAGCTGAGAACCACCAAGGAGGAAGCCGAGGTTGAACTGCAAAACTTTAAGACTGACAAGGCGTCTCAGCCAAGAGAGACCGAGGCGGAGTTCAAGGCCCAGTTCCTAGAGTTCGATGAGTTCGGCGATATCCTGACTGGGCAGGTCCTGAAGCGCCTTAAACAGAGCTTAAATGGCGCCATCACTCAGCTTCAGAAGGCCCAACTATTGAAGTCGGACGCCGACCTGAGTTTCCTGAGTGTCGGCCGAGTTTGGGATGACCTCCCTCCTGAAGATAAGGAGTTATAGGAGCTTTTTCCCAAACTCATGCTATGTATTTTTTGTTTTCTCATTTGTCTTCCTTTCTTCCCTAAACTTGTAACGTACTCATCTATTTGGAATGAAAGGAATTTTGCATGATTTTGTTTTAAGTCTGCTTGCAGATATCTTGCTTTGGAATGCCTGTACTCATCTCTCTAGTCCCATGTCACTTTGTGAAGGTGTATTTATGCTTGAACGACTGGCAACTATACCCTGAGTTAGCATTCTGTTACATCAAGCAAAGGACCGAGATGTTGTAGCCCCAAGAAGACAACTTCTACTTCTGCGGCCATAAGACAGAATGGGACCATGAAGGAGAGCCCGGACAAAGGAGCAGTCTCCTTTGTGCGGTCTAATGATTGTAACTTCCATGTACACTTCGTGATAGGGGATCTCCGGAAATAACTAACCATCCTGGTTGCCTCCACTGTCTGATGGCATTCCTTTATATATGGTCCCATAGATGCTAGCTTCCTCCCCCTCCTGTGTCCCACTAAACTATCCTTAAGTTCGTGGTCGGTTAATAGGGCTAGTTGGGCCCCTGGTCGGGCATTCGAGGTTGGGCATTCGCAGCACCGCGACCAGCCTACTCACCTCGAGCATCCGTAGCACCACGAGGTAGTAGGGTTTTAGCAGCTCCTGGTCAGGCATCCACAGCACCACGACCAGGCCTACTCACCTCAGGCATCCATAGCACCGCGAGGCAGTAGGGTTCAAGCAACTCTTGGTCAAGCATCCACAGCATCACGACCAGATCTACTCACCTCGGGCATCCGCAACACCGTGAGGCAATAGGGTTTAAGCAGCTCCTGGTCGGCATCCGCAGAACCACGACCAGGCCTACGCACCTTGGGCATCCGCAACACTTCGAGGTAGTAGGGTTTTATCAACTCTGGTCGGGCATCCGCAACACCAGGCCTACTCACCTCGGGCATCCGAGCACCGCGAGGTAATAGGGTTTAAGCAGCTCTGGTCGGGCATCGGCAGCACCATGACCAGACCTACTCACCTTGGGCATCCGCAGCACCGCGAGGTAGTAGGTTTTATCAGCTCCTGTCGGGCATTCGCAAATCACGACCAGGCCTACTCAGCTCAGGCATCCGCAACACCGTAAGGTAGTAGGTTTAAGCTGCTCCTAGTCGGGCATCCGCAGCACCATGACCAGGCCTACTCACCTGGGCATCCACAGCACCGCGAGGTATTAGGGTTTAAGCATCTCCTGGTCGGCATCTGCAGCACCACGACCAGGCTACTCACCTCGGGCATCCGCAATACCGCGAGGTAGTAGGGTTTTATCAGCTCCTGGTCGGGCATCCTCACATCACGACCAGACCTACTCACCTGGGCATCCGCAACACCATAAGGTAGTAGGGTTTTATCAACTCATGGTCAGGCATCCGCAGCACCACGACAGGCCTACTTACCTCAAACATCTGCAGCACCGCGAGGTAGTATGGTTTTATCAGTTTCTGGTCGAGCATCCGCAGCACCATGCCCAGGCCTACTCACCTCGGGCATCCGTAGCACCGCGAGATAGTATGGTTTTATCAGCTCCTGGTCGGGCATCCGTAGCACCACGACCAGGCCTACTCACCTTGGGCATCCACAACAACTCCTGGTCGGGCATCCGCATCACTGCGACCGGCCTACTCACCTCGGGCATCCGCAGCATCGCGAGACAGTAGGGTTTAAGCAGCTCCTGGTCGGGTATCCACAGCACCACGACCAGGCCTGTTCACCTCGGGCATCCGCAGCACCGCGATGTAGTAGGGTTTTAGTTGGCAAGTACTCGGAGTCCTTTAAGAGATATCTCATTTGCTTCTTAGATTACTGAAACTGCAAGGTAGTGCAACAAGAATACAAATACATTTGGACAACTCAAAATCTCACCGAGTACGATATGGTCGGAGATGATTGGCATGTCATGGTCTCTCCAGCCTCTTGCCTTTGGTCATCCTCCAGATAGTGGTTGCCTCCTGTGTGCTTTTTGGTGACGATGTAGGATCCACCTGAAAGGGACTCTCACCTGTTCCTTCTCTTGGAGTGGTACAGTAGGACCACAGAATACTGGGGAGCTCTTCGACCCAACTGCCTCCAACGTGATACAGTTTTATCTTGAGCCCTCTGATGATCTCCCGGTTAACGACCTCGGCTTGGCCATTACCTTGGGTGTATGCCACCGGAGTGAAGGCTTGTCGAATGCCCAATCCTTCGCACCATTCTTTGAGTTTGTGCCCTGCAAACTGTCTTCCATTATTCGACACTAATCTGTGAGGATGTCGTACCTGCAGACAATGTCTTTCCATAGAATCTTCATCATAGTAGACTCCGTGATGTGTGCCAGAGGCTCAGCTTCTACCCATTTGGAGAAATAATCCACTTGAAACAACAAGAACTTCTTTTGTTGGGGTCCGATTGGAAATAGACCCACAAAATCCATTCACCACTGATCGAATGGGCAGGACACTGTGGAGACTCACAGCATCTCAGTCGGTCGATGAGTTATATGCTAATGCCTCTGGCAGGCCTCGCATCTAGCCACGAACTTGAGGGCATTGGCCTGCGGGGTTGGCTAAAAGTACCCTGCCAAGATAATCTTCTTGGATAGAGACCTTCCCCCAATGTGGCTTCCACAAATGCCTTCATGCACTTCTCACATTACATAGTCAGCTTCCTCTGGCCTGACATATTTGAGGAGTGGTGGCCAAAGACTCTCCTGTATAGTTGATCTACGACTAGTGTGAATCTGGAAGCTCGACGGTGAAATAATCGGATTCCCTGATCCTTGGTCGGCGTATTCCCACTATGTAGGAACTCCACATACGGATCTCTCCAATCAGCTATGGTAGGCCTTCAGCTTCCTCTCCAATCTGAGCTACAATCTCTTCGGTGGTACTGGGCTCATCCAGCTGCCTGACCGAGATGGAGCTAGCCAACTTAGCTAGTTTATCCGCCTTGACATTGCCTGCTGGGGAAATCTTCTGCAGAGTAACCTCTATGAAAGAGGATTTTAGCTGCTCATAAATGACTACATACCTCTGCCAGTGCTCGCACTTTATTTCGAAGTCACCCTTTATTTGTTGTGCCACAAGCTGAGAGTCTGAATGCACAATGACCCAAGTAGCTCCCATGTGCTTAGCTGCTTACAGCCCGGCTAGGATCGCCTCGTATTCAGCTTCATTGTTGGTGGCCCGGAAGTGGAGTCAGATAGATAAATGCAACGTATCTCCCCGGGGGGAAACCATTAGCACTCCGACCCCGCTGTGCTTGATGTTGGAGGACCCATCAACATCGATCTTCCAGACTCCTTCGGTTCGGGCTCAGGGACAACTTCGAGCATGAAACCCGCAAGGGTCTGTGCCTTGATGGCAGTATGGGGCTGGTACTCAATCCCGTATTCCCTCAGGCTTATTTAAATCTTGAAAGTCAATACACATCCGCCATTTACCCCTGGGCTTAGGGACAAGCACTACATTAGCTAACCAAGTTGTGAATTGGACTTCTCTTATATGACCAACCTTCAGCAACTTGGCGACCTCCTCTCTGATAGCCTTGTCCTGCTCGGGAGCGAAATGTCTCCGTCTCTGCTTCACCGGCCGAGCCCCGGGGGTCACATGCAAGCAATGCGTGGCCAAGGTTGGGGGACTCCTTTGATCTCGTCGGCAGCCCACGGCAAACACATTCCGATGGTTCTGCAAGCAGTCAATCAGACGACTACTTAAATCCGGTTGGAGATCAACAACAATCTTTGTAACTCCCTCTTTCTGTTGAGGGTGTATTTGAACTTCTTTACTCTCGACCTCCCTCTGTTTTCTCTAGACCCTTACTCCTCTCGAGTGTTGGCGAGGTCAATTTGTAGAGCTCCCTCAGCCTTCAGGTTATTGCGGGCTTTAGATCTGATCTCCCCGCTATAACATCGTCGGGAAGCGAGTTGATCCCCCTTGACTTCGGCTACTTGCTCACCCATCGGGAACTTGATCTTTTGATGGTGGAATACGCTGAGTGCTCGGGCGTCCGAGGATGGCATTGTAGGAAGAGGGCACATCCACGACCAAGAAAGGAGTCCTCCTCGTCCTCTCCAGCGTATCATCTCCCAATGACAAGGATAGGAAGATATGCCCTATCGGCTGCACTCGGTATCCAGTGAAGCCGAAGAGTGGAGTAGAGACCGGTCGCAGCTCATCCTCATCGATCTGCATCTAGTCAAGGGATGCCTTGTACAGGATATTCACAGAACTACCTGTATCCATGAAAACATGTTTAACTTCATAGTTAGCTATGCAGGCGAGAATTACCAAGGCGCCCTCGTGAGGGGTCTTCACGTCCTCCACGTCATCCGGGCCGAATGAGATGATGGGGACTCTGCACTGGCCATTGCTTGTTCCGATGGAGTAATTCTCCAACCGCCGAGTATGGGCCTTCCTTGTCCGGTTCGAGTCCCCTCCCGTAGGACCCCCAGAAATCACCCCTACGTGGCCCGATGGAGGACCTCGCACAAGGGCCTTGCCCTTCCTGGGGTCTCGCTCAAGGGAGAGAGATCAACGAGGCGCCACCACCCGACTTCTCCCCCTGGACCGTGACCTAGATGGATGCTGGGCTCCTTCCTCTCCTAACGGCCGCTTGCGAGGAGACAGACTCCTTCGCAGGGACCTTCGGCGATATCCCACCTTCTTCTATCGCTTCTGAGGGTTGTTTTCCGCTTCCTCCGCCATCCTTTTCTTCAAGGCATGACACTCTTCTATGGAATGCGTGGTATTGCCATGGAAATCGCAGTACTTCTTCAGTGGCTCTGGTTCTCGGGTATCCACTGTTTCTACCAGCCTCCTCTTACCAACCCAGTGATCCTTCCCCAACTGAGAGTCTTTCGCTCGGCCCGGTGCTGGTGGTTCCTTTCTCTCCAACCGGACCGTGGTCTATGTAGGAGCCCCGGCGGGCTCTTTACGGCTGGCATGCTGCACTTCTTCGATATTAACGTGCTTGACAGAGCGCCCCAGCAAGTCATCGAAACTGCTGGGCGGCTTCTTAACCAATGAAAGGAAAAAGTCCCCTTCGGAGAGGCCCTGCGTGAAGGCGCTAACAAGGATCTCCGATGTCGCGGTTGACACATCTTACGCCACTCGATTGAACCTTTGTATATAATCCTTCAGAGGTTCTTTCGCCTTCTTCTTGAGGCGAATAGATTTAGTGTCATCTTCTGATATCGACGATTGCTTGCAAAGTGATGCAAGAACGCAGTTCTAAACTCTAGAAAAGAGTTTATGGAAGCCTGCGACAGTCTCTAGAACTATCTCTGAGCGACTCCTGATAGAGTGTTCACGAAAACTCGACACTTGACACCATCCGTGTACTGGTGCAAGAGGATCGCGTTCTCCAATTTGCAGACGTGATCCTCGAGATCTATCTTCCCATCGTAGTCAGCAATTCTGGGCCCGCGGAACTGCTTCGACATGAGATCTTCTACGATGTCCAGGGAGAAAGGAGTGGAAGGTGCCTTCTGGAAGGCTTTGGGTTCCTCTCTCTTCCGTGGTCCTTCTTCCTGCCCCAGGGCTCTTGAGGCTACGGAGTCGACCTTCTCCAAATCTCCCAGGGAATCTAGCCAGTGTACTGGAATCGTTCCTGCGTGTCCCACCGGTAGTGAGACAAATCTCCGGTGTTGGGGATGAGAGGTGGATATCCTGGGGATCTCCCCCTGTCCAAGAGCCACTCGCCATGAGGCGGCTTGCTCGATTTGGTGTTGTTTGAGCGCCCCTTTGACAGCGTTGGTCATAAGGCGATCCAATTCTTCTTTCGTCAAAATGATGGGTTGTCCCTCCAACTATGTCATTAGTGCTCCTTCTGGTGCTTTGATTTGTGATTTCCCACAGACGGCGTCAAACTTGTTCCGGAAAGAGTCGACACAGTCGACCAGTCACCAAAGTCCAGCCCACGGGGACGATGACGAAAGAAAAGGAGATCCCACCCTACGAGATCAACACGAGTGTTAATGGGAATACGTCAGATATTTTTCGGTGGAGCCCACTCCGACGCTTAAGTCAGCACACAAGTCGCTTGTCGGAAGAGGATTAAGAAGAAAGTTGAGGGTTCAGAGAGCGTAACCCCTTTACCTGGGGGTTGGAGTACCTTATATACTTGTAGCTTGGTAGCACGTATCTCCACGTTCTCCTCCACGTTCCGTGCTTGTCGGTTACCTGATAGCTGTTAAGTAATGGCTCCCGTGATTATTGAGCCTTAATTGTCGCATATAAATGACAATAATTATCCGCCACCTTTCTTGAACAAGAAAGGGTAACAGTTATTAGAGTCGGGCTATCAGATCTATGACTTTTTGGGCTCCGCTTTCTCGAGGGGGTCTCGGAAATTTCCTCCCGGAAGGGTCTCGGGAGTTTGCCTTCCCGAGGTAGTCTCAGGAGCCTGCTTTCCCGAGGTAGTCTCGGGCATATACCATCCCGAGCTGGTCTCGGGATTTGCCCTCCTGAGGTGGTCTCGGGAGTCTGCCTTACAGAGGAGGTCTCGGGAGTCTGCCTTCCCGAGGTGATCTCGAGAGTCCGAAAAGTCATTCAAACTCGGTGGACCCTGACACATAGATTTCACATTCCAAGTGTCAACTCGGGGATGCTCAACCTCATCAACTATAAAATTGAAATTATCAAAAATAGTAATAAAATCTTTAACGATTTGGATGAGAGTCTAAATAGTAAAATTTGAGCCTAAAAGTTGATGGTACGGGTTCCTCGTAATAAATATAGATTTTTAAAATGAGCATGTAGTATGCGTATTCGCTAATAAAATTTGATTCTTAATTTTGAGTCAAAAGTTACGATGACCTTCTATCAATTTGTTAGTTTTTTATCTATAGTTGACGTGTAAGTTCCTCAATGGTGGAACCGAACAGATGGAACTTACATCACTTGTCATTTTAAAGAATCACTTTTCATCTTAAAGGGAAGTGCTTCTATTCATCCTCACTACAACATTAATTCTTATCTTCTTCACCAATCAGGCACATGTTCATGAACATAGAACACTTTTGCCCAGAGTCTCTTTCAAGATCAAGCTGAACATCACACTGAGGTCTGAGAACAAAGATGTTCTAGTATTTTTTTTTTTCGCAAGAGACGTCTCTTCAGCTTTATACAGATTGCGCAGAACACATATAACGTACTCATCCATCTTTCATCCTAAAAGAAAATGAAGTTCGGATTAAATACCGTTATGAGGCCTTCCATCTGGCAAAAGCCGGCGCGAGGCCGCGGCTGAGGCTTAGAACGGTAGAAGTGGAAGGAGAAGATGGAAAACCGGGCTTGGTTGAACCGTGACTTTTGGTTAACCTTCTCAGGAAATGAATCGAAAAAATATTGCTTTTAACTAAACTATGTAAGTAGATTTCTGAAATTACTAAATCGCTAGAATAGTTTCAAAATTATTATCCATTTATCATTTTTTTTTCTTAATATTAGTAAAAAAAATCAATGTACTATTTAAAAATTAGTTAATTAATTTTTTTACCAGTCGTATCAATATCTCTATTCGAAATTTTAAAACTTTGAACAAATCTATAGATTGATAATAAAAGTAGTACTTATTTATTTTTTTATTAAAATTAATTTTGGATAAAATCGGTTGATGAATTAAATAATTTCGAATTGATATGAAATTAATTCATATATGTTCGGCTAGTTCTCCTGATTATATATCTATGCTCTGAAACATTAATTTGATCTAATATGTTAAAAGCAGTGATTTTTCTATGATGAGTATATTTGAAAAAAATTAAATTATGTTTAAAAAATTACTGCTCTTAATATATTGAATCAAATTGACGTTTGAGGGTGTGATTAATCGAGAGAAGTAGACGAATATATAGAAGCTAGTTTTATGTTACTCCGAAGTCGTTTTGACTATTAGCCAGTTTTGGATAAAATTGGCTAATCATTACAAAAATAACATGAAATAGCGACGGCCAAAATTCGTCGCTATTCCGTCGCAAAACACTAATAGCGACGGATTAGAGACGGAATTGCCGCCGTCGGCTGAGTACCGTCGCACAACTTGTTGGCGACGGCGAATTTTAGATCTCCGTCGCTATATTAGCGACGGCTATTTAACCCCGTCGCAATAACCAAAAAACGGGTCGACGTGGCCGGCGAAATAGTAGCGACGGATGGTCAAATATCCGTCGCAAACTCTATGGGATAGCGACGGATAAGGTCAAAGTCCGTCGCTAATATATCGTAAAAGCGATGGATTCGGTCAAATTCCGTCGCTAATCGATCGTTATAGCGACGGAAAAGTCAATAATCCGTCGCTATTTGCGACGGATTTTTAAAAATGTCCGTCGCTAAACCTGGAAAATTTTCACTGATAGTATCTGTTTTTCCACTTTCCCTGAATACATCAATAACATATACAAATATTGAAACAAATATCAAATAGAAATCTATATTTCAACATCCAAACATTCAGAACAATCCAAACATTCACAATTACAATCCAAACATTCACAATTACAATCGAAACATTCACAACAATCCAAATTGTTGTTTCGAATCGAATACAATCCAAACAATCATTTCCAAATGTATACATTCAATCCACTATTCAATCCAAAGTTTAATTTCCAAATTTTTACAATCGAAACTTTGATACAAGAGTAAACTGATATAATCTAAACTTTCTAATGGTTAATCCAATCCAAAAATCTTACAAACATATGATGTATCTAAATGTAACAGAGTAAACATATGTATCCATATGATGTAAACATTTGTCAAAGTAAATAAAAAAACTATATACATCAAAATTCAGAGTTTAGTAGAGAATTATTACGTACATGAATATCAGAGTGAATAATGGATGGAAAGGAAAGATATTCCTGCACAATATAAGATAAAACAATAAGAAAGCAATCCAATACAGAAAGAAATTTGAATTAATAACAATAAGAAATAACAAATAAAGTAAGCATATGTTATAGAAGATAACTCTAATAGAAGAAAAATAACAAATAGAAGATAACTCTAATAAAATTAAATATGTAAATGAAAACTAACAAATACGAAATAATAAAGGAATAATATCGAATATTCATACCTTTCAAGCAAGAGAAGAAATGTGAATTCAACTCTGATAATGCAGAATCTGTAAACATAAATTCAAGTAATAAGAAAATAAGTTATTATGGATATAATAACTTAATATATTGTTACTGAAAAAAATTAGGGGAAAAATTCATCATACCACTATAATATCTCTACTCCTCTGTGGGATGCTCAGGATCCTGTGTCTCCTGAGACTCAAAACGATGGGCAGGAGCGGGAGCGGCTGACATCTGTGTATCCGGAGCGTCAAAACGAGGGGCGGGAAGGGCTGGCATCTGTGTCATCGGCGATAGGACCGCTGCAAAAGCTTGCATCTGACGTAATACATTCTCAGTATTTGCCTGGCGAGCCCGCAAATCTCTCAACTCATCATCCCTCGCTGCGTCCTTCTGAGCCCACTCTGCGCTCGTCTTAGCCCATTCTGCGTCCCTCCCGGCACACGTCTCCTCTATCGATGTGAGTCGAGTCTGCAGGGCTTCATTTTCCTCCCGCAAATGGCGAACCTCACTAGAGGTAGAGGAGGAGGATGGTGAACGCCCCCTAACCCCTGGAGCTCTCATCTGATCATATGTAACCTTTGCCTGAGAGCCCAGGCCGTAGCAGGCGGTCTTCCTCTTCCCACCTACGACCTCAAAATAAATCTGATTCACATCGTCGGTCGAAAGAGGTTGTGCATCCTCCCCCTCTGCAGCAGGCTGAGACGCCTGTGCCTCAGAAACTCTAGCGGTCATTGCTTCCTGTGAAATAAAAATTTAATTAGTCTATATAAAATTTTAAAACAAGTAAAATATAATTAATATACTTACATTGATAGATAGGGAGCGACGATCGACAAAAGACCCATCTTTTTTCTTGTGGGTCTTGCTCAATAACTCCCAACTAGTGGGAGGTCTCTGTAGCTCAGCAGCCTGTAAACACAAAATATAATGTTTAAATATATCCAAAAAACATACTAAATGCCTTTAATAACCAAAATAAAAACTACTTACCAAATCACTGGCATGCTGGACAATGGAACGGGATCCAGCAGTGTGCTTCGTCGATCCCGTGGTGGGCCCAGCAACCTCTGAATTGCGATTGCTTCGAGCAATCGCAACATTCTCTTTCCAGTGCGGGTCATCCCAGACTGCTCGCCATGCTGGCCAAATCGACTCAGGGATCTCTGTAGGCCTATCAGCCTTCTTTCTCCATTTGTAGAGCATGTCCCTGTACAATTTGGAGCAGTAGGCATTCCAAGTCTTTTTGAATTGCTCCTCTGCACCCTCCTCCCAGGTGTACCTTTTCTGTAAAAAAAAAATTTATATGGTTAGTATGAAAAAAAGTAATAATATCAAATTAAATATACATGTAAAATACTTACCAAAAACTCCCCATAATAGAATGATTTCAAATCATTCTCAATGTGGCCCCATGTCGTCGCAGGTGACAGTCTTTCTTTAAATTTTTTAGATATATAAGATGACACCTGATGCCCATCTAGTATGAAACTATAGCAAAAAATAAAATATATTAGCAAATTATATAAGAAAATATATAAGAAGAATCGGTATACCTGTCACCGACGACTGTAAGTATAATCCGCTGATCACGGGGTGCAGCCATGGTACCTGATTAGACACAAAGTTTAGGCAGATAAGCAGAATAGGTAAAACATGCAAATGAGACATATTAGAGACAAATTGAAAATCATGCACTAATAAAGAATGTTCAATACAACCAGAATGATCAAAATAAAGCTAGCAAATGGATAATCAAGCATCGTATAAACCTGTTCAATACAAGCAACATGATCTTAATTAACAACTCATCTTAATACAAACTCTGATTAGTTAATGTTCAATACATCTAACTCATCCTAATCTGATGGAACTAAATTAACATGCAAATTTTCATCGCTTGAATCCGTTGATACATTAACCTCCTCACTGCTAGATATTTCACCATCATCAATTTCCTCGTAAGAGACATTCTCATCTATAAGTAATTGAGATGCTGATTGTATTTCTGAATCAACTGAGTTGATTATAACTTCTTCATTTTGATAAGCATCAGAGTTTTGGATAGTGATCGTATTTGGCATTTCAATTGTTGACCTAGGCTTCGTTTGACATACAACAAGCCATTCACTAGGTCGTCTTCTCTTAGTTGGGTACTCCAAATAAAATACTTGACTAGCTTGCACCGCAAAAATGAAAGGTTCGAACTTGTTGAATCTTTTGCTTGAATTCACCTCAACTAAATTGTATAACCGATGTTTCCTTGTGCCCGTCCTTGGTGTTGGATCATACCAAGAACACCTGAATAGTACACATCTTTTGAAAGGCAACGCTGGGTATTCAACTTCGATAATTTCCTCTAGCTTGCCATAATAGTCAAATTCATTATCATTATTGTTTGTTGATCCTTTGACACTGATGCCAGAATTATACGTTAGCATCCCTGAATCACGTTGGCTCACATGAAATCTGTATCCATTCACGTAATAACCCGAGTAGATTGTCACGGTACGAAGAGGTCCAAATGTGAGATTTTTAATTCTGTCGTCTTCTACATTTGAAATTCTGTCATCATTGACCTATAATAGTGGTGGGTGATCAAATTAGATTAATAAGTAATCAAGAATTGTTAACAACAAATGCAGATTAACTCACTTACATATATTTGAAACCAAAATGCAAATTCTTCTTCTATCTTTTGATCTACCTCATTTGCACTTATCGATGGATTTTGAATGTACAATTGTTCTTGGTATAACTTGACATATAAGTTCATTTGATATCATACTAGAAATTTGATTATATCATTTGATATTAATTTCATTACAACAAGAGATAATACCTTAGGTATGGTTTGACATCTTCACAGTTTAAGAGAATATATGTCCTGGCGGCGTGATATTCTCTGTCATTTAACCGTCTAGATAGAGTTGAACCCATTGCTCTTCCAGGATACTTGAAGATAGAAAGAATGTCTGGGTCAACTGATGGAATGTCATCTTGATTGCGTGGACACTTTCGATGTCTGGTTTTCACATTGTCAGCAAAGTAATAGGAGCAAAATGAACTTGCTTCCTTAACCAGATATGCATTACATATTGATCCCTCAACTCTTGCTTTGTTACGCACATTATTCTTTAATTTTCTAAGAAACCTTTCAAAAGGATACATCCATCTGTATTGTACAGGACCACCAATCTGTGCCTCGCTAGGTAAATGAATAGGCAAATGCTCTATTGAATCAAAAAAGCTTGGTGGAAATATTCGCTCAAGCTTACATAGTATTAAAGGAATCTCTGTCTGAAGGCGTAACATATCTGCTGCCGTAACAACTCTGGAGGTCAGATTTTTGAAAAAAAGGCTTAATTCTGTAAGTGTTTGCCAAACATTATTAGGAAGTAATTCTTGGAAAGCTATTAGAATTAATCTTTGCATGAACACATGACAATCATGACTCTTCATTCCAACCATTTTAGATCTATTTGTATCCACACAACGAGACATATTAGAGGCATATCCATCTGGGAATTTTATGTTTTTCAATCAAGAACATAATGCTTGCTTACTTTCTTTGTCCAATGTATAACAAGCCTTAGGATATTTACCAGTTGTTTCATTCTGATGCAACTCAAGCCTTCTAACTAATTGTTTCAATTCTTCACGAGATTTTGTTGTATCTTTTGTTTTCCCATGCACATTTAAGACAGTATTAATGATGTTATCAAAGAAATTTTTCTCAATATGCATCACATCCAAATTATGACGAATGAGTAAATATTTCCAATATGGAAGCTCCCAAAAAATACTTCTTTTCCTCCAACCACATTTGTTGACTCTAACAATAAACTTGTTGATATCATCTGATCCATCCTGATATACTGGTAGAAATCCATAATTATCAATTTCATTTAACACATCTTCGCCTGACATCCCAAATGGAGGTAACTTCCTAACTACTTCATTCCTTTTGAAATGTTTCTTATTTCTTCTGAACGGATGATCAATAGGTAAAAATTTTCGATGATTATCAAACCAAGAAATCTTGCCACTGCAGGGCAAAGAAAATGCATCTGACTGACTCATACAATGTGGACATGCTAACTTTCCAGCTGTGCTCCATCCTGATAACATTGAGTAAGCAGGAAAATCACTAATAGTCCATAACAATGCTGCATGCATTAAAAAGTTTGACTTTGTAGCAATGTCATAGGTCTCTGAACCTATGTTCCATAAATAATTCAGCTCAGCTATCAAAGGTTGTAAAAAAACATCTATGGGCCCTTTTGGATTTTGAGGACCTGGAATTAAAACAGTAAAAAACATGAATTCATCTTTCATGCACATCCATGGTGGTAAGTTGTATGGTGTTAAGATAACAGGCCACGATGAATATTGTTGTCCATAACTTCCAAATGGCTGAAATCCATCTGCAGAAAGTCCAAGTCTGACATTACGTGGTTCCATAGCAAAGGAGGAAAATGTTGAATCTAAATTTTCCATGCAGGGGAATCAGAAGGATGACACATAATGTCGCCATCATGTCCATGGTTTTGATGCCAGATCATATGACTTGCTGTTGCTGCTGATGCATACAAACGTTGGAGTCTAGCAGTCAAAGGAAAATAATACATGACTTTGTAAGGAATTTTTTTTTTCTTCTTCTGATTTACCATGCGATCACCATGCTTGTAACGGGGAAGGTTGCAGATTTTGCATTCCATCAATTCACTATCTTAGCTCCAAAAGATCATACAATTATTAACACAACAATGTATCTTCTCAACTGGTAAACTCAAGTCTCTGATTAGTTTTTTAGTGTTGTAGAAACTATCAGTCATGCAGTTATCAGTTGGAAGCAAGTCTGACATAAATTGACATATGTCATCATAACATCGTTCTGAGAAATGATGTTCTGCCTCCATATTCAATAATCTTGCAGTAGAAGATAATTGAGAATGACCAGAAGGAATACCTTCCCATAATTCTCTTTCACTAGCCTTTAACATGTCATACATTTTCTGAACATCAGAAGTAGGTACTTGTTCTACATTTGATTGATCAAAAGCATTCATTGCATCGTAAACCATTGATTGCATTGCATCAGCAGGGTTATATGATATCTCTGGTCCAATTGAGTTCGATGATGATGCAACAGAAGGTCCACCAAATTCATATACATACGGCTCTCCATGACAATACCAGTTGTAATAATCTGGAACAAACCCATACCTGCCGATATGAGTTTTAACTGTATCTTCATCACGGAAAGTTGTATTTCTACATTTGCGTTGATTACATGGACACTTCAACTCTGTGCCACTTAAACACTCAGGATGAGACTTTGCAAAGTTAACAAATTCTTCCACTCCAGCAAAAAATTCGTCACGGATAAATCCATTGTCTAACCTATTATACATCCATGACTTGTTCGGATACATTGTATCTGAATTCAGATAAGACAATTTAATCAACCCACACATATAAAAATGAATAGGCAATATGATATTCATGGTATACTAAAAAAAATAAATCTCATTAATCAAACATGATATTAATTCTGAATCAATTATACTAATTAATCATACAATTAATCAACAAATTAATCTATTTATTAAAACAATTAATCTAAATTTAATCAAACAAGATCCAATTAATTGATCAAGTAATATCCTTAATCAAATAATTAATCATCTTAATAATCAAATTAATCAAACATTTATCTAAAATAATTAAAACATTTGATCAATTAATTACACAATAAATGGTTTAACAAATTATCTAACAACATTAATTGGTAATTTCAATAATTATTTAACTGATTAATTATTGAATTAATCTAAATTAATTGAACTAATTACTTTAATTAATTGAATTAATTAATCAAATTAATTAAAGCCATTTCCTAATTAAAACCCTAGCTAACCGGAGCAGGGGTCGCGGCCGGCCGCAGGGACGTCGGCCGGCCGCAGTAGGCGGTGTGCGGCAGCAGCAGGCGCCGCCCTCTGCAGCAGGCGCCGCCCGCCCGAACTGGGCCGCGACCGCGGGAGGACGAGCGCGGCGCCGGAGGCCGCGCGCGGCCGTGCCAAGACTCGTGGTTGGCCGCAGAAGACGCGACGGCGCCGCGTGAGCACATAAAAACGAGCATATATGGAAAATGAAGCTTAAATCGCGTACCTGGGATCGGAGGAGGGTTCGCCGGAGGAGAATCGTCGGAGGAGAATCGCTTCAGTCGCTCGACCGTCGCTAGGGTTCGCGTGGCCGCGGGGGAAGGCGGCGTCGCCCTTTTTTAAGTAATTTTGCGACGGACTAACTTGTCCGTCGCCGATTAGCGACGGAGTTGACCAATTCCGTCGTTGAATTGAGGGATTGACCCGTCGCCTAACTCTAGCGACGGAAACTTTTTATTATCCGTCACAATAGCGACGGAGTTTTGACCATGTCCGTCGCTATAGTCACGAGTTTGACTTGCCGCGCCACTTTGGCGACGGATACTATATATCCGTCGCCATTTGCGACAGACAATTAAAAATGTCCGTCGCAATAGCATGTTATTTTTGTAGTGAATAGATTAAATGATCTCGAATCCATATAAAATTAGCTACTATGTGTTTGTTTACTTCTCTTTAATTATTATATCAATACTTTCAAATATTAATTTAACCTAATATATTAAGAGTAATAAAGTTTTGAATGTGAATATATTTAAAAAATTTAATTCGTGTTAAAAAATTATTACTCTAGATATATATTGAGTCAAATTGATATTTGATGCAATCATAAAAGATGAATACATACAAATTAATTTTATGTTAATCAAGATCATTTAATTTAATTTAGGACAAAATATTTTAATCATTTCAACATCCTATTATTATTATTTTTAAGTATCCAGCCGTCTCACGCTATACATAGAGCTGAAGTGCCGAGAATGCCCTTACGTATCATGGCACAAATTGAAAAATAGAACACGCTTCAATAATCTTAAATTATGTAAAAGCCCCTCACCTTTAATTATGGAAACTTAAACATTGCAGAATGAAATCTAAACTGAAGAATAAGCGACAACTTAGACAAGGAAACTCTCTCGCTGAAAGCGTTCCTTTCTCAACATGATGGAAGAAATGATCGAGTCAATTACAAAGATCATTGATAGTGTTTTGTTTTTTTGCCCGCTCCTCCACTTATTTTGCCTTCAAAATGGATATTCCAACCTCCAAAATTATTGTGTAATAGTTAGATCTTACAATAAATAATTAATAGATCTACACTTCTAATATCGACTGTGGCCAACTATAGGAGATTTTCACTTCTATGAAAAACAAACTTAAGAATACTGGTCATCTGAATAAGTCTTCATAAACGTTTTTTGATTTATCCTATAGACAACGAAAAACTTTTGTGTGGTCGGAATGATCATTTTTAAGATTAATCGATTCGAAATACTGGATACTTGGATTATAAAAAAAAAATTGGAAATTTCAATCATCATCCTTCCACCCCGATGGCATGCAAGTCAATGGGCATCAATGGGTGGGTAGGGGGTTGACGTTGCCGATGAGGCTTCTCTGATAGTCAAATCAGCACTAGGTTAAAAGAGGAAGCTAGCGGAAAAACGAGAGATAAAGAAATGCTCAAAAGAGAGATTGTTGGTGGATAAAAGATGTCTCTACATGTGATAAGAAAAATTATTATACTTTCAATTACCTTTGCTAAACCTTATATAGTCGCTGATTCCGGCTTAGCCCATGTGTAACTCGGTCGACCAGCCTGGCACTGCATAAGGACAGGTCAGGGCCGCGGGTACACGGATAGATCAATGTAGCTAGCCAGGCTAGGGGCCCGAGTCCCACTCGAGCCAAATCGCCCGACTAAGTGGCCAAACAGATGTACTCTAAGCTAGTCCCACCCGGGAACGTCGAGTGTTCGACTCAGTCCATCGCTCGATACGCATCCTAAATCAGCCCCTAGCGAGAGATACCTATTGTCGGGCTTAAGGTCGTCCGAGCAACACTCGTTTGGCATCCAGTCGGCGGTCTCCCTGGGCCCTAACCCTATGACCCAGGGATGAGTCGAATTGGCCAAGTTCGAGTGCTCCTTGACTCAGGGAGTACACTATTCTAATATGGGAGGTATTGGCTGCACGACATGATTTCGCTCGGGGCAGTCGGTCGCCATTCTAGCTCGAGAATTGTCGTTTTCCTGAGGAACACCCACTCTATAACACTATACTGGTAAAAGTGATACGAGAATCGATGCAGGACGGTTCAGATCTGACACCACTCGTGTCCAAATCGCGAATATCCAGTGACACAGCACTTTCCTGACATACCCTGGCACTCCGTACCATAACGACCCCTGCCTGCGTCAAACTGGGCGATGTCAGTCAGCGCCGTCGGCGAGCTAATAGTACCCTTGATCCTGTCCCCACATGAGACAAAAAGGTGACAGACACGGGGCAAAAACTGTCGCCTCCCTCGGCTATATAAGGTCCTCCGCACTTCACACGCAGGTACGCGCGATAAAGTTTTGCTATAGTTCTTCTTCTACTTTCATTTCTTCCACTGGAGACTGGCTTGATCGTGGAGGACCTTGCCGGGGACTTCTCCCGGTGGGTTGCTAACGATTCACTTTCTTGTAGTTCAGAGCCAACAGAGGCAATGCTCGAGTCCACCTCGCTCTGCGAAAGGATCAGTTGCGGAAGTGAAAGTTTCATGCAAGCGGCCATATATACGAACCCTAGGTGAGCCATGTAGATGACCACACAAGCGAGGTGAGCCATGTAGATGACCACACAAGCGAAACGTCGCCTAGTGGGTTGCCTGAAGGCAATTATGGAAACAACTATTGGATCATACCTCTAACACTTTGGGTCATTGGTCGGATATCACCTTCTGTGTGAGTTGTTAGAGGCGGTCAAGTTGTTGGTTGCGTGAGTTGTCGAAGGTTAAAACCGAGCCAAAGGTTATCGCAGATAGCCGATTGGGCTTCCCGACTCCAAATGAGAAATCATTGAATGAATGTTGAGTGCTCAGGAGCATAGGCTCCAAATGAACTTTCTGAGTCTAAGTGAGATGTTGTGGGATGAAGATTGAGTGCTCAAGAGGTGACTTAAATCCAAGTTGGATTCCATTGGACAAAGTCGGAGAGCTTCGAGAGAGGATTCTCGCCTCCCGAGCTTCGGGAGAGAGGAATGACTATTTGACATTGGGCTTTCTGACTTCTAATTTGATCTTTGGGCTCCACTCTTCCGAGCCAGTCTCGGAGTCTCACCTCCTGAGATGACCTCAAGGCCTTCATGTGTTTTATCAAGAGGGTCTTGGGAGCTCGATCGTCGGTCTGACCTTGGGAGATTTGATCTGATCTCCCGAGGTGGTCTCGGGAGCCCAACCCTCGATCTGACCCTGTGGGGCTTTGATATGCTCTCTCGAGATGGTCACGGGAGCCCGATGGCCGGCCTGACCTCGGGGCCTAGGTCTACTCTCCGAGATGGTCTCGGGAGCCTATTAGCGGCCTGACCTCGGGGCTCCGGCTCGGTGGGCCCTGCCACGCAGCTTCCTCATGCCACCTGTCCACTCCGGGATTCTTATCCCTATCAATCAAAAATGAAGCAATACTGAAAAAAAAGAGGAAAATGAATTTTACTTGGTTTGCAACCGAAGAGGTTGCTAATATCCAAGGCAGAATGTAGTTCGATTCTCCTAAATAAACTCTTTCTGATGGAGAAACCTCTTACACGTGGAAAAGCTTAGAAAAATAATGAAAAACAAGAAAATAATATGAATAAGTGATTTGGAACTGAGCTGTGAGGGTCTATTATAGTCCCGGAAGATTTTATCCGAATGCTGGCATGACACAATAGGGCGCTCGAGTGCTTGACACATGGCCTAGAAATTTATCCATTCGCAATGTCAGCAAATGGCTAGCTACGGATGATTTTTCAAGTCTCAGGCGCCTGTATGTATAGGGGCGCCCCAGAGCCCGAGTGCCCCTATGCATAGGGGCGCCTGAGTGCTTTTTAGTCAGCACCTTGCTGACCAATTTACGGCGGGTCTTCTTAGGTGATTTCCGGGACTTCCAGAGTTGGGCTCACCGAACCCTCCTTCGGTCTTCTCCTCGAGCGAGCTTTCTCATGGCTTCTCGTCCCTCGAATGCAGCATGCGTCCTTTTCGCTCCACTGGTATACTCTTTCCGCAGTACTCCGCGTCTCTCGGATGCACCGAGCACGTCGGCTCCTTTCCTGTGTCATCCTTCTCGACCGCTACATCTTTCACTCGACTTCCTAGGCTCCTAAGCTCCTGCACACTTAGGCACAGGGATTAAAAACAAACAAAACCTAACATGACTTGGTTAACCACATCAAAATAATCTGGGGTACTTACAATCTTCTGCTTTTTAATGTGCATCAACTCGAGTTAAGTTAGGGTAAACAAGCATAAAAAAAAGAGGAATAAATAAATGAAAAAGCAAGTACCAAAAAAATTTGAAATTAAGTCTACCCATAACTTAATCTTATTTTTTCTCCCTTTGATCACATCAAAAACTTAAAACATGTTAAAAGAAATACTAACACTTACAAGAATTTATAAAAACTTAATCTAACATCCAAAATTTTAAGTATATTTTTAACACAATAAATAGTTTTCAGAAAATCAAAGTTTTCAAATTTTACTAGAAAATTAATTTTTAAAATATAAAGTTTAATTTGGAAAAATAATTTTCAAAAACTAATTTTTATTCAAAAATTTACCAAATTTTTATATAAGTTAGAATGTTCATAGAATTATCTCCAAAAAATTTGTCAAAGTGAATACAATTTTCTAACATTTTAAAAATCAATTTTGCATTCAATGTTGATAATTTGGAAAAATAATTTTAAATTTTAATTTTTACATCAAATATATTTGAAAATTTTTCTCAAGGATTAGAGGATAATCAATAGATCTCAAAAATTCAAATTTGATGAAATTCATTTTAAAGTATTTTTAAAATTTAAAAATATATTTTTATCAAAAAATCATAATAAATCCGTTTATCTTTCTAAAATTTTGAAAAAATTTCTTTAGATAGAACAAAGCAAATTCTATCATCTAAAAAATATTAAGCTAATTTTTCTAGAAGTAATATCATTTTAAAAAATATCAACATGATTAATTACCAAAAAAAATTAATCTCTACTGGACAAATAAAAAAAAACTTAACAGTTTAAAATAGATTTTGGGACCCAATATAAATTTTTGTCAACATAATAAGTCCTAAAATTTTTTATAATTTGACTCTTATGAAATTTAAAATATCAATTATATTTGTCATAATATCTAATTTTCGAATTTCAAGAACAATTTGAACATGCATAGTTATTTTATAATTTTTCAATTTGAACTTTCAAAGTTTCATTTTCAAATTTTAACTTATTATACATTTCTAATAGGCATGAGGAAGATAATTTTCTTCTTAATTCTATATTTTTATTTTTTAATTTACACATAGATTTTATCATTTGTTTAATACTAAAATATAATTGGTCAGGAGGTAGAAGACATACCTCACTTACCATATCCTTTCTGAAGTCCGAGGCTCCCCCTTCGTTGGTGCTGTCTTTTGACGTAGCTCCCCCTTTATTGATGCTCTCATCTTCTTGGTGTGAACCATCAATGCAAGTCCGGAATGTTCCTCGAGATCTAAATCTTCTAATGATGACTCGCCCCAGGTTGCCTTTAAATTGTGGACTTTTGTCTTTGTTGTCTCTTTTCTTTTATTCTTCAATTTGGAGAAGCTTTCCTTCACATGCCCCCGTTCGTTGCAGTTGTAGCAGCGAATCTTCCTTTACATTTTACCCTGCACTTTACTAAATTTTTTTGGCTTTAAAATATTTAGAGAACTTCCTTACCTTGTACGTCGTGTTTTCTTCATCTTCCGAAGTTTCCTCTTCATGTTGGATCCTTCTCGTGCTTAGGATGATGCTATCTGTTTGACTTTTTCCTGTCCATCAAGATTTATGAAGTTCTAAAGTCGAAAAAATTTCTCTAAGGTACTTATCTCAAGATCCTTAGAGTTGTAGTAGGCGTCTACTATAGATGTCCAGCTTGGGGTTCTCGGGAAGGTGTTTAATGCATACCTTTGAGCGTCCCGATTGCTTACTGACTTTCCGAGATTGTTGAGTTCTGTAATTAGCTCCTTAAGTTTAGCTTATAGTTGAGCTACTGACTCTCTTTCTTCCAGTCGGAGGTTGCTAAGCTGATTCCGAAGCAGGTCTCTTTTTGCTAGTTTGGTTTCGGAGGTATGATAAGTACCATTATGTTGATTATTTTAATTGCTAAAATCTATGTTTGACCCATGTTTTATTTGCTTAATTGTGATTTTTCCCTAGGTTTTAGGACTTCCTCTTATTTTGGACTTAATTGCAAATTTGCACATATTTGGATTATTTGGCCACTAAATTTTTGATCTATTTTTGTAGGCATGAAAGGATCCTGGACCTAGGGCATACTGGGTCAAACTTGAGTCGGAAGTGGAGCCGGATCGAGTTATCAAGCTTTGGAGTAATCTGGGTCGTCCGATTCAAAAGCGGCTAGATCTGAGTCATCCAGAACCATCTGAAGCAATCCGAGCTAGGGTTAGGGCTGATCAAACACTCTGATCAAGATCTGAAGGTTTCATCCCAATCAGAGCTCATTCAACCGTTGGATCAAGCTCAGAGGGTTCTAGATCGTCCATTCAAAGATTAGGTTGATCTGGACCATCCGTTGCACATCTGGAGGATCCGAGCTACCACGAGGCAGATCCTGACCCCTGATCATCATCATCAAAGTTTGGATTAAATCAGAGCAAGATCAGCCGTTGGATTTTCTCAATTCAATCTGGGTCGTCCATTCTTATGTACTTAATCAAAATTTCGCCATAGCTTCAGCTTCGTCGCATCTCCGCCGTTTCTTCGTCTTCTTCGTTTTGTTCTTCATTTCTTCAGTAGAGTTCTTCTTCATCTAAGGGGCGCGACCCCTCAATTCTTCATTTGGATCAAAATTTGGATCACTGGAGGATAGTTTTGTTGGAGATTTCAGCTCCAATTCGCGCCGGACAGAGCTGTTTGAGGGTTTCGGCAGCTCTGTGATCCGATCACTTGGATCGCTTCCACAAGCCATTTCCGACCATCTGAGCTGCTTGTAGGGGTTCTCAGGTGAGCTCAGATGATCCTCGAATCATCATCGCAATCCATTTAATTGAGATCGAAGAGTTCGGATTGGATTTCGCCAGTTAAGTGCAGTTAGAGCAGAATCGATCGCAGAGCTGTTTTCTAGCGATTTGTGGAGCTGAAGGGGTTCTTGGCTTGCCCTTGCGTGACGAACAAGGAGATTTTGAGCTAGGGAAGGATTGAGGAGTAGTATCTTTAGCTAATTTCTCTGTTTTAGCTGTAATTTTCAATTTCTGCAACTGTTCTGTTCTGTTTTTCGTATCAGTCATTTCAGTTTCAATTTTCTTAATTGTTCAGTTGTAATTAGGTTTCATTCAGCAAGTAGTTAGTTAGTGAACTTGTTTAGTGAACACTAGTTTGAGATTTCAGTTCATTTCTAGTTTAATTCCTTGCGTATCAGTTCATGCATTACTGTTTTCAGCTTGCGTATCAGCCTTTTGCTGCAGATTTCAAGTTAGTTTCTGAATTTTTCAGCTTGTGTTCCAATTCGATTTATGTCCAGCTTAATTCCTGCAATTAGAGATCACAATTAGTGTGTTAATGTATTAGATTCGAGTTTGTTTCCCATTCGGTTTTATTTCTGAATTGTTAGCTCAGCTTGTAGTGTGTATGGAATCCATTTCTGAAATTTCATGTTTATTTCTGCATGAACTCAGTAACAGGTTTCGAGTTGCATTGTTAGTGAACATTAGTGCATCATGATCATTGCTGAAACATTTCATTTGGTGCCTTAGACTCTGAACTCAGTTGATGTTTAAGCTTTGATCTTGTGCTGAATTTTCTGCACTCTTGTTTTGCATTGGATCCATTTCTGCACATCAAGTGGGATAATTTCTGCAACTCCATTTCTGCAATTTAGAGTCCAATTCTGAAATTCTTAGCTGATGGTTTCTGAATCGTGTCTGAACACTAGGTTGGGGAAATTGATTTCAGCTATATGTTAGTTTTTGCATTGAAGTGGCTGCTGAAATCTTTGCATTCGTTTCCCTGAAAGCCTGCATTTCATTTCTGCCTTCAAGTTGTTTCTGCACATCATGTGTGGTTCCTGAAATTTTGTTTCATTTGAATTAGTTTCTGCATGTAATGGCTGCTGAATTCTGCACCGGAGTTGTTTACCTCACATCCAATTGCTTCACATAAGTTGCTGTTAGACTTTGCATCGAATTATGTTGCTGCATTTCTGCTTCAAGATGTTGTTTTCATTCATTTTATCTCTGCAATAGGGCTGTTTTGATTTATCAAACCTCAAGTTTCGAATTTCTTCATTCATTGCTGCAAATCCTTTCTCTAGCAGCTGTGTTTTTCCAAAACTAAATTGATCAGTCCAATTCCTGCACTTAGTATCAGATTTCTATATTGGCACATAAGTTTGAATAATTGAGTATCAAGTTTGTTTCAAAGCCTTACTTTGTATCAAGTCTTATTCCTAAAATTAGGTTTATAATCTTGCATTAGTTTCAACTAAAGATTGCAGCCCTGTTTAGATGCATTTGCTTGGCAATTGTTTTACACTTGAAATCAGATTCATTTTCCAGAAATTGGGTAAGTGTTTTGGTTGATTAAGTGGTCTATTGGTTGAGTTATCACTTGATATCATTTGTTTAGTTTATTAGCTAAGTTCCTTCATTTTCATTGCTTTTCCCAGTTCTACTTGCAATCCAAACCCAAATTTGATTTGAAACCCAAAATTCTTAAACGACAAATAAATATAAGCTTGAATCAAACAAACTCTTAACTGGTCCCGAGGAAAAATACAACATGTGGCCCCTTTACTACATTCTCATTCTGTGATTGCAAAAAGGGTTTCCAGCATTGATACATATTTAAATTTTGATGTCCCACAATTAGTGACAACTTAACCTAGTCTATTTCGGGATCCATCAAGGTACCTTCGTGAAGTTCAAGGAGCTTTTCCCAAAGTTTCTTTGTGGATCGGTAGTTCCCAATTCGATTGACTTCTTGTGCAGGTAGTACTGTCAGTAGTTGGAATTCTGCTTTCCCGTTCGCCACAAAGTCCACCTACTCTTTCTTTGTCCACAGGCTTTCGTCTTTGGGTGTGTCGTCGGCATCTTTGGGAGCTGCAAACCATTTTTCATGATTAAGAGTAATTCAAAGTCTGGTTTAAAAAAATGTATGCATCTTGCACTTCCAACTCGCAAACTCTCCATCGAACTTTGGCGAGTAGATGACCAGTCCGACCATTTTGTAGTTGCTTCAGACGACAGTGTTGATGCAGTCTGGCCCGATTGTTGTTTTGGTGTTGACAACGATTTAAGTTTGGTTGAATGAATTCGGATGAATTCCAGGTGGATCGGGAGATCGCACGTTGACATGGGAAAAGACCTAGTGGGACTAGGCACACCTAGTGGGACTAGGTGAAGTGGAAAAGACCTAGTGGGACTAGGCACACCTAGTAGGACTAGGTGAAGTGGAAAAAAACCTAGTGGGACTAGGCACACCTAGTGGGACTAGGTGAAGTGGAAAAGACCTAGTGGGACTAGGCATACCTAGTGGGACTAGGTGAAATCCCGGTGAGTGAAGCTGGGCACGGAGTCTTGGTCCGAGAGACTGAGCACGAGTCAGAGAAGGCTAGGGAGCTCGTTCTCTTGACTTATGGTTAGATTGGAAGCCTCTGGATCGGTCTGGTGATCGATCAGGGAGATTGACACGAACTTCTGTTGTGGATCGGTCTGGTGACCGATCCAGAGAAGTCTAATCGGTCTGGTGACCGATCAGAGAGAGAACAGAAACATTGGTGGGCTTATGTGTGGCTCTTGATCGGTCTGGTGACCGATCAGGGAGACCTCCTGATCGTTCTGGTGAACAATCAGAGGGATCTCAGAGCCCTTCGGTGAAGAATTATGATCGATCAGGCTGACCTATCAAACATCGCGAGTTCCTCATTATGATCGATCAGGCTGGAGCCTGATCGGTCAGGGAGTGCCCTGATCGGTCCCCAGACCGATCAGGCCACAACCTGATCGGTCTGGTGACCGATCAGTGAGGTTTGACCTGCGAAGGTTGGGAATCCCAGCACTGCTGTGGATCGGTTCGGTGACCGATCCACGATCTGTGATCGGTCAGGGTGATCGATCACAAGGAGATCGCGATTTCCAGTTTCTCACCGTGGACCGATCAAGCTACAACCTGATCGGTCAAGGCTAATCCTAATCGGTCTGGTGACCGATCAGGGTCCTCTCTGATCGGTCGGGTGACCGATCAGAAGCTGAACTTTAATTCAAAATGCGCTGTCAGAATTCTGATCGCGATCTGATTTCCTCTGATACACTGCTGATATTGTTTGATACCCATTTGATAAGCCTCTGATCGATGTGCAAGTTAGACAGGATGGATTCAAACACTCAAGGAGAGTCAACTGGTGTCTTTTGCTACATCAGGTTTGGCAGTTTTCCATCGCAGGTTACAACGGGTGCTGCTGCCAACGGCTGGAAGCTGACCTGGGGCTGACTTGGGCTCGATTGAGGAGAGCTCAGGGAGTCCAGGAAAAGTCAGGGTAGATGGGCAGTTGCAGATGAGCAGCTGGGAGCTGCAGAGGAGCGTCTGTGACCTGGCGTTGGGCAGCTGGGTTAAATGTTGGCTGGCGATAAAGATGAAGGGTAGTTCTCTGTTGCAGCAACACTTGATCATCCTTTGGCAATCACTGTGAACCTTGAAGCATACTCTTGAGCATCCTTTGAAGCTTCTGCAACTTGAGCACCTTGAAGCAGAGGAGAACTTGGCGAGTCCATCAGCAAGCAGACACGAAGAGTTGGGAGCTCTTGCATGAGAGTTGTGCTGAGTGAGCTTGGTGAAGTGTTTCCGTCTGTGTTCATTGTGCTCTGTAAGTGTGTTTATTGTCTCTGTGCTTTCATTTCATATCTCTGTTGAGACTTGCTGTGGAGAGGTTTCTCCACCGAGAAGGAGGTTCCATTTGATATCCGGATTTTTCGGGGCTTGATCTGCCGACAATCAAGGGATCGCCTGTTGGGACCGGGTGCATGTCGACAAGGATACGAGTTCGTAAAATTCAAAAATTTTCGTGCACCGGAAGAGTTTGCATAAAATAATTTTCTAAATTATTTCAACTTCGTATCTAGCATGCAACCTTACATTGTGTTGACATAATCATAAAATAAAACTTTGCGGAAAAGTAAACAAATTTACCAAGTACCTCTCGTATCTCGAAGTAAGGGATGAGATCCAACCGTAGCGTCCCTTGGAAGCTCCGCCTCTATTCGCGTCCACGCCGAGTTCTCTTCAGGATGACTTCACAAAGTCACGAGTTTTGTGCCGACGAGAACTACTAGATTCTCGGAAGGCACAACTAGAAGGACAAGAGAAATAATGGAAAAACTAACCAATGAAGTAACGGAATCGAATTCCGGGAAGAGAGGAATCGCTATCCGCTTCTTCTTCTTCGTGTTCGGGTTCTTCTTCTTCTAGTGGCTCACGGCAACACCTCCTTGGTGTTGTGATTGGGCGCCGGCCCTAGAGGAACTAGGGTGCGCCGGCCCTAAGGAAAGAAGAAGAGAAGGAGGAGAGAAGAGAAGAGAGGGAGAGAGAATTCTTAATCTCTTGATTAGTTAGGAATAAGGGCTAGCCTTTGGTTCCTTTATATAGTAGCAACTCCTTTGCTAAGTCTCCCTCTAAACCGAATTAACGGAATTAGTTATAAGAAATTTATCTTATAAATTTTCTTATTAATTATTCCGTTTAAACCGAGTCTTTATTATAAACTAATTTATAATAAACTAATTCTTCTTCTCTTTAAATTATGGAATAAATTTTTATAAGAAATTTATAAACTTTCTTATTATGGAAAAATCAATTCATAATTGATTTTATAAAATTAAAATAAACCAATTCATGGATTATTTTAATCTTCCATAAAAGAATAAATTTCTACAAATTTTATTTATATAAATTTCTTTATACAAATTTATTTATCCATAATTTATAAAATAAATCACACTAGATTTATTTTATTAATTAAACCAATTAAATTGGTTTTTCTCCTCTTATTTGGCCGGCCACCAAAGAGGGTTTAACACCCTCTTTGGCCGGCCAAAACCAACCCAATAAACCGCGAATTAAACTCATTTAATTCGCCCAAAAAGCCTTCAAAAGACTTAGCCATTTTTTGGCTTCCATTGCGCCTCTGACTAACTCAAATTCGACTTGTTTCTCTTGATCGGAAAATCCAATTTTCAACTCGTTTTAAATCCCTCGGATTACTCGTATTGCGTGTGACTAAATAGGCTTTCGATTTATGTTGGCCGTCTATAATTAACCCATTAATTATAGAACGATCATGAGTGGCACCTAGTAGTACATCATGATCCCCAATTAATCGAAAGATCAACGGTTTGACCTCAGAAGAAATTATTCTGAAACCCTTCAGCAGCTCTAATGAGTCGTGCCTCATTCCCTTCACCACCTTATACCCACTTGGTTCAGGACACGGTCTATGGTGTCAGTCCCCACTAGGCTGACTACGTCACACCTAGCCCAAGTAGTGTCTTCCTCGTCCTTTGGATTTCTAATTACTCTCATGTATTTAAGAGACTCGCACTCTTAACATGATATGCTCTGGCCAGAGGCTTTGAGTAACAATCCGACGATAGGCATGGGTATACATCTCCTCGCAAGGAGTGGTGAATCCTTTGTAGGCTGTTCAAACATCTTCGGGCATTTCGGCTTATACCCGATCATCCTGGGTCCACATCTCCTTGGAGATGCTTGCTTAAGATGTCAAAGTATAAGTCTCCATGACCAAGATGACTTGAACACCGCAAGTCAAAGGAACATCGCACTTAAGCCGCAGTAATATCTTCATTGACATATCTACATGTAGATTCCCATATGAAGTCTCACAGCTAGTCACTCCAATGAACTAGTTCCCTTAACTAGCATCCATGTTTATCTCCGGACATCCCAATGTCACCAGCTAGTGAGAATCAGCTGATTAGAGAATAACCCATGCTAGTCTCGACAGAATTGATAGTGTCCGTTTTTATCAATTCATCGACTAGGGATAATTTCAATACTTCACAATTACACATTAGAGATAATCACTAGTTGTGATCCCATCACAAATTCTCTTATGCTGTGAGTTGTATTGTGGACATTCAGTAGATGAGTTTAAGATCCCAATCAAATACACAAAACATGTACACTCAAATAGTGAATTATCATTTATTAAAATAAATGTTTACATCATAAGGCGATTGCCTTAGGACACTTCTCTCATATCACTAACATCGCCCACCTCATGGGCACGCCAAGGAGTAGGGGTAAGTTATCCCCAAACCTTGTAAATCCTCCTTGTTAGCGATCTTGTTTGTTATTTCAGTTTGTCTTTGTTTTTTTGTGTTTCTGCATTTCTCTGTTTTCTGTGTTTCCGCTGCCGCTAACCCTAAGTGTAGATGATCTTGAGAAAGTTATCAAAGAGCAAGAAAAAGTTGTGTCTGGCTATATTCACCCCCCCCCCCCTCTCTCTAGCCATCCAAGCACCAACAAGTGGTATCAGAGCTTGGGGCTCTGTTCAAATGGCTTAACATCCGAGAGCTTACAACAACGATGGCTTTGAGAGAAGGGTTTAGCACCAGCCGACCTCCATTCTTCGACGACACTGATTTCCAATATTGGAGGTCAAAAATGGAGTATTATCTCAAGATAAACATCAACACATGGTTTGTTGTCGAGGAGGGTTTTTCCCCTCCAAAGGATGATGAGGGAAAAGATCTAGAGTTCTCATGTTGGTCGGCTGAGCAAACTCGCAAAGGAGAAGCCGATGCGAAGGCGGTGGTTACCTTGCAATGTGGGATGACCAAGGACTAACTAATCAAGGTTGGTCCCTTCACAAGTGCTAAAGACTTATGGAGCAAGCTCATTGAGCTCCATGAAGGCACTCATGAAACCCGGACAGCCAAGAAGGACCTCCTTCTCAGCTAACTTCAAAACCTTTCCATGGAAGAAAATGAAAAGGTAAGTGAACTCCATGGAAGATTCAAAGAGATCCTCAACAACTTGCATTCCATCAATGAAAAGATGGAAAATCGAGATCTTGTAAGGTATATCCTCAAATCTTTCCCTAGGAACGCCTTGTGGTCATCCATGGTGGATGCTTACAAGGTTTCCAAGGATTTATCTTTTGTTAAGTTAGAAGATCTATTTTGTGAAATAGAACTACATGAGATCTCTAACAACAGTCCAAAGGAGAAAGGTATTGCTTTAGTGGCAGGTGACAACAAGAAGAAGAATAAGGAGAAGAAGAAGGAAAAAGAGGAGGAGAAGACCCACTGTCATGTGGCTCTAGTGGCCTTAGAAGAGTCAAACAAGGTGAGTGAAGACGAAGCGAGTAGCTCCTCAACCGCGCCTTCATCATCTTTGGATGATGAAGAGGTAATCTCTCCCGAGTTAGATAAGTGCTATAGAACCATTGCATGTCTAACTAGGTTGCTTAAAAAAATTCAAGAACAAAGTTAAATTGTTGAAATTGGAAGTAGAAGAATTAAAATCCTCTAGGGTAGAGGATATTAATGATTTTCATGATGAATCCCTTGAGGATGAGAATAAGGATTTGAAGAGCGAAATTGAAAATCTCAAGAATATTCTTGAGAAGTTTTCAACAAGCTCTAAAACATTAGACATGATACTAAATTCACAAAGAGTGGTTTATAACAAGGCCGATATAGGTTACCGACCTAAGGAACCAACCTTTGTATCATTAATGTCAAGAACCCATTTTAGATCATCAAATGATTCTAGGGCTCAAAAAGTCAAAAAAAATGACTAAGGCATGGGTGCCTAAGTCCTTCATTGTTGATGCATTAGGTTCCAAAATTTGGGTACTTAAAACCTCTAGATTTAGAATTGTATAGGCATTGGTTGAGGGGGAGCATCTATCAACATGAGTGGTTGATATTTGATGCTCCAAAAACATGGTCATTCCTAGTTAGGGATGTGCTTGTCATTTCCTCCATTTAATGGATATTTACTACTTATGAGGAATGGTTCTTCTTCATCTTGAATTTAGATTATTGGAGTTAAAACCAATGGAAATCATAAACTCCATGTCCAATATAGATACTTGGAAATTTTTCTCATGTGTTCCATTTTATTGGTGTCACTTGAAAATTCTCTCATTTGTAGTTGTATACATTTGGGACTATAATTTATCAAGAGTACTCCAACATAGTTAAATCTATGGTTAAGACAAACCTAGATCTGTGACAAGTTGATCAAAATTTGGAAACATGTTATAAACATACATCAAACATGCAAACTGATCAAATTTGGAAAGTTGATTATATATTGATACTAATTTGATCCAAGCAAGCCAAAATTATCTTGTATGAGTTTTATAACTTTGATGTATTGTACCAATTTTGGTTTAGAACAGCATGTTAACCTAGTTTATGATATTTCAAAATTTAGTACTCAAGTTCCATGACGTGTTTATTTCCCCACTGATCATGCTTTGATACAAACCTGTTTTTGATACTCAAGTTCAGGCTTAGCACATATTGATCATGCTTTGATAGGGGTTAAGGAAATGAGAATCATAAACAATGGAGATACATTGAAAATTTCTCCATCTATACTGGAAAATTTTTCTATTCACGGATATGGGCAATTTGGGAATAAATTTTTGATACACACTTGATCTCAAATTGATTGGAACCATGAACTTGAATTAGGACCATGAATGGCTTAGGATTGAACTCTTCAGTATACTGAAAATCTAGGAGTTAGCTATAATATCAAAATAGCAGTTATGTTTGAAATACCTGATTAAATAACTCAAGCTTAAGGTGTTGTGTTTGGTGAACATGATCGAGTATGCCATGATCTACTGTATGTGTTAGTAACATTAATCTATGACATGCAAATTTTGGTTAAGAACAAGACGAATACATAGTTTGTGATGATCATTTTGAAAATTTCACAAGGCATCACCAAACAAAAAACTTGAGTTCCAAGATTCAATGCTTAAGTTCTATGATTTAGTGCTTTCTTTGTATCAAACTAAATCAAGGTTCTAGGACTTAGGATACCTATACATCCCCAACATCTAGCTCAAGTTTACCATGTTTTTCTGAATCATGTTGTAAATCTTGTTGTTATATGTTTTCCTCTCAAAAGATATTATCATTGGAGATGTGTTATCCATGCTAATTGACTCTTCTGTTCAAATGTATGAAAACCTGTTTTGGGATATATATTTTGATTAAGGGAAACCCTTCTTAGGAGCAAATAAGTTAAAACTAATTGAATTAAGATTTGAGAATGGTTAAGAGGTGAAACAAACCTATTTCTGAAACTGATCAGTTTCAGAAAACTCTCTGTGTCGAACCTAATCGGTCCACCGACCGATCAGGGATCCCTCTGATCGGTCCGGTGACTGATCAGATCAGTTCTGATCAGCAAATTCCCTGATTGGGTCAAAACTCCTCAATCCGATCTCCTCTCGTCGAATTGTATCAATTTAATGATCATACTACAAACAAATCTGATACAAACCAATTATAATTGGAACATCCTAATCATACTTGGAGCAAATATAATACTGATTCGATACAAACCCGTGTTGAAATTTTTGAAATTCATATGAACGGGTTGTTCGAATAATGTCTCTTGTTCCTTGATTTCTTGATGAGGGATAATTTTCAATCAAGAAATCCAAACCATGGTTCAGAAATTTTTATGAAATATCGAGTATCGATGAAGTCTACACCCCTGTTATGGAATTTCAGTTGTTAATGCAGTCTGATCTTGAACGAATCAAAGTTACAAAAATTTTTCTAAAAACTGATTGTTCATAAATAAATCAGAAATTTTTCTGTATCGATCATCCGTCTGATAGAGCTGCATTACTTACTTGTCATATGAAGCATATACATGTTTGACCATGATATTATTCTGTATATGTCTTCATGTGCAATTCATAATTACCTTTGATCATTTTGGAGAGAGACCCTCGGTTAACGGGGAGGTATATTTAAACTTAATAACTATACCCTTTTCGATGTTTGACAAAGGGGGAGAGAATGAGTGATTAAGTTTAGGGTTGTGACATTGTAGGGGGAGGATCTTGATTCTCTTACGATAATTGAATGGACTTCAATTGATCTAATACCTAAACTTAAATCGGGTTGTCAAACAACAAAAAGGGGAAGATTATTGATGCAGTCTGGCCCGATTGTTGTTTTGGTGTTGACAACGATTTAAGTTTGGTTGAATGAATTCGGATGAAGTCCAGGTGGATCGGGAGATCGTACGCTGGCATGGGAAAAGACCTAGTGGGACTAGGCACAACTAGTAGGACTAGGTGAAGTGGAAAAGACCTAGTGGGACTAGGCACACCTAGTGGGACTAGGTGAAGTGGAAAAGACCTAGTGGGTCTAGGCATACCTAGTGGGACTAGGTGAAGTCCCGATGAGTGAAGCTGGGCACGGAGTCTTGGTCCGGGGGACTGAGCACGAGTCAGAGAAGGCTAGGGAGCTCGTTCTCTTGACTTAGGGTTGGATTGGAAGCCTCTGGATCGGTCTGGTGACCGATCAGGGAGATTGGCACGAACTTCTGTTATGGATCAGTCTGGTGACCGATCCAGAGAAGTCTGATCGGTGTGGTGACCGATCAGGGAGAGAACAGAAACATTGGTGGCCTTCTGTGTGGCTCCTGATCGGCCTGGTGACCGATCAGGGAGACCTCCTGATCGTTCTGGTGAACGATCAGAGGGATCTCAGAGCCCTTCGGTGAAGAATTATGATCGGTCAGGCTGACCGATCAAACATCGCGAGTTCCTCATTATGACCGATCAGGCTAGAGCCTGATCGGTCAGGGAGTGCCCTGATCAGTCCCCAGACCGATCAGGCCACAACCTGATCGGTCTGGTGACCGATCAGTGAGGTTTGACCTGCGAAGGTTGGGAATCCCAGCACTGCTGTGGATCGGTTCGGTGACCGATCCACGATCTGTGATCGGTCAGGGTGATCGATCACAAGGAGATCGCGATTTCCAGTTTCTCACCGTGGACCGATCAAGCTACAACCTGATCGGTCAAGGCTAATCCTAATCGGTCCGGTGACCGATCAGGGTCCTCTCTGATCGGTCGGGTGACCGATCAGAAGCTGAACTTTAATTCAAAATGCGCTGTCAGAATTCTGATCGTGATCTGATTTCCTCTGATACACTGCTGATATTGTTTGATACCCATTTGCTAAGCCTTTGATCAGTGTGCAAGTTAGACAGGAAGGATTCAAACACTCAAGGAGAGTCAACTAGTGTCTTTTGCTACATCAGGTTTGGCAGTTTTTCATCGCAGGTTACAACGGGCGCTGCTGGCAACGACTGGAAGCTGACCTGGGGCTGACTGGGGCTCGGCTGAGGAGAGCTCAGGGAGTCCAGGAGAAGTCAGGGTAGCTGGGCAGTTGCAGATGAGCAGCTAGGAGCTGCAGAGGAGCGTCTGTGACCTAGCGTTGGGCAGCTGGGTTAAGTGTTGGCTGGCGATGAAGATGAAGGGTAGTTCTCTGTTGCAGCAACACTTGATCATCCTTTGGCAATCACTGTGAACCTTGAAGCATACTCTTGAGCATCCTTTGAAGCTTCTGCAACTTGAGCACCTTGAAGCAGAGGAGAACTTGGCGAGTCCATCAGCAAGCAGACACGAAGAGCTGGGAGCTCTTGCGTGAGAGTTGTGCTAAGTGAGCTTGGTGAAGTGTTTCCGTCTGTGTTCATTGTGCTCTGTAAGTGTGTTTATTGCCTCTTTGCTTTCATTTCATATCTCTGTTGAGACTTGCTGTGGAGAGGTTTCTCCACCGAGAAGGAGGTTCCATTTGATATCCGGATTTTCCGTGGCTTGATCTGCCGACGATCAAGGGATCGCCCACCTCACGGGCACGCCAAGGAGTAGGGGCAAGTTATCCCCGAATCTTGTAAATCCTCCTTGTTAGCGATCTTGTTTGTTATTTCAGTTTGTCTTTGTTTTTCTGCGTTTCTGCATTTCTCTGTTTTCTGTGTTTCCGCTGCCGCTAACCCTAAGTGCAGAAGATCTTGAGAAAGTTTTCAAAGAGCAAGAAAAAGCTGTGTCTGGCTACATTCACCCCCCCCCCCCGCTCTAGCCATCCAAGCACCAACAGACAGTTAATCCTTCTGGAGCGTCCTTGCTCTGATACCAATTCTAAGTGATCATAGGTCGATAAGAGGGGGTGAATTGCCCCTGAAAATGAAAACTGACTATCTTTTGTTTATCTTAAACAAAGTTGTTAATTAGTTCAAATAATAATAAATAATATCAAAAATGAAGTAATACTGAAAAGAAAGAGGCAAACGGATTTTACTTGATTTGCGACCGAGGAAGTTTCTAATTCAAGGTAGAATGTAGCTCGATTTTCCTAAATAAACTCCTTCGGGTGAAGAAACCTCTTACATGTGGAAAAGCTCTGAAAAACAATGAAAAACAAAAAAAAAAAATCGAATGCTATGAATAAGTGATTTGGAACTGAGCTCTAGGAGTTTATTTATAGCCCCGAATGATTTTATTCGAATGCTGATATGACACAATAGGGGGCCAGAGTGCTTGAGGGCGCTTGACACGTGGTCTAGAAGTTTATCCCTTCGCAACGTCCACAAACGACTTGCTGCAGATGACTTTTCAAGTCTCAGCCGCCTGTATGCATAGGGGTGCCCGAGTGCTTTTTAGTCAACATCTTACTGGCCAATTTTACGGCGGGTCTTCTTGGATGATTTCTGGGCCTTTTAGAGTTGGACTCACCCGAACCCTTTTTCGGCCTTCTTCTCGAGCGAGCTTTCTCCCGGCTTCTCGTCCCTCGAACGCTGCGCACGTCCTTCTCGCTCTACCGGCGTATTCTTCCGTAGAACTCCGTGCCCCTCGGATGCACCAATCCCGTCGGCTCCCTTTCTGTGTCATCTTTCTCGACCGCTATGTCTTCTGCTCGACTTCCTGCGCTCTTAAACTCCTGTACATTTTGACACAGGGATTAAAAATCAACAAGACCTAACTTTACTTGGTTCACCACATCAAAACCAACCTGGGTACTTACAGAAAACACAAATCCGAGTGGCCTTCCTCAGTCCGAATGGAATGTTATTGGATGAACGTCGAGAACTCGATAAAGAGACTGGCAGGTCTGGAAGCGAAGTCAAGTGATCGGGAATAATTCTGGATATCATAGTATGTCCCTCTTGACTAAGAAGTAAAGTCGAATAAAATCTGATAGAAGTGTACCTTGAAAAGGATCAGCTCAGCAAGGATTCCTTTGGACGGGAAACCTCGGATGCCATCGATCATGAAGAATGTTTCTTGATGTGTTTGTGGTGATAGAGGATTAGAGGAATGAATGTTTTGTATGCTTCAATAGTTTGCTAGTTTTATTCATGACTGTAGCGTAAGTTCCTCAATGGTGGATCCCAAAAGGAGGAACTTGCATCATTTGTCATTTTGCAGAATCGCTTTTCCATCTCAATGGAAAATGCTTCTATCCATACCCACTACCGCATTAATTCTTACCTTCTTCACCAATCAGGCACATATTCATGAACATAGAACACTTTTGCCCAGAGTCTCTGTCAAGATCAAGCTGAACATTACACTGAGATCAGAAAAATGTTCTAGTATTTTTTTTTTCCCCAAGAGACGTCTCTTCAGCTTTATACAGATTGCAGAACACATATAACGTACTCATCCATTTTTCATCCTAAACACCCCATTTAAAAAAATTTTAAGCAATGGAATTAAATTAAATTTCATTAAAAATTAAATTACAGCGAGAATTAAATTCAATTCTTTTATTTATCGACTTATTCCAAACATAAAAATTATATTTATGTGATTCCTTTATTTAGAATGAGTCTAAAACTAAATAAATTTGATTGTTTTTACTATTTTACTTTTCATTAATAGTTTAGGAATCAAACATTATATTTATGTGAGATTATTTTAATATTTTCATTTATTGGAATTCAATTTCCATACCAAATCATATCTATTTGGGATAGAATTGAATTTTTTAGTTTTGTTGGATTTTAATTCCTATGAAAATTCAATTCCTTCACTTAAATTACTTTCAAATCATGAAATTCAATTCAATTTTTGAAAATGAATTTCATGGATTTTTAAACAGAGTGAAAAGAAAATGAAGATCGAATTAAATGTCGTTACGAGGCCTTGCATCTGGGGGTGGTGGTGGTGGTGGTGGTGAGGCAATGGCAGAGACTTAGAAAGAAGATGGAAACCCGCTTTGGTCGGACCGTGACTTTTGGTTAACCTTCTCATGAAATGAACCGGACCGGTTGGAGACGATGGATCGAAAAGGAAAAAAATGTGCGAAATTGTTGGGCTTGGGCCTTAATAAATAATATAGCTCGACAAAAATAACGCTTATTAATTCTCGCTCGCAGGTCCCTTTCTGACTAAAATATTTGTCCTAAACAATTATAATCAATAAATAATAAAGGCTAAAATTCACAAAATATATAAAACTTTTTTGGCTGCTATTCTAATTGAGAAAGAGACTAAATATCACTATCATCATCATTATCTAAGAAAATGAATGAACAACTTTTGCCAAATCAATAAATAAATAATACAACTTGTAACCTTTATTTTCATTATATAATTTTCCAATAGCAGGAAGAAAAAAAATCTGACCCCTACTTTCATGTTTTATTTTATTATTTTCTTAAAAAAATTAAAAAGGTAGAGTTAAGACGGATGACGTTAAGCCCCCACTGCTTCGGATACGGAGCGACGACGCCTGACCGTGCGATTTTCCTGGACGCCAAAACTTGACAGCCGACGTTTGACCGCGCAATTCTTTCATACGACGGCCGGCCAACCACCGCAGGCCCCGCCAAAGATAAGCCCCCGTGCCCACCAAACCGTGGCCGTGATGATCGCGTAGGGATTAACTCCTTTGCTTAATTATTCTTAGATAACTCCTTTGCTTAATTATTCTTAGATTCTCGCTTTTGGATAGTCGAAATTTAAAGGAGGAGGAGGGGGAGGAGGAGTTCGAGTCGCTTCTCCGCCACGGCTGTGTGCGTGCTTCATCGAAGACGACATCATCACACCCTCCACCACCACCGACCGCTCTCATCGCCTTTTTAAACTTTGCTTCCTCTATAGTTTATTTAAATGCGATAAAGAGGGACGAAGGAAGAGTAAACGGAAGCGATGGAAGCGGGCGCTGGCGGCGGAGGAGGAGAGGAGAGCTACGAGGTGGTGGAGCAAATCGGGCGAGGGTCCTTCGGCGCCGCCTTCCTCGTCGTCCACAAAGCCGAGCGGAAGAGGTACGTAAGTGCCCTCCATGGGGACGACGTGTCGTCGACATCACCTGAGCTCCCAGCGGACTGCGTTGCAGGTACGTGATGAAGAGGATACGCCTGACGAAGCAGACGGAGAAATTCCATCGCACCGCTTACCAGGAGGTACCTATAGAATCCATGCTCGATCGAATTGGATCAGTTCTATCTCCGATTGATACGCGTTCTCTGCATCGAACAGATGGCTCTGATCGCGAGCTTGAGCAATCCCTACATCGTGGAGTACAAGGATGGATGGGTGGAGAAGGTACATATACATGCAGATGCTCTTATCAAGCCTCAAGCAAATACTGATATATGCTCTGTTTTTACAGGGGAACTCTGTATGCATTGTGACAGGATACTGTGAAGGAGGAGACATGTATGCATCGCCATTTTCAGATTCCTCTTTTTATGGTTCCTTTGGTTTTCCATTAAAATTCCAACTCCAAATGAAATGAAACAGGGCTGCAAAAATAAAGAGGGCCAGAGGAGGGTTCTTCTCCGAGGATGTGAGTACTGTGTTAGTCTTATTGTTCCAAGCAAGATTATGTTACTTGATTGTATCTTACTGCAGAGGGTGTGCAAATGGCTGACACAGTTGCTCTTGGCTGTGGATTACCTCCATTCGAACCGTGTCCTGCACCGAGATCTCAAGGTCGATAATTCTAACTTACTCTTCTGATGAAGATTATACCGTACCTGTCTGATTCATCTGCATTTTGGTTTCAGTGTTCCAATATCTTTCTTACAAAGGATGACGATGTTCGACTCGGTTAGACGATATCAACTCTCATCAGTCGTTACTAATTATGATAGACTAGCTTGTTTATCAACATTGCTTTGGCTGTAGGTGATTTTGGACTTGCAAAATTACTTAACTCAGAAGACCTTACTTCATCGGTATAATCTATTTCATTTCCTAGATGCAGTTTTATCCAAAATATGTAGTTCTTCAGCACTGGCAAATCTTCTAAAAGACAATGAAAACTAAGAGGGAATTCGATTAGTACTTTTACTGATCACAATTCATGTAAGTCGATTAGTTCTCTTAATGAGTTTGCTCCTACATGTGTAGGTTGTAGGCACTCCAAACTACATGTGCCCAGAAATTTTAGCAGACATACCATACGGCTACAAATCAGATATATGGTCCCTTGGTAAGATACTTCAAAAAGATTTTAGAGTAGTTCCTCTTGCTAGGATTCGATGTGATGAGAATTTTGCTATCTATAAACTGAATCAGGTTGCTGCATGTTCGAGATAGCGGCTCATCGACCTGCCTACAAAGCTGCAGTAAGTATTTGATACCATATCTAGGGTTTTTGAAATGCAAATGATTCATTGAATTCTTCAAACAGGATATGCAAGGATTGATCAACAAAATCAACAAATCATCCATAGCTCCAATGCCCCCCATTTACTCCTCTTCACTGTGAGTTTTCCTTGGAACATGAATTTTTTATAGGTTTCGAGGTGCCAAACTAGATGTAATGACTCCTGTGAGCGACAGGAAGAGATTGATCAAGTGTATGCTGAGGAAAAGCCCTGAACATAGACCTATAGTAATATTCACATACACTCCGACATCTTATATCGTCTCAATTCGATATCTTGTGTCGTTTATGTCTTCCTTGCATTTCAGGCATCAGAACTGTTAAGGGACCCCTACCTACAGAAGTATCTTGCAGCATCCTTCAATCCTTCACCTCTCTACCTTCCAATACAATCAAACAGCAACATTCCACAAGAGAAACCGGGAAGAAGGCAAAGACACCAAGAGTTGCACAATGGCGAAGTTGAAAGATTGAATATCCAGGTATCAGAAGGTGCACCTGGAAAGAACAATTTTTGCCCATCAAATGGGTCCGCCAATGATCACGACTCGATTGGTTGCTTGAATCGTGATGATGAGATCAAGAGGATTGATCCAGGGAGCTCTAGGACTACACTCCACACTGATATTGGGCAAGAGATATCTCTCGAGGAGCCAAAGGATATGACAGTGGATGCTGAAACAGCAGGAGAAAGTAACCACAGGAAAGATATTAAGAATGCAGATGAGGCAAACAATGGATATGCAGGGGAAGAAGCATCAGCCGTCAGCACTGTGGCTCCACCTCATGGAGGCAGCAACGCAAGAGGTGAATGGGAGAACTTGAGCATAATCCAACAGAGGGCTAATGCCCTAGAGTCTCTGCTGGAGCTGTGCGCACAGCTGCTGCAGCAAGAGAGGCTTGAGGAATTGGCAGGCATTCTGAGGCCATTTGGGGAGGAGGCAGTGTCATCCAGAGAGACAGCAATCTGGTTGACAAAGAGCCTCTTGTCTGGGCACAAGTATGGATCAGAATCCAAAACCAACTAGCATTGTAGGTTGCGTTACAATTCACTTTCTTGTTGTTTAATTTATGCTGTAATTTGAGGGGAAAAGTTACGAAGAAGGTGAAGCACAACGAAAAGGAACTCTTTTTATCACATTAAAAGGTCGTTCACAATCGAACAATCCATAGAAATTGAACACGCTGCAGAAGGAAAAAATAGAGGGGCATTATTGATTTATCGAGCTCCAAGGGCTCTTCTTCTTCTTCTTGATGAGGTTACTGCAGGTAGAAGGCGAAGAAGGAGAGGAAGGACGCGGCAATAGCGGCTCCGACGGCGGGAGCGACGGCGAAGGAGGCGCTGGCGGGGCCGGGGGCAGGAGCCTCGGCGGCGAGGGCGGTGGTGGCGGCGGTAGCCAAGACCAGGGAGGCGCAGGCGATCTTCCTCATCTCCATGGCGATGGCTTCGGCGGGGGGAAGAGATGAGAAAGATGGAGTCTTGGAGGGATTCTTCCTCTCCTTTGCTATTACAGATTTGCAGGCCTGAGGGAAGGGAAGGGCGAAAGGGGGAGATTTATAGGAGGAAGGTTCGGCAGGCAACGCCATTTTTGTGAGGACGGGCGCGGTTCGAGGGAAGGGTGGAAGCAATGTCTGGCCCTGCAAGGTGACATCTTTGCGTTGCGCAGAGAAAGTGGAGTCCCTGTTCTATGTTTGACCCGTTCCTCCTTTCTGGAAATTATTAGGATAATAAAAAATAAACCAATAATAAACAAGAAAACAGGCGAGGAATTTGCTTAATCTGCTCGGTTTATCAAAACCACAAAAGGATTAATGATGACATAATTCAAGCGTTTGCTTGTTCTTACATCATCACATCTTTCGTCGAAACCTGACCAGCTTGGCCAGTGTTTCCTGCGCCGCCAAGGTCTGGGCATGGTTGTGGCCTAGCATCACGGTCCTTATACTGACGCAAGTCCTGCAGAGTTCCTCCCCCTCATCGAAATGCCCTCCTCTCAGCAGCAACTTGGCTCTGGTCTCGAGCATTGTGGCTTTCAGCAGCGTCACGTCCTGCCAGACATACTCGTCCACCTTCTGGTTGGACTGGAGCTTCTTCTTCCAGCACGATCTGCCTTGGCGCCAATCCTGTATCTGAGAGACGAACGATTTCTCCGCTTCCTCGAGTGCATTGGTGCACACCTTCAACAGCTCCAGAGCCGAATTGCACCTTGAGAATGTCATGAAGGATCGGATTGCCAAAGGAAGGGCGGTCTTCTTGATAAAGAAGACCATGTCCAGTGCGCTGAGCTGCACGACAGGCGGCTCTTGTTTGAAGCCGAAGACGAGGAACGCCGAAGCCCACAGGTGATCCAAGTTCATTGCCGCGTTGCCAGCCCTCATGGCTCCATGGACTGCGGCCTTCGCAGGCGGCAGCCCGCCCTTCCTTTTCGCAAACACTTGCGTGATTGGATGGAGTTGGATCCAGCAGCCTGGCTGCCTCGTGCTTCTCTTTGCCAGGCCGAGATTCACCAGCAGCATGGCGGAGTCTACTTCGCTCTTTCTTGCTTGACTCGCTGCTAAACAGCATTTGGAGGCACAGAGGAACACATCGGCGAGACCTTTTCCCCATTGGCAAAAGCTTCCCTTGGTAGGCAAGTTGTTGGAGGCAGCTGCTAAGAGATTTGAAGAAACTGGAGCGAAAGCAAACCATGCACCAATTAGAGCCATTCTTGACGCCAGGCTTCTTCCTGTAGCTTGATCCACCACTGCGAAGCAAAACGCCAGGGTTTTCATCAAGAAGATTTTGCTCCTCCAGAAGCAATCCTCGTTCCCCCATGACAAAAAATCGCCATCGTTAACTGAGATCCGATCGATTTCTTCAAGGAGCTCCAATGGTGAAATGGGAAGCTCGGAAAGAAGCGAACCGACCACTGACAACCCAAAGCTCAATCTTTCTAACCTCTCGTCAAATTTTTTCAACACTTCAACTTCCTCACTCGTGTAGTCCTTTTTCCTCCTTCCTTGGAGGAGGAGTAGGGAATCTGCGAGCGAGAATGGTGGAAGTAGCATTGGCTCAAAGCTCGTGACCTTCGGTAGCCTAGTGGTGATGACGACATGGGTAGCTCCAGTGTTCCTTGGAATGAGATCATACAAATCTTTGCCTTCCCACCATTCTTTTTCCGTCTCAAGGTTGTCGATGACCAGCAAGTAAGGGATGTCTCTGAAAAGCTCCCTCTTCACCCGCAGGAATGCATCGAACTCTTGTTCATCGAAGCTCCTGATCCTCCCTCTTTCCTTCTCTCCCTCTGCACTGAGATCCAATCCCAATTTCATGGACAGGTTCAAGATGTTTTGCCTCAAGTACCTTGTTTCACCACCGATCCACAGCACCATCCTGTATCTCTGAGCATACCTGTAAGCGAATTCCAAGGCAAGCTCTGTCTTACCAATGCCGGAACTACCATTAATACAGAACACGCTACTTGCATTGCCATGACCTTTGTTTGCACTACAACGTGATTTCTTGTGCTTCGATCGCTGCTTCTGAAGGCTTCTTCCTTTGCTCGGCAGCTCAATCGCTGGTTCAATCCAAGCCTCTAAAGTAGGCTCTTTGCACTTCCTCATCTCCAAACTAATGTACTTTTTACTTGTTCTTACTGTATCGATCTCCTCATCAGCAAATCCATCACTCGAGCTTCTCCTTGTTAAGGAAGGCTTCGGGCACTCCATTTCATTACCTTCAGTGGATCCAAAGAAAGCAGCCTCAATCTCTGTCACCTCCTTCTCTCTACCCACAAAATGAACGTTTCGAGGGAAGGGTAATTCTTCGAAACATTCAGCTTCAACCTCTGCAATACTCCTCCTTCCAAGCCTTGATTTTAAAACGCCGACGACCTTGGATATGCAGCTTCTCCAATTGCTACCGTTTGTCTCGATCTTGAACTCATTGCACTTGGTAAAACCTTCCAATGCTTCTCTCCTTTCCTTATGCTCCAATCTCTCATCCAAAAGGCTAACAATCTCAGACAACTCGGTGTCGAACAGAACTGAAATTAGATTCATCTTCTGAGCAAAAAAACTGATCTCCTCGACGCTGAGAGGATTGAGAAAGCTTAATGGAGTCACCACGATGACGCCAAAGGCTGCAGAGCATATGAGCCGGTCTGCGATTTCATGACTCTGGGAGTCCGAATACTTGGCCCGGTCAGCAACAAACGAAGCTACTCCCTGGAGCTCAAGCTCAGTCTTTAGCCACTTGCAGAAACGAACAAGCATGTAGCTGTGGCCATAGTACCCGATGTAGACATCGCAGCCATGGAGTTTCAGGTCGGAAGGAGGAGACACCGAGCCTTTCGTGAGCGAGGTGCGAGGAACCGGGAAGGAGAATGATATGCGAGGCAACATGGCATCAGAGAACTTGGGCTTTTGGTCGATTTGGTCTGCAACAAAATCCGACCTTTCTGAAGGAGGAGTGTAGGAGGTGCTCGGGATGTCGCCAGAATGCGAAGCGGAGTACGATGTGCTCGACGGGATCGTAGCCGTGGCCGACGCCGTGGAGTAGTTGTTATTCGCATTCGGAGGATCCCACGCTCTCGGAGAAATATACGGCGATTGCAGAGCTGAAACAAACGCAGATGAAGGCGGAGAAGGCGAGTTCAGGTGTGGAGAGAGAGAGATGGACGGAGATATCGGGACAGATTTCTCTCCACTCTCAGACGAAGGCCCTGCTATCTTAACGCTCAGCGTCGATGTGCTTGATCTAGAGGAATCTACGAAGACATCGCTCATAGTGGGAGGGCTTTGAGAGGTTGATTCATCCATCACCGGAATATGATCGAAGAAAGAACTCACAAAGAGATCTTCTTTCACTCATAGTGGGAGGGCAAGAACGGCGCAGGCATTTTCTTTTACACTCCAGGAGCAAGAAAAGAAAAGAGTAAAGAGAAGAAAACCCCTGCAACTACAGTGGACACAGCCCGAGAGCTCGATCAAACTCTCTAGATACGTGAATTTTGACCGGATTTGCTGCAGTGCTCACATGACCAAGGTTTGAAATGAGATCCGTGGGAGGGAGGGAGGAGAGGAGAGGAGAGGAGAGAAGGTGCCAGTCCTGAGGCTTTGAATAAATAATGTAGCGACACTCCTCGAAGCAAAGATCGGCGAGAGATAAAAAGTTGGCGAGGCATTGGGAGGGCAACCAGGGCTCAGACACTATCGAACGCAGAAGGATTCAATTCAATGGAGCAGAAGAAGACAAGCAATAATGTTGCTGGCGCGTGGCCCAGCATTGGGTACATGGTTGGCAGTGACCTTTGCTGGGAGTATTCGGAGCAAAGACCGGTCAACTTCCTCCTCTCTCCTCTCTCTCTCCCCAGCGCTTCCACGAGCTATTTGGTTGATAAGACGTCTGACTGTTTATATCGAAGGTCTCAAGTTCAAGAGTCGTCAGTCGCTCACAGGGTAAAAACCTGATCTGCTGGCTTAAATCCACTCGACCCCAGGCGCCTTATCCCACCAGTAAAACTGTGATTTACCCCATCTGGACACTTGTGGGGACGAGATCAGGGGGGTCACTAAGGTGACGGTTCCATTTTTTTTTTGCATCTCCCTCCGTCCGGAGTCTATGATCACGGACATCCACAATTCGATTCCCAACTACGAGATATTTTATAAGGATTTTTTTTCAAATGAGATGTGAATTGTAGAACGCGAGATTTCTAGAACGTCCGTTGTAAGTGCTTCACAATTTATCCTAATAAACTATGAGAAATTTTTGTTGGACGGAGCCGGTCATTTCAAGTTCGTCGGTTATTGAATTTATCATTTTCATAAATGAAAGCTGAAGTCTCTATTGGAGGGATTGATAGTTAATACATGAGAAATTATCATCAAACGGTTTAGAATTAAATTTTGACGAAGCTAGATGTTCATCTTCTTTTATATATTATTCACGTCCGGTTTAGAAATCACACTTTACTATCATAATTAATGAAAATTGAAGTCTTTACGCGAAGGACTGATGGCTATTTTTTGAGTAGTTGTTATTGGTCTCAAGCGAATTCACAACTGGAGATGGGCAACTCACTCAAAAACAATGTCTGCTCGGACAATTGTCTTCGTCTCTGCAGTCTCTGCAGCACTAGGAGTAAATATATAGGACAGTCACAGCGAGACAATGGAAGTAAATTTCCTACATCGTTTTTGTAAATTGAATGCTTTGAATTTTAGCCGAATTTGGAGGTTCCCGTACGTGATTCTTTATATTTGTCATCAAAGGCAGGCCTTTTCTTTATGATGTGAGGTTCAATCTTTCTTTTTGGCATGTGATGTCCCTGAATTTTTGCCTTTTCTTTTGGGCCTCGACTCAGATGGGTCTCGCAAAAGCTTCATCAAGAATTCCTATTTCATGGGACCAAAATGTGAAAGATTTGCGGGAGTTGTGTTGGCACTTGGATTTGATTCCGCATGCTAATTCATTGACTAGGTGTTCAGTCTGTTCAAGGACCACCATCGCGATTGCCCTTGTGTTTACCCAAGAAATTCTTCCTCGACCGACGACCATGCCCACGGGCGGAGCCAAAAATTTTATACCCTGGGCCACCGGGTAGGGCAATAGGTGGCTTCCCCCCATCATGTCCAATGGAAGGATGATTGCAACTTGGATATCATCTTGCTTTCAAACTAAAGATAAGGCTCTATAGAAGTGTCACAAATCACATGCTTGATTCAAGGATAATGTCAAAGATTAATTTATCATGTGATCCTGCCCTATATTTTGCACTATACGGGCAGCCAACGTGGCGAACGACTTGACCAGCTTCAGGGTCCACGTCATTGTACGAGCAGCCGACTCAACTGATATTCTGACCGGGCCCAAGGTCTTCGCCAGCCGGTCGGACTAAAGACGGCCGGTTAGAATAAATACAGCGGTTCATCCGGCCGGTCAAACCCGATCGACCCCAGTAAGGCTTACACGCCTCATTCAGCCGAGTGCATCCGCCCGGCAGTCCTTTATGCCTGAGCCTGATACCCATCCGGTCGAACCGTCCGAATATCCGCTCAGGCACTCTCTCGGAATCACCCTGAGAAAAGGACAAAATATACCTGCACCAGCTGCAGGTAACAGGGTGTCACCCCTCGTACGAACTGACACTCTCGGACAGGCGCCGCCTTACCGAAACCTGTCTTTGTCCTCACATAAGACAAATAGTATACGACAAAGAAGGATGGTTACAGTCGACACAACCATGCCATATCTTCTGACCCTGTCAGAAGATCCTGACACAGGCCATACTCATATCGACAGCACCATACCACATCTTCTGACCCTGTCAGAAGATCCTGACACAGGCCATGCCTGGTCCTTTTCCCCGGCTATATAAGCCACTCCACTCCTCATTCTCAGGTACGCATACATACTCGCGCGCGAAGCCTCTCATTTTCCAGTGCTCCATTATTTCTACTGTTCCTCGGAGTACTGACTTGACCGTCGGAGTGCCTTGCCGGGACGTCTCCCGGCTGGGTTGCTAACGGTCATCTTCCTCAGCAGGTTCACCTCCAGTCGGCCGGCCCTGCACCAGGCGACATCCACTTCCATTCGGTCGGAGGAGACATCCCACGACGCTGCCATTCTGCGTAAAGACGCCCCGTCAGCATCCACGTCGTTCATCCCTACACCGTCATTCCGGTTGCGGCTCCACTACGCTCGGCGACAGGATCAAATTTGGCGCTAGAAGGAGGGCCTTCTGCCTGATCGAGAGCGAAGAATGGATAACCCCAATCCACTGACGGTTACTCTTTCGCCAGAAGAATATGAAATGCTGATGGCTGTCCGGACACAGAAGGCACAACAATCGCATCCGCCAACCGGTAGTCAAGGGGCCCGGCCCCCTGGGCCCTCTGTACGGGGAAATTCAGAAGGTATGGCTGCTCAGCCCGAGCCCCGCGCTCCTAATTTTCCCCGAGCACTCTTCCGGAACGAGGCCCACTCAGTACCGACCGAAGCTTCAGCGTCCAGCCTGGCGCACCAGACACGCCCAGATAAAGGGAAAGGGTTAGCTGACCCCGCAGCGGCCTGTCCGACTCGCAGCCCTTTCTCCTCACAAATTCTTGGGGATCCCGTTCCCAAGAACCTACGATTCTTCACCATGCCAGAGTACTCGGGGGCCAGTGACCCCGAGGAGCACGTCATGAAATTTGAAAGCTCTGCCCAGTTGCACCAATACCCGGAGGGCGTCAAATGCCGCGCTTTCCTGACAACCCTCTCCGGGCCGGCTCAACGATGGTTTGGCGGGCTCCCGAGTGGATCAGTTGGGAGTTTCGCAGAGGTAAAGCGGCTGTTTCTGCAACATTTTGCAAGCAGTCGGAGGCACCACAAGACCAGCCTCAATTTGTTCGCTCTGAAGCAAGGTCCGAAAGAGTCACTCCGGGCCTACATCCAGAGGTTCAATGGAGTAGCTCTAGAGGTGCCCAATACCACCTCCGAAGTACTAGTCACCGCCTTCTCACAAGGGCTTCAAGAAGGTGATTTCTTCCGATCCCTGATCAGGAAACCACCGAAGGATTTCGACAGCCTGCTCGGGAAGGCTGGTAAGTATATCAATGTGGAAGAAGCACAAGCCGCCCGGCGGAAGGAAGCGATCGTTAGCCCATCGCCGGCACCTCAACCCAACAGATCGCCAGGAGGACCGATTCGCAGTCCCCGACCGGCTGATCGGTCCGGAATGAGACCCCAGCAAGTGCAGGTGGCACAGGGGAATTGGCCCAACAGATGGGCCCCGTATTGTGCATTTCACCAATGTAATACGCACAACACGGAGGACTGCCGAGCAGGCAACAGAGCTCGGACCCCACTCGGCCGGGGTCAAGGACGACAAACCCAGCAGGGACGCGGGCGTGGTCAGGGAGCCACAGCCCAGCAAGGACAAAGGCGGGATGCCCCCGCCGCCCGGCAATTGTTTCCTCGGCCCGAGCAGGAAGAGGTGGAGGAACTTGACGAAGATCAAGCCAATCACCAAAACGCCGTCCGAGGAGGCGTCAATGTGATTTCTGGCGGTCCGACCGGCGGCGATTCCAACCGAGCCAGAAAGACGCAGGTGCGCCGACTGGAAATTCACCAAGTCGGAGTTAGCACCTCTCAAGCTCAAGGGCCCCAAATCAGCTGGGGGCCGCAGGATTTGCAAGGATTGGAGGTGCCGCACGATGACCCGTTGGTCATCACGGCTGTCATCGCCAACTACGAAGTCCACCGACCATTGTGGACACCGGCAGCTCGGTAAACATTTTATATAAGCGAGCTTTTGATCAACTGCAAATTGAATTATCGCAGCTAGAGTTGGTGGCTACTCCCCTGTTCGGATTTACGGGGAACGAAGTACAGCCGATCGGACAGATACGGCTGGCTGTCTCACTTGGAGAGGAGCCACTCAAGAGAACCCGGTGGACCACGTTTCTGATCGTGGATGCCCCTGCGGCCTACAACGCCATCCTCGGTCGACCGGCACTCAACGAGTTCAGAGCGGTAGTCTCCACCTACTACCTCAAGGTGAAGTTTCCGGTCGGCGACAGAGTCGGAGAGGTGAAGGGCAATCAGACCGTGGCCCGGCGCTGCTATGCTGATGATGTCCGCTCGGGAGGTCAAAAGGCGAGGCGGGCAGGTAGCAGCTGCAACATGGTGCAAGCCTCCCCTTGGGCAGAACTGCGGGAGGACAAAGAAGAGGTACAACTCTTGCCTGGTCGGGAGGATACCAAAATACAAATTGCTGCAGGACTTCCCGAGGAGCTAAAGCAATCCCTTATCGACTCACTCGCCCGGAATCAAGACGTATTTGCCTGGTCGCCAAAAGACTTGAAGGGAGTCCGACCGGAAGTCGCAGAACACCAGCTCCATGTTTACCCGGGTGCACGGCCAGTAAAGCAACGAAGAAGAGATCGCAGCGCTGCGCAAAATCAAGTCATCCGGGCGGAAGTGGAAAGACTGCTGGAGGCAGGACATATTCGGGAGGTCCAGTTCCCGGCCTGGTTGGCCAACGTGGTGCTGGTTTCCAAACCAAATGACAAGTGGCGGGTATGCATTGATTTCCGAGATCTCAATCGTGCATGCCCGAAAGATTGCTACCCACTTCCACGGATCGATCAACTGGTCGACTCGACGGCCGGCAGCGAGTTCATATCAATGCTGGATGCGTACCAGGGGTACCATCAAGTCCCGCTGGCTGTGGCCGACCAAGAGAAAGTTAGCTTCGTCACGGCTGACGGCACCTACTGCTACACCGTCATGCCGTTTGGCCTCAAGAATGCGGGCGCCACCTACCAGAGAATGATGAACAAGGTGTTCCGGTCGCAGATGGGACGCAACGTCGAAGTATACGTCGACGATATTCTGATCAAGACCGCCCGGGCGCAAGAATTAATCCCCGACATTGAAGAAACTTGCCAAACGCTGCGGCGGTTTGGCCTAAAGCTTAATCCGGCCAAATGTCTGTTCGGGGCTCGAAGCGGGAAGTTCCTCGGTTATATCGTCACCGAGCGGGGCATCGAAGCAAATCCGGGCAAAGTAAACGCCATCATGGAAATGCCGGCTCCAAGGAATCTCAGAGAGGCTCAACGGCTGATCGGACGGATAACGGCCTTATCAAGATTCATTTCCCGATCAGCCGAACGGGGTCTACCGTTCTTCAAGACATTACGCCGAGCCACCAGATTTCAGTGGGACGCAGAATGTGACAAGGCATTCGAAGAGCTGAAGGCTTATCTGGCGGAGTTGCCTACACTCGCCCGGCCGGAGCCGAATGAGATTTTATATGTATACTTAGCAGCTTCCACTGACTCGGGCAGCATGGTGTTGGCCCGGCAAGAAAAGACTGAACAAAGGCCTGTGTATTTCTTTGCCCACCTATTTAAAGGAGCCGAGTGTCGATACACGACGCTCGAAAAGTTGGGCTATATTCTGTTCTTAGCCGCCCGACGACTCAGACCATATTTCTTAGCTCACCCAATTACTGTATTAACTAACAGTAACTTGGGTCGCGTGCTTACAAATCCGGATGCTTCAGGGCGGCTAGTCAAGTGGACAACTGAGCTGAGCGAATATGACATACAATATCTACCCCGGCCGGCTATCAAGGCACAGGCCTTAGCCGATTTTCTCACGGAATGGCATCCCGATGAAGCCGAAGGCGTATGGAAAGTGTACGTTGATGGGGCATCCTCTCGGCAAGGAAGCGGAATCGGCGTTCTCATGGTTTCACCCGAAGAAGAACGGCTACACCTGTCCGTGCGGCTAGAGCACAAGGCAACTAATAATGAAGCTGAATATGAAGCACTAATAGCCGGTCTGCAAGCCGCCCGGCATGTCGGCGCCACCCGGGTGTGGCTATATTCAGATTCGCAACTTGCTATACAACAACTGGCCGGTAACTTCGAAGTCAACAGTGACCGGCTGCAAGAGTACATCGATGCTTATGAGCAGCTGAAGGCAGGTTTCAGGGAGGTACTCTTACAGAAGATCCCTCGAGAAAGCAACTTGAAGGCAGATGAGCTAGCTAAATTAGCTAGTGCAGTCGGATCTTGGGTGGTCCCCCGGCCGGCCTGCCATGCCTTGTTCGTCATGCAAATCGAGCAGCAGGCGGAAGTTGAATTGGAGACTGATTGGAGAACGCCCTTGATTGCATTCTTGACCAGGGGAGAAGTGCCGTCCGACCAGGAGGAGGCTCGTCTGTTCAGAAAGAGAGCCGCGCAATACACTATGGTCGGAGATGTCCTCTATAAACGGGCTCACGCCCGGCCATTACTCAAATGCCTTAGCAGTGAAGATGCCGATTATGTGCTCCGAGAGGTCCATATGGGGGTCTGCAGTAATCATTCAGGAGGTAGAGCCACCGCCCGGAAGGCTCTGTTGGCCGGATATTATTGGCCAACTTTACAGAAGGATGCCGATCGGTTGGCCGCAACATGCATCTCATGTCAGAAACACCAATGCCTGCCCCACCGGCCAACCGAATTAATGAAGACATCTGCTGTCTCTTGCCCGTTCGACCAATGGGGCATGGATATCGTAGGTCCGTTTCCGATCGCCCCCGCTCAGAAGAAGTTCTTGCTAGTCGCGGTGGATTACTTTTCTAAATGGGTGGAAGCAGAGGCGCTAGCTAGAATCACCGAGCAGGCGGTGATTAAGTTCTTGTGGCAGAATATTCTATGCAGATACGGGATCCCCCACAAGTTGGTGTCTGACAACGGTCGGCAGTTTCAAGGAAAGAAAATCAAAGAATGGTGCTCGACTTACGGCATCCGTCAGGCTTTTACATCCGTGGCGTATCCACAAAGCAACGGCCAAGCAGAAGTCACCAACCGGGAAATCTTGAGAGGGCTCAAAACCAAACTGGATCATGCAGGAACCAACTGGGTAGAACAGCTGCCCGGGGTCCTTTGGGCGAACAGAACCACACCCAGAGAAGCGACCGGGCAAACGCCTTTCCACCTCGTCTATGGCAGCGAAGCGGTGGTACCGGTCGAGGTCGGCTGTGAATCCGACAGGCGGTTAAGCTATGATGAAGGGAATGATGAAAGAAGACGCTTAGAGCTTGACCTCATAGAGGAAGTCCGGGAAAAAGCAGCCGCCCGGATGTTCACGTACCGTCAGCGCATGAAACAAAGGTACGACCAGAAAGTGTTGCCGCGCTCGTTTCACGCCGGGGACCTAGTCTGGAAGCGTATAAAGCCGGTCGGTGATGTTAACAAATTACAACCACAGTGGGGCGGACCCTTCAAGATAGTGCAGAAATTGCATTCAGGAGCCTACTACTTGGAGGATGAACATGGAAAAAGGCTGAACCGACCGTGGAGTGCCCTACACTTGAAAATGTACAGAGAGCCTTAGAGTGATGCAAGCTTGTAAAGCGCCGCATTTTGGCTATGACGAAAGGCTCACCCGACCGAAAATTCTCGGTCGGCCATGTAAGGCAAGCCATACCTGGACGGGTCGCAGATAACGCGTTATACCCTCCAGAAGCCTGAGTCGGCGACTGACTCTTCGCGTCAGCCCACTCGGAAGCCTGGACTGGTTCCCAGTCGGAAGCGTGGCGTCCCACGTGAAAGATTGGCCCATCCGGAAGCCTAAAGGCGGTTCCCGACCGGAAGCGTGGCGACCCACGCAGAAGGCCGGTCCCCTTTGGAAGCCTGAGTCGGCGACTGACTCTTCGCGTCAGCCCACTCGGAAGCCTGGACTGGTTCCCAGTCGGAAGCGTGGCATCCCACGTGAAAGATTGGCCCATCCGGAAGCCTAAAGGCGGTTCCCGACCGGAAGCGTGGCGACCCACGCAGAAGGCCGGTCCCCTTTGGAAGCCTGAGTCGGCGACTGACTCTACGCGTCAGCCCACTCGGAAGCCTGGACTGGTTCCCAGTCGGAAGCGTGGCGTCCCACGTGAAAGATTGGCCCATCCGGAAGCCTAAAGGCGGTTCCCGACCGGAAGCGTGGCGACCCACGCAGAAGGCCGGTCCCTTTGGAAGCCTGAGTCGGCGACTGACTCTACGCGTCAGCCCACTCGGAAGCCTGGACTGGTTCCCAGTCGGAAGCGTGGCGTCCCACGTGAAAGATTGGCCCATCCGGAAGCCTAAAGGCGGTTCCCGACCGGAAGCGTGGCGACCCACGCAGAAGGCCGGTCCTCTTTGGAAGCCTGAGTCGGCGACTGACTCTACGCGTCAGCCCACTCGGAAGCCTGGACTGGTTCCCAGTCGGAAGCGTGGCGTCCCACGTGAAAGATTGGCCCATCCGGAAGCCTAAAGGCGGTTCCCGACCGGAAGCGTGGCGACCCACGCAGAAGGCCGGTCCCCTTTGGAAGCCTGAGTCGGCGACTGACTCTACGCGTCAGCCCACTCGGAAGCCTGGACTGGTTCCCAGTCGGAAGCGTGGCGTCCCACGTGAAAGATTGACCCATCCGGAAGCCTAAAGGCGGTTCCCGACCGGAAGCGTGGCGACCCACGCAGAAGGCCGGTCCCCTTGGAAGCCTGAGTCGGCGACTGACTCTACGCGTCAGCCCACTCGGAAGCCTGGACTGGTTCCCAGTCGGAAGCGTGGCGTCCCACGTGAAAGATTGGCCCATCCGGAAGCCTAAAGGCGGTTCCCGACCGGAAGCGTGGCGACCCACGCAGAAGGCCGGTCCCCTTTGGAAGCCTGAGTCGGCGACTGACTCTACGCGTCAGCCCACTCGGAAGCCTGGACTGGTTCCCAGTCGGAAGCGTGGCGTCCCACGTGAAAGATTGGCCCATCCGGAAGCCTAAAGGCGGTTCCCGACCGGAAGCGTGGCGACCCACGCAGAAGGCTGGTACCCTTTGGAAGTTTGAGTCGGCGACTGACCCTGCGCGTCGGCCCACTCGGAAACCTGTATAGAAATCCGGTCAGAATCTTCAGCCGCCCGGACATCTTCATTAGGTCGATGACTAGTCGGGGACGCGTGGCAGCCCACGCTTCCCTATCATGCTTCGTCCAGCCGGACGGCCTCGTTGAAAAAGAAGGGTGCGTGGCGGCCCACGCCCCTCTTGACTAACGATCTTCTTCCGCCCAGACAGGGCAAACATACTCAGCACCAGCTGTTGAGCATCGTGGTAAGCCGGCCGGATATTGAAAGGGCAGTCAACGCCCGGTCGCAGGATGGTTGTACACACTTGTAGTCCAGTCAGTCGGACTGATCGCCTCCTTCGACTAGACTCGAGGGGAAGGCTATTGATCCTGCCCTATATTTTGCACTATACGGGCAGCCAACGTGGCGAACGACCTGACCAGCTTCAGGGTCCACGTCATTGTACGAGCAGCCGACTCAACTGACATTCTGACCGGGCCCAAGGTCTTCGCCAGCCGGTCGGACTAAAGACGGCCGGTTAGAATAAATACAGCGGTTCATCCGGCCGGTCAAACCCGATCGACCCCAGTAAGGCTTACACGCCTCATTCAGCCGAGTGCATCCGCCCGGCAGTCCTTTATGCCTGAGCCTGATACCCATCCGGTCGAACCGTCCGGATATCCGCTCAGGCACTCTCTCGGAATCACCCTGAGAAAAGGACAAAATATACCTGCACCAGCTGCAGGTAACAGGGTGTCACCCCTCGTACGAACTGACACTCTCGGACAGGCGCCGCCTTACCGAAACCTGTCTTTGTCCTCACATAAGACAAATAGTATACGACAAAGAAGGATGGTTACAGTCGACACAACCATGCCATATCTTCTGACCCTGTCAGAAGATCCTGACACAGGCCATACTCATATCGACAGCACCATACCCCATCTTCTGACCCTGTCAGAAGATCCTGACACAGGCCATGCCTGGTCCTTTTCCCCGGCTATATAAGCCACTCCACTCCTCATTCTCAGGTACGCATACATACTCGCGCGCGAGGCCTCTCATTTTCCAGTGCTCCATTATTTCTACTGTTCCTCGGAGTACTGACTTTACCGTCGGAGTGCCTTGCCGGGACGTCTCCCGGCTGGGTTGCTAACGGTCATCTTCCTCAGCAGGTTCACCTCCAGTCGGTCGGCCCTGCACCAGGCGACATCCACTTCCATTCGGTCGGAGGAGACATCCCACGACGCTGCCATTCTGCGTAAAGACGCCCCGTCAGCATCCACGTCGTTCATCCCTACACCGTCATTCCGGTTGCGACTCCACTACGCTCGGCGACAGGATCATCATGCATAAAGATCAAAAAATGGTAACTATTCAAGTAACATTTTGCAATACATTATACATTATTAAAGTTTATGCATTTAACATTATGTGAAAATTTTGATTAGCTTAATAAAACCTAAACTCTCACTCCAACTAAACAAATGAGGGAAAAGGAAGGGGAAAAAAATTACATCAAAACCAACGCCTTAATAAAACCGGCACACTGATGGCCTTTTTGATTGTGTGCGTCTGGAGGTATTCTTTTGTCCTGTTTAATTTAATAAACTTTCTTGCCAACGACTCATAACACAGACTGATCTGAACAGAAAGAGAAAAAAAAATGAAAGTTTCTTTGTTGTTGACTACAGAAATCACACATGAAGGAAACAAAGTTCAAAGTCAAACATGAATGAATAGAATTTTAGTTTCTTTCTCAGCATTCTTTTCTGTAATATATAAAGACTAGTTATGTTCTTCAAGAAAAAGAATCTTCAAGTCACCATTTGAAGGCATTCCAGTGTATGATTTTTTTTCTTTATAATCTTTGTTCAGTTTGTCTCAAAATGAAGCATGCTTGAGCTTGTTAATTCACCTTTTTCAAGGAGCAAAAGTTTGTCTCTTAACTAGTCCTAATCTTTCGGTTTCAGATTCATTCAATCATGGGCTGTGTTTCTTCCAAGCCATCAGCGAGATCGTCATGCACAAAATGGTAACCGATCGAAGAATCAAATGGGGTTCCAACATGATAGATGAGTTCGGTTCAAAGAAAGGTGTAGAAAAAATTCTCTTCCCTTTTTGACATGGCAAATTTGGGATCTCGAAAGATTGCGCTCGAAGAGCCTAAAGAGAATTCGGCCATAACACGAAAGGATTTCAAAGTCTTCAATGTGTGGGAGTTGTGGGATGCTTTGCACGATAAAAAATTCAATGAATAGCGACGGATTCCGTCGCTAAACGGTAATAGCGACGGAAACAATGTCGTCGGTTCTCGTACCGTCGCAGGTCAGGATAGCGATGGATATACAAACTCTGACGGATTTTAAATAAATAATCTGTCGCTAATAGAGACGGATACATAACCCCCGTCGTAAAATACCAGATCCAGGGGTGATGTGTACGGGACCAATTAGCGACGGAAAGTCAATATCCGTCGCAAATTGCGACGGACTAGTCAAATATCCGTTGCTAGTTTATCGTAAATAGCGACGGAAAGTCAAATATCCGTCGCTAATAGCGATGAAATAGTCAATGGATTTAGAAAATATCCGTCGCTAAATTCTGGAATTTTCCAGTAGCTTTGCTTTGCTTTTCTCCTTCCCATATTTACATTCAATACATACAAAAATATTCAAATCACACTACAACAGATATCCAAATAAAACACATATAAAACAATAGTATTCATATCCAAACACATACAATACATACATACAAAACACATATCCAAACATATGTATTAAATACATACATACAAAACACATATCCAAATACATCATATTCATATCGAAATGAACACAGAGTCAATATATACATGAAATGATAGTCTAGTAGAGAAACAATATATACATGAACATATTAAAACTAGATAAAAAGAATAACATTCCTGCATAAAAGAAAAGAAATGATATAAATAAAAGTGAAATACAATTATAAAGCAATTTAAGAAAAAACATAACTAGTTATCGTAAGTGATATCCAAATATACATACCTTTGAACCAAACCAATGTCTGAATTCAACTCTGATAATGTAGAATCTGTAAACAAAAATGAACAAATAAGAAACATTTAGTAATGCAAATAATAACAAATCAGATACTATAATAATTTAACTTTTAAATATAGAGAAAAAAATATAATATACTACAAAAATGTCTCTACTCATCTGGGATATCCTCAGGATTCTGCGTTTCCTAAGACTGAAAATGAAGAGAGGAGGGCATCTATGTCATAGGCGATAGGGTTGCAACAAAAGCTTGCATGTGACGTACTAACACCTCAGTGTGTGCTTGCGGGCACGCAGTTCCCTCAGCTTTGCATCTCTCTCTGCGTCCCTTTCGGCCCATGTCGTCTCAATTGTCATGAGTCGAGTTCGCAGAGCATCATTCTCCTCCCGCAATTGACGAACCTCACTAGAGGAGGAGGAGGTAGAACTTGGATGTCTCCTAACCCCTGGAGCTCTCATCTGATTATATGTGATTTTTGCCTCAGAGCCCAGGCCGTATAGAGCGGTCTTCCTCCTTCCACAGACGACATCATCAGCCTGCCTCTGCAACTCTAGTGGTTATTACTTCCTGTGAAATAAGAATTAAATTAATCTCTATAAAATGTCAAAATAAATATACTATAATTAATATACTTACATGAATTGCTAAGGAGCGTCGATCGACAAATAACCCATCTTTTTTCTTATGGGTTTTGCTGAATACCTCCCAACTAGTGGGAGGTCTCTGTAACTCAGCAACTTGTATACAGAAAATACAATGTTTAAATATATCCAAAAAACATAATTAATGTTTATTATAACCTAAATAAAAGCTTACCAAGTCAGTGACATGCTGGACAATCGAACGGGATCCAGCAGTGTGTTTCGTGGATCCGGTGCTGGGGCGAGCAAGCTCCGAATTGTGATTCACTTGAGCAATCGCAACATTATCTTTCCAATGCTGGGCATCCCATACTGCTCTCCATGCTGCCCAAACTGTCTCAGGGACCTCAGAAGGCCTATTTGCCTTCTTTCTCCACTTGTATAGTATGTCCCTGTACAACTTGAAGCAGTAGGCGTTCCAGATTTTCTTAAATTCCTTCTCTTGAATCTCCTCCCAAATATATCTTTTCTGTAATATATAATATATATATATATATATATATATAGTATCATGTTAGTTTTAATTAATTAATTTAGGGTTTGGGTTTGCCGACGGTAGTTGCGGTCGTCGACAGCTGCAAGCCGCGTGCGGCCGCAGGAGATGAAACACGGCCGTGGAAGGCGGAAACCTATGTCACGTTGTGTACCTGTGACCGGAGGAGGGGTTCACCGGAGGAGGAGGCGCCGGGGACGACGGAGACGCGAGAGAGGAGAAGAACAGAGTGCGCGACGGGGGGAGGGGGGGAGGCGACAACGAATTAAACCTAAAATAGTGACGGAAATAACTTGTTCGTCACTATTAGCGACGGATTATTAAAAATCCGTCGCTGGAATTGACCAATTCCTTTGCTATTTTAGGGTATTTGACCTGTATCCCAATCTTAGTGACGGATAAATTAAATCCGTCGCTAATAGCGACGAATAATTAAAATATCCGTCGCTATTCATTGAATTTTTTGTTGTGTTGGAAGAAGAAGAGCACTACAAAAATATTAGCAAATAGCGACGGACTTTTTTAATAGTCCGTTGCTATTGGCGACGGATATATAGTATGCGTCGCTAGGGTTGCACGCCAAGTCAAATCCCTGAATTTAGCGACGGACACGGTCAAAGTTCGTCGCTAGGATAGGCGGCAGGTCAAACCCCTAAATATAGCGACGGATTAGGTCAAAGTCGTCGCTAATTTGCGACGGACAAGTTAATCCGTCGTAATAATAGTTAAAAAAAGCGACGACCCCCTTCCCCCGCGGCTACGCGATCCGATGAACCCTAAGTCCTCCCCTCTCGACGATTATCCTCTGGCGATTCTCCTCCGGCGAACCCTCCTCCGATCCCAGGTACGCGAGCTAAGCCACATTTCCTTGATTTTAGTCGTTGGTTTGTGCTTGTCAGGCGGCGGCGTCTTCTCCGGGCAGCCTCGGCTTGGCACGGCTTGGGACGACCGCGCGCGGCCTCGCACGGCCAGGCGGGGCCTCCCGTGGCCCCTCGCGGGCAAGCGCGGCCGGTTGTGGCCCAGCGGGGCGGCTGGCGGCCTGCTGCGGCCGTGCGGCGGCTGCTGCGGCCGCGCGCCGCCTGCTGTGGCTGCGCACCGCCTGCTGCGGCCAGCCAATGCATGTTGCGGCCGGCGACCCTGCTGTGGCGGTGGATTTAGCCAATTAATTAACTGATTAATTAATTGAATAATTAATCAGTTAATTATTAATTTAATTTATCATTTAATTAATTTAGTTAATAATTTCCTTTGTTAAATCATTAATTATGAAATTAATTGATCAAATGTTTGATTAATTTTAGATTAATTGTTTGAGTAATTAGATTATTAAGATGATTAATTGTTTGATTAATTAGATTAGTTGATTCATTAATTATATCTTGTTTGATTAATTTTAGATTAATTGTTTTAATAATTAGATTAATTTGTTGATTAATTGTTTGAATTGTTTAAATTGTCTTATCTGAATTTACATACAATATATCCGAACAAGGCATGAATGTATAATAGGTTAGACAATGGATTTATATGTGAGGAATTTTTTACTGGAGTGGAAGAATTTGTTAACTTTGCAAAGTGTCATCCTGAGTGTTTGAATGACACAGAGTTGAAGTGTCCATGTAATCAACGCAAATGTAGAAATACAGCTTTCCGTGATGAAGATACAGTGAAAACTCATATCGCCAGGTATGGGTTTGTTCCAGATTATTACAACTGGTATTGTCATGGAGAGCCGTATGTATATGAATTTGGTGGGCCTTCTGTTGCATCATCATCGAACTCAATTGGACCAAAGACATCATATAACCCTGTTGATGCAATGCAATCAATGGTTTACGATGCAATGAATGTTTTTGATCAATTAAATGTAGAACAAGTACCTACTTCTGATGTTCAGAAAATGTATGACATGTTAAAGGCTAGTGAAAGAGAATTATGGGAAGGTATTCTTTCTGGTTATTCTCAATTATCTGCTACTGCAAGATTATTGAATATGAAGGCAGAACATCATTTCTCAGAACAATGTTATGATGACATATGTCAACTTATGTCAGAGTTGCTTCCAACTGATAACTGCATGACTGATAGTTTCTACAACACTAAAAACTAATCAGAGACTTGGGTTTGCCAGTTAAGAAGATAGATTGTTATGTCAATAATTGCATGATATTTTGGAACCAAGATAGTAAGTTGATGGAATGCAAAATCTGTAATCATCCTCGTTACAAGCATGGTGCTCGCATGGTAAATCAGAAGAAAAAGAAAAATATTCCTTACAAAGTCATGTATTACTTTTCTTTGACTGCTAGACTCTAACGTTTGTAGCATCAGCAGCAACAGCAAGTCATATGATCTGGCATCAAAACCATGGACATGATGGAGACATTATGTGTCATTCTTGTGATTCCCCTGCATGGAAACATTTAGATTCAACATTTTCTTCCTTTGCTATGGAACCACGTAATGTCAGACTTGGACTTTCTGTAGATGGATTTCAGCCATTTGGAAGTTATGGACAACAATATTCATCGTGGCCTGTTATCTTAACACCATACAACTTACCACCATGGATGTGCATGAAAGATGAATATTCATGTTTCTTACTATTTTAATTCCAGGTCCTCAAAATCCAAAAGGGCACATAGATGTTTTTTTGCAACCTTTGATAGCTGAGCTGAATTATTTATGGAATATAGGTTCAGAGACGTATAACATTGCTACAAAGTCAAACTTTTTAATGCATGTAGCATTGTTATGGACTATTAGTGATTTTCCTGCTTACTCAATGTTATCAGGATGGAGTACAGCTGGAAAGTTAGCATGTCCACATTGTATGAGTCAGTCAGATGCATTTTCTTTGTCCTGCAGTGGCAAGATTTCTTAGTTTGATAATCATCGGAAATTTTTACCTCTTGATCATTCGTTCAGAAGAAATAAGAAACATTTCAAAAGGAATGAAGTAGTTAGGAAGCTACCTCCAGTTGGGATGTCAGGCGAAGAAGTGTTAAATGAAATTGATAGTTATGGATTTCTACCAGTATATCAGGATGGATCAGATGATATCAACAAGTATATTGTTAGAGTAAACAAATGTGGTTGGAGGAAAATAAAGTATTTTTAGGAGCTTCCATATTGGAAATATTTACTAATTCGTCATAATTTGGATGTGATGCATATTGAGAAAAATTTCTTTGATAACATCATTAATACTGTCTTAAATGTGTATGGGAAAACAAAAGATACAACAAAATCTCGTGAAGAATTAAAACAATTAGTGAATAGGCCTGAGTTGCATCAGAATGAAACAACTGGTAAATATCTCAAGGCTTGTTATACATTGGATAAAGAAAGTAAGCAAACATTGTGTTCTTGGTTGAAAAACATAAAATTTCCAGATGGATATGCCTCTAATATGTCTCGTTGTATGGATACGAATAGATTTAAAATGGTTGGAATGAAGAGTCATGATTGTCATGTGTTTATGCAAAGATTAATTCCAATAGCTTTCCAAGAATTTCAAATGATAAGTGCAAATGAGGTAGATCAAAAGATAGAAGAAGAATTTGCATTTTGGTTTTAAATATATGTAAGTGAGTTAATATGCATATTTTTGTTAACAATTCTTGATTACTTATTAATCTAATTTGATCAACCACCACTATTATAGGTCAATGATAATAGAATTTCAAATGTAGAAGACGAAAGAATTAAAAATCTCGCATTTGAACCCTTTCGTACTGTGACAGTCTACTCGGGTTATTATGTGAATGAATACAGATTTCATATGGGCCAACGTGATTCAGGGATGCTAATGTATAATTCTGGCATCAGTGTCAAAGGATCAACAAACAATAATGATACTGAATTTGACTATTATGGCAAGCTAGAGGAAATTATCGAAGTTGAATACCCAGCGTTACCTTTCAAAAGATGTGTATTATTCAGGTGTTCTTGGTATGATCCAACTCCAAGGATGGGCACCAGGAAACATCGGTTATACAATTTAGTTATAGTTAATTCAAGCAAAAGATTCAAGAAGTTCGAACCTTTCATTTTTGCGGTGCAAGCTGGTCAAGTATTTTATCTGGAGTACCCAACTAAGAGAAGACGACCTAGTAAATGACTTGTTGTATGTCAAATGAAGCATAGGTCAACCATTGAAATGCCAAATACGATCACTGTCTAAAACTCCGATGCTTATCAAAATGAAGAAGTTATAATCAACTCCGTTGATTCAGAAATACAATCAGCATCTCAATTACTTATAGATGAGAATGTCTCTTACGAGGAAATTGATGATGGTGAAATATCTAGCAGTGAGGAGGTTGATGTATCAACAGATTCAAGCGATAAAAACTTGCATGTTAATTATGTTCCATCAGATTATGATGAGTTAGATGTATTGAACATTAACTAATCAGAGTTTGTATTAAGATGAGTTGTTAATTTAGATCATTCTGCTTGTATTGAACATTAACTACGATGCTTGATTATCCCTTTGCTTGCTTTATTTACATTGTCTTAATTTGCATGTTTCCATTTGCATGCTTGATTACTGAATTTTATTTTACCTATTCTTCTTATCTGCCTAAACTTTGTGTATCATCAGGTACCATGTTTGCACCCGTGATTATCGGATTACACTTACGGTCGTCGGTGACAGGTATACCTATTCTTCTTATATATTTTAGATCAAAATTTGCTAATATATCTAATTTTTTTCTACAGTTTTATACCAGATGGCCATCAGGTGTCTTCCTATATTACTAAAAACTTTAAAGAAAGACTGTCCACTTCGACGACATGGGGCCACATTGAGAATGATTTGAAATTATTCTATTACGGGGAGGTTTTAGTAAGTAGTTTAGATGTATATTTAATTTGATGTTATAACTTTTTTGATACTAACCATATTATTTTTTTTTACAGAAAAGGTACACCTGGGAGGAGGGTGCAATGGAGCAATTCAAGAGGACGTGGAATGCCTACTGCTCCAAATTGTACAGGGACATGGTCTACAAATGAAGAAAGAAGGCTGATAGGCCTACAGAGATCCAGCAGCCTCTCTATACCGCCTGGGCTCTCAGGCAAAGATTACATATGATCAGATGAGAGTTCCAGGGGTTAGGGGACGTCTAGCATCCTCCTCCTTTACCTCTAGTGAGGTTCGTCATTTGCGGGAGGAAAATGATGCCCTGTGGACTTGGATCACGTCGATGGAGACGACGTGGGCCGGGAGGGACGCAGAGTGGGCTAAGAGGGACACAGAGTGGGCTCAAAGGGACGCAGCGAGGGATGCTAAGTTGAGAGATTTGCAGGCTCGCCAGACACACACTGAGGATATAGTGCGTCACATGCAAGCTTTTGCAGCGACCCTATCACCGATGACACAGATGTCAGCCCTTCCCGCCCCTCGTTTTGAGTCTCAGGATACACAGATGCCACCCGCTCCCACCCCTCGTTTTGAGTCTCAGGAGACACAGGATCCTGAGCATACCACAGAGGAGTAGAGATATTATAGTGGTATGATCTATTTTTTCTCTAATTTTTTTCAGTAACAATGTATTAAGTTATTATATTCATAATAATTGTTTTCTTATTACTTCATTTATGTTTACAGATTCCACATTATCAGAGTTGATTTCAGATTTTTTTCTTTTGCTTGAAAGGTATGAATATTGGATATTATTCCTTTATTGTTTCTTATTTGTTATTTTTCATTTACATATTTAATATTATTAGAGTTATCTTCTATTTATTAATTTTCTTCTATTAGAGTTATCTTCTATTACATATGCTTACTTCATTTGTTATTTTTTATTGGTATCAATTCAGATTTCTTTCTTTATTGGATTGCTTTGTTATTATTTTATCTTCTATTGTGCAGGAATAATTTTACTTTCCATCCATTATTCACTCTGATATTCATGTAAGTAATGATTCTCTACTAAACTTTGATTTTGATGTATATAGTTTTTTTTATTTACTCTGACTTATGTTTACTTTCTTTTGATGTATACATTTGGATATTTACTCTTGTTTCGATTGGATTAACCATTGGAAAGTTTGGATTGTATAAGTTTACTCTTGTTTCATAGTTTGGATTGTATAAGTTTGGAAATTAAAGTTTGGATTGGATAGTGGATTCGAAATGAAAGTTTGGATGTATATATTTGGAAATGAATGTTTAGATTGGATTGGATTGGATTGGAAATGAAATTTTGGATTGTTGTGAATGTTTGGATGTTGAAATATTTATTTCTGTTTCATATTTGTTTGGATATTAGTATATGTTATTGATGTATATATGGGAAGTCGAAGAAATAGATTTTGGCTGTCAAAATTTTTCAAGTTTAGCGACGGTTCTTTTTAAAAATCCGTCGCAAATAGCGACAGATTATTGACTTTTCCGTCGCTATCACGATCGATTAGCGACGGAGTTTGATCGAATCCGTCGCTATTACGATATATCAGCGACGGAGTTTGACCATATCTGTCGCTACCCCGATTGATTTGCGACGGATATTTGACCATCCGTCGCTACGAAATCCACCGGCCACGTCACCCCATTTTCTCGGTGTTTGCGACGGGTTTATATATCCGTCGCAAATATAGCGACGGAGTTTTTTTCTCCGTCGCTACCTTAGCTCTGCGACGGTTTTTCAGCCGACGGCGCCAACTCCGTCGCTATTAGTGTTTTGCGACGGAATAGTGACGGATTACGTCCGTCGCAATTCCCTATTATTTTTGGTAGTGGAGGAGAATTGCCATGAACAAAGTGAACAAGTTTCTAACAATTCTTGTAGTGACGAAGCACTAGATTATGAGTTCATTGTGTTGAAGTAAAAGACGAAGCTCCAACTATCGAATTTGCAAAGAACACGAGCTTGAGGGATTGGCTTCGACAAGGTAGCAAGATGAACTGGCCTTGTAACGCTATAGAATCCCAGTTTGGTAGTTTTGTGTTTCTGGAGATTGAAGATGAGGAAAGTGTGTTTGATCCTGATATGCTTGGCCAGTTTGAACATGCCATGGATGATTTAAGTATAGAAGAAGAGATGCTACTGCAACAGATAGTTGAGAGCTTGGGGAAAGAACTAATTAAAAGGATGCAGTAACTTTAATGGAAAGATAAAAAAAGAGCACAGAGGATGTGTATTTGTGTTTGGTAGTTTATTTATTGTTTTAAAAATGCTTGTTGATACTCCATGTGTTCCCTTCAAACCCAATTTTTATATATGTGAATTTCTTTGAATCTAAAATGGTCAGTAAGAGTCTTACACACCTTAAGTTTGCATAACAGAGACCTGATTTGATCAAAGTGCTCTTAATAATTCCCAATAATAAGTGAACATAACCGAAGAGCAACTTTCATCGAACACAATCAATAGCAGAAGTTGCCTAGTAAAAAAAACATCTATAGCCGACTAAGCTAAAGATATTTGATCACTACAGTTTATTTTATTTTTTGTACCCGAATCAAAGCAAAATACTGCGAGTAGTAAAGAACATGATTGACAATATGGGAGACGCAAAAGCATGTTGAACCACAACTTCAATTTGATCAGCACTTCACCTTCTTCTTTGCATTCTTATAGAATAACTTAACACAGCCAAAATAAAATTCCAACAAAGTCCATCACACAATGCAGAAATATTTGTGCACAATACATTCCAAAAGGAAAATCAAAGAGCAAGGAAAAGCATCAACATCTGGTAACAACCAGTCCAACCATCCCAACACTATGCATAAGTAATCCCCCCAATTCAAAATGTAAAAAAGACTCGTTCAAGCCTGAAAAGAGAGTTTCCTTCTGGTTCTAATGCCAAATTTAACTATAAAATGCATGTAGCCGCTGCAGAAAGATGCAGGCTGGCTATCACCACTTGTAGATCTTTTTCTTCACCAATAATAGGTAGGCTTTCCTCAAACCACATCTGGTTCTATCCAGACAAGAGACCTAAAATTGGCCTTTGAGCAGAGAACAGGACCATCAGTAATGATTTTGTTCTCCATATCAAATATATGCCAAGCAATTTCATCAAACGGTTGAGTGAAGTATATGCAGTTCTCTTTGCATCCTGTATTTTTCACCGGAAAACATATGGACTGTACATTTCCCAAAAAGATTGCGTAGTTCCTCAGGCTCTCCACCTTGACGAATGATACTTGTGGAAGAAGCATCTGGTAGATCCTGTTTTTCATGTTCACCATAGATGCTTCTTGCTTAAGCTGAAATACTGAGAAATTATTAATGGGTCCATTCTTATCTTCCTTTGATGCAAGAACTACCAAAATCTCAGTACCATGCTTTATCAAATGCATACTTAATTCCCCTTCATCCATGAAGCGCCATGAATCAACCAACGAAGGTTCAGAGTTGGCACGGAGTATTGAGTCTACAACAAAGAGGAAAGATTCTTCTGCGAAATAGAGTTTCTCCTCTGAGAGTGCAGAAAACTGAAGAAAGAATGCATCAGACAGATTGTCCAATGCAGCCCATTCATCATCCCCAGGATGGCAAGAAAAAAAGCTCGACTCTTTCTTATTTCTCACCTCAGCCAACAAAAGGCAATGTCTGGTTGCAGGGGATGACAACAGGGTAACAAAAATGTCACCTTGTATCTGAAGAAGTGGAAGCTTGATACTCGCTCCAGTTAGCACATTTACTATACTCATATTATCAGAAGGTGGATCTCTAAACACCAACCAACTTTTGTAAGCACCACAACACTCCCCATTCAGGTTGGACTGCTGAATCACAGAGCAACTCTTTTCCACCGTGCTGAATAAGCGAACAGTCCCCAACCCGAGGTGCAGGAGGCATGGGCTCTGTGTTCCCATAGGGCAGTAATTATGCACCGCAGCCTTCCATGTCCGGCATACTCTACCAAGACTGAGAGCTTCGAGCCAGCTCAAGCGATTCAGGATTAGCTCAACGATATGGACAGGGAGATCACGTGATGGCAGAGATGATGACATGGTATGTTTGTCACAATTTCCTTGTGGGTTTTCAAACTTCCCATCCATATTGCTTGTACTCATCTTCCTTGTAACGTCCTCAAACTATTCAGGCCTACATGTTTGAAGTAGATGGTTATGCAATGGGAAAAAGGTAGGTTCAGCACTAAGCAACACAATAAAGGTTTAAAGAGTAACAAAACCGACTCCTCTTCTTCCACTTTAAATTAAACCATGCCAATTAACTACTTGTACAAACTAGAAATTAATTCTTCATAACAAAGAGATTGGCTTCCTAGCAATCATTCATCCACTATCAGCCAATATCAAGTATAAGAAGATCAAAATTATAATATTGGTTTGCAAAATCAATTCCAGAGGCAAAAGGAGTCCTCTTAACTTAATTATCATGCAAAATATTCTAATAACTGTGCATACAAATCGGTAGTAAACTAGGTAGTCCAGGAAAATACAACGAGCCTAGCAAACAAGCACATCCCACCGCACAGGCGGAAAAAAAAATCTAATCTTGGATCGAAGATCGTGTAGATTCAAGATGAGAATTAGGCTTCACGAAAAACGGAAGAAAGTAGTACAGTTCAAATAAGATCAAAAATCCCCAATCCAGCACCTATTCTTTCCTTCGGCCTCTTTCAGGCTGAAAATAATGCACTCGATTAAATAGATCGGGACGATCGCCGAAACCATCAGAACAGCGAGAAGTGGCGAGATCGGAGAAGGAAGAGCTAGGGATAACTGAATCTTACCCTTGGCGGAGCTGGCTCGCCCCTTGTCCCTCCTCCTCCTCTCGCCCACATCTGGAAGAGACTGCGGTCGGGCGACGCATCGTCCGCAGGCCGAGTTAGATGGGTAACTCGAAGGGGGCTCGCTCGTACATGACCCCACGAGTCAACTCATTGATGCCACATCCGTCCGATCGAAGGGATCGACGGTGGATATCGAAACGCATGCAGTTTAGCTGGCAGAGGACAGTAGGACCGGGTCGCATCCCGGATCGTCGAACTCGCTCCATCAGAGCGAGTTAACTCGGAAGTCGGAGCTCCAGCCACGTAAACGTGTACCATAACTGGTTTGTTACCTCCCCGCGATATTTGATGCCACGTATGTACAAGATAAGAAGATAATTACACATTGCTTTCTTTAATAACAAAATAAAATTCGTTGGAGCTTTGTACACTCTTTCTCGATTGTCGTCATCAATCACAGATTAAGATCGATCAAACCTCTGTTCATTATTCATTACATAAGCGTGAAAACAGGGGCAGGCAATCTTTTAGTTACAAGAGCATGTTCCGCAACCTCCGGGGCCGCCGCCGCGGCCGTCACTGCAGTGCCGGCGCTTCCGAGGCCGCTGCTGGGCGTCGTCGTCGACGTAGGAGAGTATGATCCAGGAGACGATGGAGAGCCACGCGACGACGACGCAGTACATGGCTTCGCCGCCGATGCCTTGGAGCACGCCCGTCGCTTCCATGATCCCCATCTCTCTCTCTTTCTCTCGTTGCTTGGAGTTTATAGGAAGAGGAGTTGGTGTCTGGGTGAGCGACACTGATGACGACGGCTTTCAATGTTGACTTGCGGCGTTGGTGTTGCTTAAGAGTTAAGAGTTAAGAATTAAAGGCTAAGGAAGATCAAATGCTCCGCGGGCATTATAGTAGCTAAAAGTGGTCGATCAGAACGGAACTGTCGATAGTTCAAGTGTAGAAGAAATGAGTCGAGTTTTTTGATCCGCCACCCGCGCCATGTGTTGCCCGAGCAGGTCCGGCTGCATCAGCTCCCTCCTGTTGGTCGCGATCCTCCTCGTCGGCTTCATCTTCGGCTTCGGCATCTTCTCCCACGATTTTCGCAAGATCCGAGACGCCCTCCGCCTCGTGGAGCCCTCGATGCCGGGATCCCCCGACGGCCTGTGAGAAAATAAATAATCCAGATATTATCATTTTATTTTGATAATTTTTTTATTGCTTAGTCTTTGGTTAGTCTTTCCTAATTTTGTGAATCTTTTCTAATTTTGTGGATCTTTCCTATTTCTTGGATCTTAGGGTGATAGTCTTTTCTATTTTATGGCTAATCTCTTATCACTTATACTGTATAAATATAGCATAGATTGTGTAGAAGAACATCAATTGTTAATAAGAACTTCTCTTTAGTTATTTTCTCTTTGTCTTTCTTTCATCTTTGGGTGTGTGTGACGGCGGAGTGCTACTCATTATTCTAAGCCACCAACATTTGGTATCAGAACATTGGTCGTATAGAACACCCAAGAATCCACGATTTCATAAAATGTCAGGCATCCCACAAGCTGGTGTGAAGGAGAACGGCGGAGTGTCATTTTTCTATCCAATGCTAAACCCTCACAATTATACTGTGTGAGCAATAAAGACAAAGGCGATTCTTGATGCCCAGGGAGTCTAGGATACGGTGGAGCCAGTGGAAAGAGTCCAAGTGGATGCTAACAAGGACAAAAAGGCACGTGCATACATCTTGCAGTGTGTCCCCGAATACATTCTTCTCCAAATTGCAACAAAGATGACGATGAAAGAAATTTGGGACAACCTTAAGCTAAGGTACCTAGGCAGTGAACGAGTGAAGAAGGCTCGCGTACAAATGTTGAAGAGCGAGTTTGATGCCCTCCGGATGAAGAAGACCGATACTATTGATGAGTTTACTGGCAAACTCAACGCTATGAGCAGCAAGTTCTCCACTTTTGGTGTCACGCTTGAAGATTCCTCGTTGGTAAAAAAGTTGCTCAATTTTGTCCCTGATAAATTCTTCCCTATTGTTGTTGGTATTGAGCAGTTCCACGACCTTGAGAAGATACCATTTGAGGAGACTATAGGACAACTGAAGGCGTACGAGGAACTAACACTACGATTACGCGGCAATACCAACGACACTGAAGGTGAGCTTCTACTTACTCATGCTGAATGACAAATGCGACAGAAGGGGAGCAACGTGGACACTTCGTCAGAAGGCAAGGGGTGTGGGTCGAGCAGCCATAGTCGTGGCAAATGGCGTGGGCGTGGGCGTGGGCGTGAGCGAGGGCGCGGTCGTGGTCGTGGTACGCAATGCCAAGACAGTGCAGGAGGCATTAGTGGCAACAACAGTGGCACTCGTGACAAGAGACATATAAAGTGCTTCAATTATGAGAAAATGGGGCATTATGCGTCCGAATGCTACAACAAGCGTCGTGATAATGAGGCTCACCTCACTTGCGCCACCGATGAAGAGCCAGCATTGATGATGAGTGTGTCCCACAAGGAGTCTCACGCTAGCCGAGAGCGGCAAGATATGATCTGCTCAGTAAAGAAAGGTTTCTACCAGAGATATATCGCAGCGTTAAGAAAGCGGAAGATAAAGATGTCTGGTACCTTGACAACGGTGCCAGCAACCACATGACGAGTCATCGCGAGAAGTTTCAAGAATTAGATGAAACCATCACTGGGAAGGTGAGGTTTAGCGATGGATCAACCATTGAGATCATGGGCAAGGGGATGGTTGTGTTCGAATGCAAGAACGGCGATCAGAAGGCTCTCCATGAGGTATACTACATTTCAAAACTTTGTAGTAATATCATAAATCTTGGTCAATTGACAGAAACTGAGAACGAGGTGCACATGGAAGGAGATACTATGAAGGTGATTGATAGGAGTAGGAAGCTCTTGATGCTGGTAAAGCGAACACAAAATCGCTTATACAAGATAACCTTGAAGACATTCAAGCAAGTCTGTCTCGTAGCAAGCCTAGAAGACCCAACTCGGTTGTGGCATGCAAGGCTCGGGCATGTCAATTTCCATGACTTGAAGCTGTTGGGGGAGAAGAAATTGGCGGTTGATATGCCACTACTGCCCCAGCCGAACAAGTTTTGTGAGGTGTGTGTGATCACCAAGCATGCAAGGTCGTCATTCCTGTGCCAAGCAAACTTTAGAGCGGAGAAGCCGTTGGAACTTCTCCATGCTGATATTTGCGGGCTAATCACACCATGTACGCTAGCCGGTAACAAGTATTTTCTTTTGATTGTTGATGATTTTACAAGGTGGATGTGGGTGTTTGTATTAGCATTAAAGAGTGATGTATTCCAAGCATTCAAGAAGTTCAAATCCTTGATAGAGAACAAGACTGAATACAAGATCAGAACACTTCGAATAGACGGGAGCAGTGAGTTTCTATCTATGGAGTTCACTCGGTTTGTGAAAATGAAGAAATCGAGCAGCACCTTACGACTCCCTACACACCCCAACAGAATGGTGTAGTGGAGCATCGTAATCGCACCGTGATGGCCATGGTAAAATCTCTCCTCAAGGGTACACATATGCCGACAAGGTTCTGGGGAGAGGCGGTTAGACATGCTATCTATCTATTGAACCGTCTCCCAACTAAGGTGCTAGGAGAGCGTACCCCATATAAAGCTTGGATGGGGAGGAAGCCACATGTCGCCCACTTGAGAGTGTTCGGTTGTGTTGCATATGTGAAAAACGCAACCCCTCATCTGAAGAAACTTGACGACAGAAGTTCACCCATGGTATACTTGGGTGTCGAGGAAGGTTGCAAAGCTCATTGTCTATTTGATCCAAAGCATGGCAAGCTACAAGTAAATAGAGATGTAATGTTTCAAGAAAATTGTGAATGGACATGAAATGCAGGTGCCAACAATGAAGAAAACTTACCAGAGTTTATGGTGGTGGATGCATTCGACACCGACGAGGTGATTATTGCAACAAACATTGAGGCAGGGGTGGAAGATGTCACACCACCGACAACAGCTATGGTGCCCATGCCAAGAACGTCAAGTCCATCTACACCACCATCAAACGCCCATGCAGCTACCTCGCCTTCATTAACAGACTCACCCGAGTCTCAAGAAAGACCAGTCCGCTTTAGGTCCATTGCTGATATCTATGCCAACACTGAAGAAGTGGTTGGTATTGACGAAGAAGAGAATGAGGCAATGCTGGTGATGTTTGAAGAGCCGACATGTTACCAAGAGGCTGCAACCAAGGCTTGTTGGTACGAAGCAATGGAGGAAGAACTGAGATCTATTGAGAAGAACAAGACCTGGACCCTAACTGAGCTCCCATTAGGCCGCAAACCTATCGGTCTAAAGTGTGTGTTCAAATTAAAAAAAGATTTAGCGGGGAAAGTCGTCAAGCATAAGGCAAGATTAGTGGCTAAAGGATATGTACAAAGACAAGACATCGACTTTGAAGAGGTATTTGCACCTGTCGCTAGACTTGACACTATTCGAATTATTCTTGCGCTTGCAGCAAATCAAAGATGGGAGGTACACCATCTAGATGTGAAGTCAGCATTTCTTAACGGAGAGTTAGAAGAAAAAATATATGTCACTTAACCGGAAAGGTTTGAGGTACAAAATCAGAAACATAAGGTGTACAGGTTGTCCAAGGCCCTCTATGGACTGCGGCAACCTCCACGAGCTTGGAACATGCGACTGAACAGGAGTCTGGAAGAGCTTGGCCTTAAAAAATGTACTCAAGAACATGCAGTATATACAAGAGGTGAAGGAGAAGCAAGTATACTTGTTGGAGTGTATGTTGACGATCTCATCGTGACAGGAAGTAGCACAGAAAAAATCAACAAGTTCAAACAACAAATGATGGCAGAATTCGAGATGAGTGATTTGAGTCTTCTCTCTTACTACTTAGGGATTGAAGTGGAGCAACAGAAGAGTCGAATTTTACTTAAGCAATCAGCTTATGCCAAGAAAATTCTATCTCAGTTCAAAATGGCAGACTGCAATGCCATAAAGCATCCAATGGAACCCAAAACACAGCTGCATAAAGACTTGGAAGGGATTCCAGTTGACGCCACGGAGTATAGGCGCATCATTGGTTGTTTAAGATATTTGTTACACACACGACCGGATCTATCATATTCTGTCGGAATGGCAAGCAGATACATGGAGAGGCCTACAATCGTGCATCAAAAGGTGGTCAAACAGATCCTCAGGTATTTAAAAGGTACAATCCATTATGGACTTGCTTATATAAAGGGACCCCATGAAGTTGATGTATTAGGCTATTCGGACCGTGATTTAGCCGGCGATCTTGATGGAAGGAAAAACACAAGTGGAATGACTTTCTATTTTAATGAAAGTTTGGTGTCCTGAAATTCACAGAAGCAGAAGACAGTGACATTTTCATCTTGTGAGGTAGAATTCATGACAGCCACAATTGCGGCTTGCCATGCCTTGTGGTTGAGGAGCCTTGCCAGCGAATTAACCGAAGTAAAGTCAAGGCCGGTAACTTTGTTTGTTGACAATAAATCATCCATAGCTCTCATGAAGAATCCGATATTCCATGGTCGAAGCAAGCACATTGATACAAGGTTTCATTTTATCAGAGAATGTATTGAGAATGGACAGATTGTGGTTGAATTCATTAATACCGGAGAACAACGAGCTGATATATTAACTAAAACATTGCCAGGAGTGAAGTTAGCTGTCATGCGACAACTACTCGGCGTTCGTGATTTACAGCCATGTCAAGATTAGGGGGAGTAATGTGAGAAAATAAATAATCCAGACATTATCATTTTATTTTTATTTTATTTTGATAATTTTTTTATGGCTTAGTCTTTGGTTAGCCTTTCTTAATTTTGTGGATCTTTTTTATTTTTGTAGATCTTAGGGTGATAGTCTTTCCTATTTTATGACTAATCTTTTATCACTTATGATGTATAAATACAACATAAGATTGTGTAGAAGGAACATCAATTATTAATAAGAACTTCTCCTTAGTTATTTTCTTTGTCTTTTTTTCATCTTTGGATGTGTGTGACGGTGGAGTACTACTCATTATTCTAAACCATCAACACGGCCGAACCTTTTCTGAAAGGCAAGTTCTTATGATTTCCAGGCTTCCCCCATTCTCTCGATCAGTTCGCATGCCTACATTGGAGTCCGGCAGGGATGTTTTGCATTGGTAGATTCTAGGGTTTTTAGATTTCTTTCCCTTTAGTCGATTTGACCTTTTCGATATGTAGGATTGGTTTTCTGTTCGGATTTGAGATTCTTCATGTTCTCTTAGGTTATTTGTGGAATGTTGAAAGATGAGATTTGTTTGGCGGTATGGAGATTCATTCTCGCTAATTTAATGGAAAGATAAATTTAATGGAAATTTGTTTCGTGAATTGTTTTTTCTTCAATTCAGGGTTGCATGGCCTGCTGATCAAATTCCTCCTTTTTTAAAAAAAATATTAATGATAAATTTGAATGGAAAATTGAACTTGACAGTGGTAGATTGGTAAATTACAACATAGCTCCGGTTCTATGTCTAAATAGGGAAGCTTCATATTTTCCCACGTCGCCTAACCCTCGGCCGCGTTTCTCTCCGCTGCCGTGGTGCTCCCGCTCTCTTCTAGACCGGCTCAAGCGATGCAAAGATGTCGCCTTCCGATGCTCCAATTCGATGCGGCTGGTCTCTGCCCTCCAATTGCCCGATGCTTGTTCCACTTGTCCTCGCCGGCTTCTAGCAGAACGCCCAGTTCCCTGCGGAAGCCCCTTTCTTCTCGGATTAGCTCCGCCAAAGGTCGTCCCTTCTGATTTCTCACTTTGTATAATTTCATTTCCGTGTTCAGGATGATGATGCATTTGCGTGTTTCTTGGCTTTCTTACTGATTATATGCCACACCGACTCAACCAAAAGGCGACAACCTTTCTTCACTGCCTCTTCACACAAAAGCACATGATGACCTGAAAAAGTATGTGGTACAATACAACGGAATGAAAAAAAAAAAAAAAATTAAGGCATCTCTACCTGATCAGTCAACTTAACAGTTAGTATGAAAAGTGCATTTGTTATCAACTGGAAATGCATGACAAACCGTCTTAGCATATAGAAATTGAATTATTCAATTTACACTAGCCACTTGAATTGTTGTTTGAGTGCTTATACATGTAACATGGTGGCTATTTCTGTGCATGCCATAACCAATTTTGGGCATACACATAAAATGAATAAATAAATAAAGGTTAGATAATTGTCATCAAATCTTCCCTAGAAAATGAAATGATTGTTGGGGAGTATTGTGGTTTTTCTTTTCTTTGACCAAAAAGTATGATGCCCTGGATTGATGGTAGTTCTCAGATTGAAACTGTTGAAGAGGGAGTCTTGTGTCTCAATTGCACTGGGATTTTTTTTGTGGCTACTCTCAAAACCTATGTTTTTAGATAGTGCCTTTAGTAGTTGAGGAAAGGAAAATCTACTTAGGAAAAGGAAAGCATTGAGGTACATGCCTTGGAGTAAAACATGTAATTCAATAATAAAATGTCAATTCTCTTGTTATCTTATCGATCCAACACTTGGTAAAACCAAAACTCGCAAAGAGAACATGTTTAATTAAAACTTAAGATAATGAGAGTAGAAGAATAGAAGTCTTCTAAATGTCCTAACATTAACCTAATTTGTAAATAACTACACTATTCCCTACAAACATGGTAAACGAATAATCTACTCTTGAAAACAACTTATTCTCCTAAACAAGGATCAGCTTTTGAAAAGAAAAAAAATATTTAGATCTCCCTAAATTTTCCTGCATCATGTCCTATGTCTTTTATGTAATTTTCTAATATTCATTTTTTGGCTGCCAATTGTAACTTGATATTACCTTCATCATGTGCCAAAGAAGAAAAAAATCAGGAAGCTAGAATGACTAAGAACTCTGAAGTTTTGCTCAAGAAGGATAATGTCTGTATTTCTTTTGATGGTTTTTTTAGCATAATTAATGATGTTGACACTGATACTTATCAGTAATGAGATTCTTTGGTATTTTATGGACACGATTACAATAGTAGAGATTTTGATTATGCAGTGCTTTTAACTTTTATGTGTTATGTTAGTGTGTGACTTTACATCGTATACATGAGTTATATCACAGGCATATATTTTTGCAAAAGGTCATACGCTAATCCCGGGTACCCAACACGACTGCCCCCACAGCCATTTATAGAGTGAGAAATTAGGAAACCGAGTAGACCATCACATGGGAGGGTATTTTTTTCCCGGCTTTGCTAGGAATCAACCCTTGCCCATTTCTACAAATCTACCATGTGGTGACATATATTGCACATATAAAAATGATTAACGAGGTTGGATAACGTCGAACCTCGGGCGACCGGCCCCGTCCCACGGAAGTTTCCCACCGGCAGCCAGGGCAAATCGGGAAGCGCTTATGGCGGGCGATCCAGAAGCCCAGCGTCCCAGGGTTCGCGCTCCATTTGGAGGAAAAATTCCTGCAAAATACACCATAGCTGAGGATCAAACCGTGGATGCCTGGGATGACAACTAGTCGCCCTTCCGCTGCATCATAGCCCCGAGGGCTTGACATATATTGCACTTATATATCATATAGATGATGTAATCAAATTATATATCACTTTTCCTAGGCAACACCCGAGGCTTGAACTTGTGCCTTACAATTTACTGCCTCATAACCCCTAATTGCATCTATTGCCTCTCAAAACAATGTTTGTAACTCATGCTTCTCAATTTGACTGAATCATTGGTCGACTCAAGAAAATGTTATTGTTTTCTGTATTTATTTATTCTGCACTAAGTTGATCATTGTCTGGACTCAGTTTTCAAATAGCATGAGATTCAGTTAAATCTTGATCATTTTATTGATTTTGTTGGCATCCTATCAGATCTCACTGGTAGAACTGGAAGCCAACCTGTCACATGGTCTTTATTCAGTAAAAAAAATCAATCTTTTATGACTTCAGCATTTGCTACCCAAGGAGAACAAGTTGAAGTACTACATGCTACCAATGATGATCATGGAGGTGTTGTTGTTGAGGTGAAAGATCAAATGGACTCGAGAACTTACTTATCTTCGCTAAGAGCATCCTTGGAAATTTGGAGGCAACAGGTGCTCAGTTTGTGAGTTTTAAGGAGTTATTTTTCCCTCCATTCCAAATCTATGTGCTTGAGAGATATGATACTAAGCACTATATATTAATGATTATTGTTATAATAAAAATTATTGGTAATTAATGATCTGAAATTGATCAACAGCCAATTTATTTCCTTGGACTTTGTTATTGTATTATTTAATAATATTAAACCCGAATATTATTGAAACACTTTTGGATGATACATCTAAATGCGGTTTGCTGACATAAATAGTTACTTATAAATTAGAGATGCCTAAACAGTTTGAGTGAGGCAAAAGAATGCTACAAAACTCTCACTGTACAAAATTAGTTAGCCTGTGGGATTCAAATTGTTGTGACAGAAACTATTCCCAGCAATGTTTGTTTAAGAAAAAAGTAATTCGATTAAAATTTTAATACTTACAAAGTACTCCTAGATCAGAGGACAAAATTTCTGGCGAACCTTGATAAATTATCAAGCTCAAAACCGTGAGCATAATGGCTCTACAATGGAAGTGAATTCTATCTTGATCCTAAAATTAGGACTCTTGTTATTCTTTAATTACATACAGATTCTTTTAATTATGTTTGTAGGATAATATACATCTATGCATCTTTTACAAATAGTTTGTCTTGCATTCCTCAGGGAAAGAGAGGTGTGTGGATCAAATTGCCAATTGAACTTGCAAGTCTCGTTCAACCTACTGTTGAGGTAACTATTACTAATCTACATTATGCTGCAATGCTTATAACTTCTCAGACTCTATGATTACCTTAGCTATACTCATTCTGACAAGACATGACCTTGTTATGAATTCTAGCACTTGGACGCTTCATTTGACTCCTCCACACCCATATTAGGTATCCGATACTTGAATACCTGATATTGCAAGTGGACAGTTGATATTTCTATTGATCATGTGTAAAAATTTCAAATGCATGTCAGATACTCGTACCTGAGACCTAATAACTTAGGGTGTGGGCATGCGATGTCATAAACCTAATTCCCTTGATCCCATTTTCTCACTTGATGACATAGTATGTTGAATACTTAGATCATATTTTTGTTGAATATCTGTATCCAACCTGAATAGAATAGTTGGAATGCTTTTACATGGATTATCTCTAATTGGTACTTCATGCTTCAACTTTGTCTAGTCTTAAGGTCTTGGTGTGCGCTCCTTATTTCAAAAAGCATATAGAACTAAATAGGCATAAACTCTCTACAGAGTCCAGCCTAAGGATTTCAAGTAATTTGATTTATTTCTTCCAAGGCATACTTTATGTGATACTGTAAAGATGCATTATATTGTTTTTTTGTTTATTGTTTCTATTTTCGAAACTTGATTTAGTTGGTTGTCATGTTGCAGGAGGGATTTCGATATCACCATGCTGAGCCAAATTATTTAATGCTTGTATATTGGATACCTGCAACTCAAAATACATTACCAGTGAATGCTACACATCGTGTGGGTGTTGGTGCTTTTGTCATGAATGACAAAAGAGAAGTAAAATTCCTCTTATACCCATAACTTGCATTTCTGTTTTATAGTACCCTTGATAACATAACCAAAGGGCCATCAGATCAAAATTTTCATTGTTAGGTTACTCATTGTTTAAATTAGGGGAAAATACATAATTATCTAAAAATTAGGAAACGGCATAATTGAGTTATCAAATGTAATATTTCATATGTTTTCTTCTTGATCTACAAATTTATGCAACTAGCATAAGATAAACTGGTGAACAATGACAAATTTAAGGAAACATAAGTCAAACTTTTGATGTTTAGGAAAGCCACATATCTAAATTATCTCTTGTATCTATATTTGTTTTCTCTTCTTCTCCTTTGACTTATGCCAAAATTCTAAATAAATTTAATAAATAGAAAAAATTGCAAAAGATTGATCATTGTTCAAGTTCCAAAGCATTATATGATGTTAAAAGTTCCGACACTGTCATTGCTTATGCTCGTTAAATAATTCCATGTTTTAATATGATAAAATTGTTAGATTAAAATTTCTAGGAATATATTCAAATTACTATATGTGTATAGTTAAAATATTTACAATTTTCCCCTTGGGTTTTGGAAAGAAATTACTCATTCTAAAATGTTAATAACAAAGTATTTTTGAATTGTTATCCTTACTGCTGTAGATAAGCTGTAAGCTTCTAGCATCATGTGAAGTTGTTCTTGCTATGACCTCAACTTGATATGGATATTGCAATTTGGATAAGGTTCTTGCAGTCCAGGAAAAGAGTGGCAAGTTCCGTGGATCAGGTGTATGGAAGTTTCCTACAGGAGTAGTAGATCCAGTAGGGCCTCTTAGAAAATCTACAATAATTCTCTTTTATTCTTTGCCCATTTTTATTAAGTTTTTCCTATTTCACCAGGGCGAAGATATATCTGCTGGGGCAGTAAGGGAAGTCAAAGAAGAGACAGGAGTATGCTCTAGACTGCCCCCCAAAAGAACATACTTGTTGGACTTTCTTTTGATTTCAATTTCTAATGAAAGAAATATGGCTAACACTATCCTACATTTGGCAGATTGACACTGAGTTCGTTGAAGTACTTGCATTCAGGTATACTTCTAGCTAAAGGTGTTACTGCAGCATCAACTTGTGTCCTTTAAACTATGCTTTAATAAACTTTTGCAACTTAGATGTATTACTCATTTTTGTTTCAAGAGAGTAACAGTTCTAAGTTAATTGTCTCTTTTTTGTTTGTTTTCTTGCAAAAAAGCTTATGTTTTTCTCTATGTTAAAGGTGTTTATGGAAATAGAATAGCAGTACCAGGGTGCTAGTTGGCTTAACATAATAATGGGCTATATCTCATCCTCTGTTAATTTTTGGAATCATAGAATGTAATTTCACTCTAGTATGTTTTGATATTTTTAATACATGATCTTATTAAACTTTTCTAGGTTTTTCTTGTCACTTTAAGTGTGCAAAATACTTATTGAAACAAGCAATGTTTTAATCCATGGACGAACTGATGAAGTCAAATTCAATTTTTTTTTGTTCTTTAATTTCCAGGCAAAGCCACAAATCTTTCTTTGACAAGTCAGATTTATTCTTCATCTGCATGTTGCGCCCCATTTCATCAGATATCAAGAAGCAAGATTCAGAGGTTGAGGCCGCTGAGGTAATACAATTGAGATCTTGTGGGTTAACATGCGAATTGAATGAAATGAGTAATCATACTTGCTGATCTAATTGAAATTAGCATATGTACATTATTTGAAAGAGAAATAGAAGATTGATCATTCTCTTCCAAGTTTTTGGTGTATTTTAGTAACATATTTTAAAAGATCTGGCAAAATTTGACAGATATCGCAAGATTTTATTCTGGTCAAACTTTTACCGATGACTATAGAAAATAAATGGCGCCCTGCAATACATGCAATTTTTTGTGGAAGTTGATTCTCTTTAGTTGAGAAAAATGTGAATGTTATGAAAATTAAATGGAAGCTTTAAAATTTGTTTGAAGATGTTGCAACCTCTATTGAACTCTGCATTTTACCGTGACTCAAATTAGATCTATTTCAATTTCCTGGTGTATCTGAGAACTTAATTCATTCAAGTCAGACTTGGTGTATTTCAGCATTTCCCACTTAACTACAAGAACTTTTTTGATAATTCCACACTGGCAGATTTTCGTTTAATTACGATTATTGAATTTGATAGCGTAAAACATCTATATTATATCTTATAGCAATTTCAACTGTCATGGAATTATGAATCAATAGGCGTGAATTATCTTATTCACACTTAATTCTGACAAAATTGTAACAACAAGAAGAACAATAACAACAACAGAAATATGATGCTACAAGAATCTTTGCAAATGAAAAGATGTTTTCACAGGTGCCATCATTCCATTATTGAATTCATCAGCTCAGACACCATTGCTGATTTGGTGTGTGTAAATCATATTTATGAACATCTATCAACAAAAAGGAAGGATGTGCAGTAAACTATTTGTCCATATGTCTCTTTCGTCTGTGCAAATTTGAATCTACTATTCGTTTTCTCAATGCCATTTAAATGTTTTTCATGATCTTATGCAGTGGATACCAATTGAACAGTTTGCGGCACAACCATTCGTGGAGAAGCATGAGCTTTTAAGACATATAATTGATCTTGGCTTGGCCAAGTGTGAAAAAGGTTACGCTGGTTTTTCACCCATTTGTATAAAGTCAGCATTCACCAGCAGGCAGAGCTCCCTCTATTTAAATACGAGGGACCTGAACCAACCATGATGACCTGGTAGCAACTCTTGGACTCTCTATTCTGTTTATGATGATTCAATTGGATAATAATTTGTTGCAATTGTTGCAGTTTATCGATTCCATCTATGCATGATACATTTTTATGACATTAAATCTCTCTTTGTGGTAAATAGGTTGTGAAAAAGCAATTTTTCCTCAAACGTTCGATGTTCCATTGCAATTTGTTTTGGAGAGTTTGAGTCACTCTGAAACTCCAAAATTTTCATCAACTGGTTTGGACTAAGTACTAGGAAAAATATTGAATTAAATTATTTTTTTGATAGAATTAAAAAAAAATTAAGTTCATTTGGAGCCAATGTAAGAACATATAGATAGTATATATTTTTAGAAATTGATTTTCAGCTTGCTAAAAGGTGAGAAAGCCAACCCTCAAAAAAAAAAACATTTTCTAGAAGTCAAATAATTGCACGTGCTTCAGAAACTAGTGTTGCCATATAACTAACTATCTCTGTCTTGCAATATCTTGCTTACATTTGGCTAGTACTACTAACTGAACTCTTCTACTAATTTAGCAAACACACATGAAAATTCTCTCCTTCAAGCACTAGAAAGAAGGCACAATACCATAGCTTCCATCTGACGACGGCACCGGAGTAGAGAACATCTGTTCCATTTCATGCTCTGCATTCGACTGTTTGGCGAAACGCCCCTTGATTCTTGGTCTCATCTCGGCGTATGTCTTCCTCAACTCATACCTTATGGTCTTCTCGAATTTTCTAGTCCTCCTCTTCTCTCTATACTTCAGCACTTTGGCCTCCCTGTCCATGGGAAACTGAGATGCCATTTGCGGCAGGGGAGGGCAAGGGAGTAGCTTGATCAGCCCCTTTGAGTTCGCAAAGCGGTGTGCGTTTGAGATATCAGTTATCCTGGTGCGGGGTGCAATACTCGCATCCATGGATGTGAAGGACACCTGAGAATGAGCTTTTAGAATTGCAACATCAAAAGAGAGCTCTATGATATGCAACTGTAGCAATTTGAATTTGAATGATCTTTCAGCTAAACTATAAGCACATACTCTAAATTCTGATCTAACATCATCTACTAAATAGAGTTTCAGGTGTTCTCCACTACTCTTTGCAGTATGATCGAACAGAGTGAAACAGAAACATCCTGACAATCCTTTTTAGTTGATTGAAATGGAGAAAAATTCAAGATCATGTAGTCGACACTTACCATGAAGAAGGAAACAAGAATATGTGAAAACATACCCATGATTCCGTCTTGCCAGTAAGATGATGATATCCAGTATAACTTGACAGAATGACTCACGCTGTGGCTGGTGGAATTGGCAGTGTAGCTGAAACCAGCAGTGGAATTCGAGACCTCATACTCCATCTCTTGTTTCTGTAAGTGTTGCTGATCTAAGCAAAGAGACGAAGGAACTACGCCTTCACTCTGTTGCTGATGGAGTTGTTGTTCTTGATTGTGGATCTCGTCACAAGCGTTGTTGTTGTAGCCGACGAGATCCAAGTATTCATCTATCTGATCGCTGCTGAAGAAGGCCCCATGGTTGTCGCAATTCTCGGCGTTGATCAGTAGCCATGACTCCGCCTCATCCTCCTCGGAGTTGTGGCGGTGCAGCTCCTCCGTCGGGTAGAGGAAAGTGGTTCCGGCGGCGGCGGGGAGGGGGACGGGGAGGATGGGGACGCGGTGGTGGCGGCGGGCGAGGGGGTTGGCGGAGTGGACCTCGGCGTCGCAGGCGACGCAGAGGGCCGCGGCGTCGGCGCGGCAGGCGAGCGCCGCCGGGGCGACCTCGCACGCCTCGCACACCCACACGCGCTCGTGCCGCGACGCCACGCGGTTCGCCCCGTGCACCCGCGCGTCGCACCCCCCGCACAGGAACGCCGCGTCCGCCCGGCAGTACACCGCGCTCGGCGCCGCCCGGCACGCGTCGCACGCCCGCGCCACCCCGCCGCCCTCGTACTTCGGCGCGCTGCCGAAGCCGGCCATCATCGAGCGGGAACCACAGCCGAGGAGACGCGATGCGCGCTTCCGATCGCCGCCGTGATCATGCAGCCCCGCGCGCACGTGGGAGAAGGAAGACACCTGGAATGGGGTTTGCATTATTTGGCGGCGACCGTCGCCTCCTAATAACACTGCAATGATAGAGAATCTAGCAAGCGACACGTGGCGAAAAGCGAGAGAGGGACGCTCGGCCTTGTGAATGGTCGAACCACAAGGCGGGCCGACGGACTTTAGGCTTTAGGCTTTTGGAATCAACGGCAGGTTGCGTAGAGGCATTTGCGATTCCAAACAAAGCAGCAGCCAATCAGTGAGTCAACGATAGAGTGACAGTGTTGACTTACTTCAATGCTTGATCAAATTAAAATTAAAAAAAGAGAGGATATTATCTACATGGCTTTATGCCATGGAAGTCAAGTGGGGAAGAAAAGAGAAAAAGAGGATTCCAAAAGGGTGAGGGTTTTATGGTCATTATCGCAGGGCTAGTAACCTTGAGAGCGAATGCTTGAGGCAGTGGATAAAGAAGATACAACGACCTTTGAAAAATCTATCAGCAACGTAGATAAAGCCATGCCACCCAAAAAAATATCTATCTTGATCATTGCACTTTCTTAGACAAAAGTCGTATGCTCTTTAAGTGATTCCAACTCCATCAAACACCACATTAGTTAGAGATCACGGCTGTTAGCATAGGTTTAGTTTTTTTTTTAAACTGTCTGTGTCTTTACTTTGTGTTTCTCTCAGAAACCTCCTTCGAAGAAGACTTTCGAATGATTTACATCCTAAAGTTTTGCAATGAAACACTAACTTCTTCAATCTTAACTAGAGAAATCACAGATTCCACAAACTTTGTAGGCGTCTCGCAAGATGATGAGATTGACGTCTCGGAATTCAGATAGAAACTCTAGCTAAGATTGGATGACCTTGCTAAATTTGGTTGTTTCAGTTGTTGCTGAATAAGTAATGCTGAAAATGCTCTTCTTTCTTCAGGTTTGTTTCAGTTGCTGCTAAACATGTTGTGCAGAGTGTAAATTCTACAACAGATATCCTGAAAAAAGACAAAAGGAAAAGGAAAAAAAACCCATTCTCTATGGCGGTTCTTCTCGTGGATCTTTAGCAACTTTAAGTAACTTCAAAGAGCCTGTCAAATACCAACACATTGGTTAGCTAAGACAATTACATAGAGCAGATGAATAACCGAATGTACGGAGAACAAGTTTCAGCTCAAGTCCAGTCTTTGAGCTTAAAACTGAATGTGATGAGGTTTGCGGTCAAAGCAAAAAAATATACGCGGTTTCATGGTTCGGTCTAGTTTCGATACTTTGGTTGAGATGAGTCCCCCTCCAACACACCCATGTTCCAAGTATTGAGAATTGCAAGACTAGTTCCTACACCAAGAACTGACATGATGGTGAAATTAATTGGTGCATTCCTCAGCATAGCAAACTAAATTGAGGTCACTTCTCGGCATCCCGGATCCATACAGAGATGCAACAAATTGGCCCGTAATGCTTGGATTCTTTATTAGTAGTAATTTTTTAATTTTTTAAAGCTCAAGTTAATAAGATTTTCTCCTTATGATTCAGATTTTTCAAATTGAATTATAATATTTAAATTAAAAATAAAATAAAATGAAAAAAATTTAGGCGATCACGGGATATAACTCCAAGTGCCCCGAGCTGTGATGCGCACGGACGTGCGGTGAATTATCCACAACATAATAGAGAGAGAGAGTGTGTGTGTATACACTGCGGATCTTCCGTTGTGAAATCGTGCAGACTTGACAGACGACACCTTCCATACATCCATATAATGATGGAAGCGCTTTCTATTGTTTTTTTTTAATTTTATTTTTTAAAAATCAATTTTTCCTCAAATATAAATTATACCTCTAAGGTTTACCTTCTCAATTGGATTATAATATTCAGAATAAAAATAATTTAAGATTTTATTCCTAGCATTTAGTCATCCCAATTATGTTATAATTTTCAAGTAAAACAAATTTAAAAATAATTTTTTTAAGATTTTACTCTTAAAATTTAGTCATCCCAATTGAATTATAAAAATAAAAAAATTAAAAGTTGAAATTTTTTTAAGATTTTATCTCTAGGGTTTAGTCATCCCAATTGGATTATAATTTTCAAATAAAAAAATAAAAAATAAAAAAATTTAGATGTTCACAATATATTATATATATTTAAGATTTATGAGAGTAAATATTAATTTTTTAAAAAATAAAAAAAAATATTCGAGATTATCAAACTGTTTTGATTCACCACAACATTATCTACTTGTCCGGACAGTTGTTAAGTAGTTTTTGGATATCAAACGGATCTCTCCCGATGATAATTTTAATATGACCAATTTAGCTTATGTCTCAAATAGTCCTTGAGACGCTTCAAGTGCGACTTAAGACGTCTAAAGTTGCACTTGAGATGTCTCGAGTGCAATTTAAGAGATTTCAGATCGCAACACGTCACAATCCGCAGCATATCTAAACTCTAAAATTGAAGTGGCTCCATGGTACATCAAATCTTCTGGGAATATAAATACGCCTGAAACTTCGCTTGCGCTTACCCTCCATTTTCGATATTTCTACTTTCTTTGTTCTCCGCCAGGTTCTGGTGCTCCGCGGTAATGGAAAACCAATGAGGAACCAGCTCCCTCTCCTCCCGGCATGCCTCCCTCTCCATCAGCCTCCTCCGTGTCTTCCGTCTGCATCGACGCCGACGAGCTAGCCGGATTCCACGACGACTCTGCCGGCTCCCTCGCCGTCTTCGTAGACGGCGAGGCGGAGGCGGAGGCGGAGGCTGAGGGGGAGGCCGATTCGGCCCGGCTCGCCTCCGACTCGCTGCCGCTGGACCCCGGCCGCCGCGCCGTCGTCACATGGATCCTCAAGGTTCTCTCTTCTCTCTCCGCCCCGCCATCTTAACGGACGTTTGACTGGTTTTCCGTTTTCCTCAGGTTCGTGCTTATTATCAGTTCCGCCCACTGACGGCGTACCTCGCCGTTATCTACGTGAATCGTTTCCTCTCCTCTCATCGCCTGCAGGTAGCCATTTGATCATTTCCGGTCACGTAAATGACTCTATCGTGTCTAATTTTGCTCAACATGTTTGGATTTTTAGGAAATGTGCAAAAACTCTGGATTTCTTGCTACTGTTTTACTTGTTCAAATGATAGAATTTTGCTAAAATTTACAGTATGGTAGACATGATTGATTGATTGCAAACTTCTGCGTGTGCTTACATTGCTTCTTGTATTCGAGGATTCATAAGAGTGATCTAATGCCGGTTTGTACCAATGCAGCAAAATGTATGGGCACTGCAGCTCTTATCAGTGGCCTGCCTCTCCCTTGCTGTGAAAATGGAGGAAACACTGGCCCCGACCCTCTTGGACCTCCAGGTGATTGAACAAAGGACTAAAATTGCAACTCCAATTGTTGCTCGCATCTGCTGCACCAAGCATGCATTAAGCTGTGTTAATTGTATAGGTTGAGGGAGCAAAGTTCATATTCAAGCCTCATACCGTGCTTCGCATGGAGCTTCTTGTGCTCACTGGATTAGATTGGAGGCTTCGAGCCGTAACTCCTTTCAGTTTTACTAGTTTCTTTGCTTTCAAGATCGATCCATCGGGTAAACGAACAGAAGCCTTGGTTTCAAAGGCTACACAATTCATATTATCCGCAATGCAGGGTAACAAAAATGCTAACCCAATCAAACTTTTTGGTGCTAAATAACCTGCATTGCTTTTGAATCTCCAGTCTATGTTACAACAGAAATTGACATTACAAGTCATTCCCCATCGGCGCTTGCTGCGTCCGCCATAATCTGTGCGGTCGATGAGATTCATGATCTAGCCATTGTTACTCCTACAATCGCAGCCTCGTGGTGCACTGGGCTGACAGAGGTAATTAGTAGCAGTGATCTATAGTTCATAATTGATGGATGGATGGATGAATGGATCTAGCCTCAGCATAAAAATTGTTCTTTTAGGAGAGAATTTCAAATTGCTACCAAATGCTGCAACGACTTGTCGATGAAAGAAGGCTCAGAAAGTCCCCAATCATTCTTTCGCAGCACAGGGTGACTAGTTCTACTAGAAGGGACTCAGGAACCTCATCTCTGCCAACCAAGAAAAGGAAGCACAACAGCCACAGTTGCAATTGAGCCTAAGAGAATAAAGATTACAAGGCATAAGTATCTCCTTGGCTTTTCAGATTCTTCAGTATTTTTATACACGAGTTTGGTGTGATTCCACTTAGTGTCATGATTTTTGGTCTTGTTTCTTTTCGGTCCGTGAAGTTGTTTCAGTTGAGGGCCTTTGTTGTTGTGGTGAGCCATGATGGCATAGAGTCACAGGTCTCCGAGGGATGGAGATTCTGCCATTAATTATTTTGTATGGTAGAGATGTGTTTGTCTCCATTATTTTGATGCTGTGGTAAAAGCAGTAGAAGTTTTAACATTCGAGCAGAGGTAGAAGGAGGAGGTAACTGATAACAGATTCCAGATCTCACACTGTTCCTGCTGATCAAGCTGCTCAGCTCTGCTCTGCCATCGATGAGAGCTTTCTTTTTGTTGTTTTGTTTAGGTGTTGTAAGTCGAGCAGTGTGAACTGCGATTCTCATGCATGTATTTGTTTTTTTCCCCACTTTCTTTCAGCATGCTTGACTGTAGTCATGAGGGTGTTTCAAAAGGTGTATGTATGCTGAAAATTTTGTAATACCCAAAAATAAAAATAATTTTTTTGATACTCCTTATGTCCAATTCAAGTCGCATGTCCTAGTGTTTGAGAATCTGTTTCAACTCTATCGAATCTGTTCGTCGCAAAACTCGAAAGTTGCTGATGCAAATAGACAGACACCAAGGCAAGTATTGAAGATTTGAATGCGCTGATGGAGCCTTTGTAAGTTGGATGTGTTCTAAAATCAGATAATTGGAAAAAGAAATATACATAAACATGTGAACAACCAAATCTACTGAAGATTGTGGGATCTGGGTTTTGGACCACCCTTGCAGGTCACGCTCTCATGAACCTTTAAGAAGGCAAACAACCAGTCATTAGGGTAAGACAAATCGAAAAAGTAGTAAAACATCTAATCTCTCATCATTTATGTGTTTTCACGAACAATTATACGAAATGAGCCTGCCACACCAGTGTTGGAATTTGCGCGGGGAACAAGAACATGCTTCACTACAAAACAAGAGTTAAAACAAAAGAAAGGATCGATCGGGCAGAGAAATGATGAGACCCGGTCGGAATGCGTCCAAGCTCAGCAAGTCCGGCGCGTAGCCGGGGCAGTTGGCGCCACAGTCGATCGATTCCCCCCCTCTGCTAACGAACTTAGAGATACTGCTAACGAGTTGCATTCCAATCAGCTAAAAGACAACCATTTGGGACCATGCCGTGCCTTCAATTCACATTGCCAAGCTCGATCGTATTCTAAGTCAAGGTCTCATTCACTATACGATCTCTCCCTTGTATTCTCCAATGATTTGATTTGTGTGCTTCTGTTTGTTTCTCATCGCATAATGTCCTTCTAAACTCCTGATCAACGGGGAACAGTCTCCTCCAACCAAACCAGTAACAGTTGGTGGAGAATGAAAAGGACGTCGTCGAGAAAGAAAAATCCTAATGCAACCTCGTTAGATTCCCTCATGCCTGACATGTTCCCAAACGAGTGAGAGAAAGAAGAGTAGTCGATTTATTTATCTTTCTCCATTTCCTGAAAAAAGTGAGAGTGAGAGAAAGTGAAGTAGAAGCTGTGCTTTAATCTGCATTCTTATAATATTCCTCCATTGCCTTTGGCACTCTCTTTGTCCACCGAGCATGCAAGGGAATCCCACGAATAAACCCAAAAGCCAAAGACTCGATGCCACTCACTCTCCTCACCTCCTTTCTTTCATAAAGCAGGTATATTTAGCCAAAGGTGAGCATCATTTGATAAAAGGGACCTTCAACTTTAGTTCTCTCTGCAGCATCCATCTACCTCGTGCTCACGCTGTTGCAGTAGGTCCTGAAATAATGGAACCAAAAGTTATCAGCATCCTAACACAATACTTGTCGTAAAATTTTTCAGTAATTTTGGCAATCAATACTTGCATCATCAACCATATTCAGCCATGCCCTGCTCTTTCTTTTGACTTTGCGGGGTATATATAATTTCTGAAATGATGATGTTGTGCAAATGGAGAAGACACTTTGATTGATGGCTGGGGAGAATGGCAAGTTTCAGAGAAGTGGTAGAAGGCACACACTGAGTGGTTTGCTAGTGATGGAAGGAGGAGAGAAAGCGATTGGATCGATGTGGAGTTGGTTCCAGTGTACCACATGATGATAAAGGCCAGGGAAAGTATATATGCTTGGATTATGTTATGATATCTACAGATACACAAAAGACAATAAAGGTTATTCCTCTGTATTGTAAATGTTTAGTACTTTTTTTTTTTTTGGTTCTGTAAGAGATGAATTTATTGTATTGAATTGAAGACATTATGGATGATGCCGTCTGACATCAGCTGTGGCTACCAAGTTGATTAGATCTTGTTTGGAATTGGTTGAAGAAGCATCAGGTAATAGTGAGAAGTGATGATTCTACAATGAGTTCCACTGAAAACAATGGCAAACAGCACGTTGTGCTGGGACAGGGGAGGACAGTGGGATTGGAAGATTGACTCTTAATGGTTCTTAGCTTTTCTTTTAGATTGTGTTTTGTGACAATTCAACCAGATCGGGTCGACCAGTTCGACTCGGTTAAATAAGAGGTCAATTGAGCACGACTCGCTTGGTGAAAATGCTTGGGTTGGATCGGATATTTAACATGTTCGACTAGGAAAAACTAGCTACGACTCGAGGAGTTGATGGTTCTAACTCTTTTTTTGGGGTTTGAAAACTATGCTTCGACTCCTTCGGCCGGCCATTTGAACTTGTTGGTCACCTGTATTTGATCCGGCTTAAATTAGTTGGGCCTTAAAGCTCAAGCTTATATTGAGTGGAATTGGGTCGACCCTATTTGTTTTGTTTTTGTTTTTTTTTTTTGGAACGGTAAATATCTATATAAAAGATCCAAACGATCACAAGATCAACAACATTTGAACTCTCAAATTAGTCTATGAAAAGAAAGACAGAATCATCTCAATTTACTACTAACAACATCTCACAACATAGACTCAAGATTCCTCAATCATCGAAGATCATCAAACTGGTAGACATGTATATGCAACTTCCGATCAATATCAAGCACACCATTCTCAAAACGACATTTATTACGGGCTACCCATATAAGGCGTTGGGCCTTCATGATCCGTCCGCTACCGGAAAATCTAGAAATAATACTCCACCATTCTTATTGATCCTGGGTCAGCTTGCGTGTAGTCTGGCGCGGCAACCTGGCGCTTAGTTAGAAGGAAGATAGTTAGTAGGCTGGAAAGGCCCGTCAGATAGACGTTGCTCGGGTCTGGGCCCTCGATCGGAGGCGTGGCGGCCCATGTTCCTCGGGGTCAACCTGGCCCAAACTCAGACGCTCATGCTCTAGTACCCTTCTAGGTTTGGCTCCCCGCCGACGCGTGGCGAACCACGCTCTGGGGGTAAGCCCGAACCGGAGGGAGCGGTACTGGACGCCTCGTCACTTAGTGCCCCAGTCGGCACCCTCATAGGCCCTCAGCCGGCCTCACCACTTAGTACCCCAGTCGGCACCCTCATAGGCCCTCAGCCGGCCTCGTCACTTAGTGCCCCAGTTGGCACCCTCATAGGCCCTCAGTCGGCCTTAGCAGACACAACCACTCTCTGACATCAGACTACCAGAGACTATACGGGGTCAATGCAGGACTGAAGTCATCCTAGTCTCAAGCGACGGATATCCCGCCGAGGTATTGATCTTCCTGTCATACCCTGTCCCCCTGTACCACGACCACATACACTGGTATCAGGCCGAGCGGTGCCCAACGACGCCAACCATTAAGTTGACAATGCCCTTTTTCCTTAATATAGGATGTGCTATTTTATCTTGCCACCTCTGGACATGCATTACCTTGTCCTCGCTATATGACAACGGGTGGCAGGCGGGGCAGGAGCTGTCAATATCCCTGACCATATAAGCCTCCTCACTCCGCATCTCTCAGGTACGCGCGATAGTATTTTCATATTGTTCCATTGCCACCGTCGAGTACTGACTTGATCGTCGGAGTGTCTGGCCGGGGACTTTTCCCGGCGGGTTCTAACGGTCTCTGTCTTGCAGGCTAGAGGCGATCCCGCTCAGTAGGCCATCTCCGCGACTCCGTGCTCCCCGGAGGCTCATCCAGCTGTAGGAGCGTCCAGCTCGCTTCACGACATGATCACTTATCACATGTATTGTGATGCCTAGCCATCGTCTAACCTCACCCCATAGGGCTCGTGTCATGGTGCAATCAAAAAAGATATGAGCATTTGACTCCTCTTGCCGGCAACACAGAGTGCAACTCTTATATGACTCAAATCTGTCCGTTGTCCTTAGCTTCCCATGAGCTAGTAACCAATCACTAAATCAGTGCTTAGGCAAGATTCCTAGCCTACATACTATTGATGTCCATGATACCTTAGGCCCTTGCGATCTTAAAAATTCGTATGCATTTGTTGTCCCAACAATTTTTTCTACAGCAAACCATTCCAGCAACTTCATGTTTGCCGCCCCTTGCCCATTTAAGTTCTGGACCAACTGATCTCGTATGTCCACAAATCGTTTAACCAGAGGGGAATTCAAGGCCTTCACACTCCATTGTCAAAAGTCAGCTCTTATGTGGTAATGTTGATGAAGCCATCTTACCCACACCGAATATGTCTTGGATTGAATGCTCCAAAGTGTCCTTCACAATAGAACATCGTTCCATGCTTGGAGATACCAAAGTCCATATACTCCTTCTCGCTAATCAAGACAAAGCCCAGGATATTGGTGGATACTTCCAAGACCAAACAAAAGTCCGACATATGCCATAAATCTTATCAATCACTCCATCGGGTATCGAAAGGATAGAACGCCAATAACACTCAACTTCTTGGAAGACTAATCTGACCTACTCCAAGCGTCCCACATATGATAATGTTTGCTTTAGCCACCCATTTATCTTCTTCTTGATAGTATCAAGTAGAGGTCTATAATCAGCTATCCGCAACTTCTCCATTGTTAGGGGAACGCCCAAGTATCGGAAGGGAAATGCTCCTTCCTAAAAATCGATAATCCTGAGTAGCTCCATCTGTGATTCTCCTCCTACTCTTGCCATGTACATGTTCGACTTCAGCGGATTAGTTTCAGCCCCACTTCATCCCCAAATTACTTCAAACAGTCCGCTATCACCTTGATTGAGATAACATCCGCTCTTGCAAATAACAATAAGTCATCATGATACGTTGAGTGGGTTATTTGGGTATCTCCACACCTTGGATGAAAATGGAATGAGGGCAGCGAGGATGTCACCTTCAATCCTCTTGATAACACCTCAAGACACAATCCAAAGAGAAGGGGTGATAGTGGATCTCCTTGCTTTAATCTGCGGCATCCGCTAAAGAAACCATGAAGCCCCCAATTTAGAGAGATAGAGTATGTTACTGTGATAATACATTCATGAATCCATTGTTGACCTGCCATCAATGGCGGAGCCAGAAATTATAATTTACCTGGGCTAAAATTTTTTTAAGACACTTGAACAAATAACAATTAAAAATTAATATTAAAAATATCGATCAAAAAAATTTTGATCGTTAATGCATATTGTGAACCAAAATCCATACAATCCAAATCCATACAAAGTTTCAAGATAATCAGCTAAAATTCAAAGTTTTAAAGGAGATACTTAACAATAAATGGTACACGTCTTCCTCCAAGAAGAGCACAATCACCTATTCAGATTTTCCACCTATTTTGCAAGGAAAAAATTTTAAAAAATCAGATGAGTTTAATGACACAAAATAATATACGGATATTAGTTTACTAAAAAGTAACATCGCTAATTAAAGTGGATAAATTACTTCCGAATTCATAGTTCGAGTTCTGTATTACAGAGTAGAGGCAACTACGCCTAAAATATATATCCAAATTCAAAATAAAACAATTACCTAATACAGTTTAATTGCCGCTCTAGCTGTAATTTCCAATTGAAGAACTTTCACGTCGTCAACTTCCTACAGAAAAATAGAAAAAAAAAATTAGCATGAATAACTCACAAAGTAAAAAATCATTTTATGATTGATATATACATACACACGTTATTGAAGTTGTGCTCTACGATTCTTCAAAGTATAATATTCATCAATTACAGAATCTGAATCAATATTTGAAGCAAACTCTCTCTCAATGTAGATAATCATAGAATCTGTCAGAAAATCCTCTCCCATTCTATTACGAAGAACTATTTTGACATGCTTCATAGCCGAAAATGCACGCTCTGTAGTTGTCGTAGAAACAAGCAAAGTTAACACTAGACGAATCAACTTGTCAATCAAATTATAGTATTGGAATTTTTTTGTTTCAAACAACCCTTGGCACAATTCTAAGATAGTGGACATATTCTGAAAATTTTCATGACAAATCACATCAAGCTCATAATGTTGTAGTTGACATCTTAAATTATGCATTTCTTGTTCGATGAAGTCCTCAGGATAATACTTCTCAACGAGAGTACAAATCTTATCAATATTGAACCAATTAAAGTTATCTTTTGGATCCAAAGCAGAGCTAAGCATAAGAAGTTCTACTGTCTCATCACTAAATCTAGAGTTTAACTCTTCCAACTGAAAATCTATTGCGGCATTAAATATATCATAATGAAAGTGATGATCAACTGTGATGGTATCCTTTTGCTGGCATGAACGACTAGAATGTTTATAACGAGCACTCATCTCTGGTATATCAACGTCCAATCTTGTGCAAAATGATTTGACATATGAAAGAAGAATATCAAAACCTTCATTTCTCAATGTAAGAAGAAGTGCTTTAGTTGTTGAGACCAAATCCATTGCATTTATGATATCAAGAGATTTTTTTTGTAAGTCACGACAAAGTAAATCTGTGATCCCCATAATTTTATGCATCAAATGCAAAATAAAAATGAAATCAAAAGACTTCATCACTATTAAAGAACCACTAGCTTCCCCACGCATCAAAGTAGATGAACCATCAGTGATAATATTTTCAAGCACATCAATAATTGCATTATACTTATCTATTAAGCTGCAAATAGAATCAAAATGGGAGCTCCAATGAGTAGTTCCTGCTCGATGCAAAGTACCAATTTGATTAGCTCCTCTCCCAGTTTCGCGTTCACCAGCACCAATAGAACATGCAATTTCATTAACTTGAGCAGATTGTAACTCAGCATTGCGTTTGGAAGAAGAAGAAACCAGATTAACAATGGTTGTCATATTTGAAAAGAAAAGCCATATAGAGGTCTCATTTTCAGCAGCTGCAACTAACGCTAGTTGAAGTCGGTGGGCAAAGCAATGTACATAATATGCATAGGGGCAATCTTTAAGAAATAAAGCTTGCAATCCATTAAAAGCACCACTCATGTTGCTAGCACTATCATACCCTTGACCCCGCATATTATGTATTTCTAAATTATATCTAGTGAGGACATCACATATCTCTTTCTTAAGTGTTGCAGCTGTGGTGTCATGAACATGCACAATTTGAAAAAAAACGCTCCCGTAAATAACGATGGACATCAACAAATCTCAAAATTATTGTCATTTGTTCTTTGTTAGATACATCCTTTGCTTCATCCACCAAAATACAAAACTTAGAATCTCCAATTTCATCATGAATTTTATTTCTGACTCTATTACCAATAATATGCAGGATTTCTTTTTGAACTTCTGGTGAGGTATACTTTGCATTTCCTGGAGCTTTCTCTAAGATAACATCGCCAATATCAGTATTTCATTTTCCCAAAAGTTTTAGAATCTCAATGAAATTACCACAATTTTGGGAATCTAAAGATTCATCATGACCTCTCAATCCACATGCTTGCAAGCTAAGCCAACGGACACTCTCAATTGTTGCTGCAAGCCTTAATCGATTCTTTCTAATTTGTTCAGAAAATTCTCGATTCATAACTTTATCTATATGTCGAGTTGCATTCATCACATCAATAATAAATTTAGCAGATTTATTATGCACTGAGTTATAACTTCTCATGTGAGACAAAAAGGCACACTTAGCAACATCATTAACGCGCTTCCAACTTTTAAACCCTTCAACTGTAAATGCAGATTGCTGTGCTTCACTTGTTTCAAAAAGATAGCATGGAAAACAAAATGTTGCATCCTTTGTAGGAGAGTACTCTAACCATGGAAATTTTTTAAACCATGCATATTGAAATCGACGATATTGCTTTCCTGATTCAGATCGTGGGTACTCTTGCAATTTAGGTTGATACGGCCCCATTTTGATATAAGCTCGTCTAATATCATCACGATGATTAACATGATGTCGCCACATGGAAATACGCAATCTAGGATCTCGTTCAAGTGATGTTTCATCAAACTCAACTCTTTGAGATTTAGAAGGAGGTTCGAACTCCTCATTAGGAACGGATATATTAGTCTTGGCCCTCTCGGATCATGTAGGATTATCAATTCTTGGCTTAAAGAATGATAGAATATTGTTTCCTCCTTTTCTTTCTTGATTTGACATTAAATAATCTAACACAAATAAATCTTAACATGATTAACATAGAATTTTATAAATTTTAAATAATGATTTCTAATAGATAGTAGGGCACCTAATCCAAACATAATAATTAACTCTCTGACATGTCAGGCAGGTGCTGACATAGTTAGCTATGTCTCTCTTCATCCCTGACCATCAAAATCTTCTTTTCAAGTCCTGGTACATCTTGGTAGAACCAGGATGCATGGAGTAGGGAGTTCTATGGGCTTCTTCAAGAATCTTCTTTCTCAGCTCTTCATTCTTGGGAACACACAAACGGTCACCATAATAGAGTATCCCACTGTCAGATACTCTAAACTCTTTACCCTCTTCTTCTTGCACCTCTTGCTTGATCCTTTGGATATCAGAATCCTTAGCTTGCTCTTCCTGTATCTCTTCAAGCAAAGTTGACTCTAGTGTCAATAGGGCTAGCTGTCCATCAATAATCTCCACTCCAAAATCTACTATCTCTTTCTGTAATGGTGGTGCCAATGATGATAAGGACATCAAGATCCAAGAACTGACAAAATGAACTTACATGAATTATGAAAATTGAACATTGACAAGGTTAATTTTGTCTATATTCTTCAACAAAGCTAAATCATTACTATGAATTTGAAAGGCGACTAATAATATTATTTAATCAAATAACACAAAAAGTTACCTTATCAAATGTTGCTTAAGCCTTTTTAGCAGTTAGCACGTCCCATCCCTTCTTTGTGCTGTCATCAAGTAGGCCTCATTGGTTAAAGCCCATCAAATGATCAAACAACACTTTAAAGTTTAAAGTCCACTTCTCTTCATTCACTTTAAAGTCCACGATTGAATTGTAAGGCCAATGGATGCTACGGCTACAGCTGCTAGCCAAAAAGCTTATACAATTTCTTTGTTCTTACTTGTTTCTTAAGACCATCTCCAACCGAGCCCTATAACACCAAATTTGGTGTCAAAACAACACCAAATTTGGTCCAACCGAGCACCAAAATTTTACACCAAAAATGGTGCTGCAACAGTGCAGCACCAAATTTGGTGCATTATTTTTTTTTATCATATTATATTACATATAATTAATAAACATAAATACAATATATATTATTAAATATATATTATGAAATATTTATTATTATATATTATAAATAAAAATAAATTTATAAATATTTTTTCCTCATTATTTATAGTAATAGTAATTATTTATTATAAATATAAATTAAATATATAATAGTATATTTTAATTTTATTGTGCATATTTATAAAGATTTAATATATTAAAAATTTTATTTATAATATATTTAATATTTTTTAATTATTATTATATTTATAAATTATTTAACTAATTTAAATACATATATAATAGAATATTTAAAAAATTAATATGCATAAATGTAAAATGCATGATCTATTATGTTAACATACAAAATAAAAATAGCACTTACACAAATTTAAAATATTACTAATAATCACTCATATACGTAAGGAGTACAACACACATAAACTTAAAAATATTTAGGGATACAAATAAAAACTAATATTCGGAATACAAATACATAAGGAGCACAACACACATAAACTTAAAAATATTACAATACTAATATTCGGGAAGATCACTCCCCGTTCCACTCAAATAATTATGATATTGGCTATAAAAATTCGTAGGATTCTGAGATTCTTGGTCGTCACCTTGATATTGGTTGAGTTGTGATCCTTCTCTCTGTATTGGAGATGACTGAGATCCTTCTCCTTGATGTGTAGCTGGACGAGATCCTTGAACTTCCATTCTCTTTTGCATAATTCTAATTTGTTCATTGCGTATATAATCACGCATCATCGGGTCAGAGATCAAGTTCAAATCCTTTAACAAAATTTTAGTTTCTTGCTTATAGATCATAGCATCTGTCATTTTTGTAGTAGCAGCAGTAGATGCATTCATTGCCTCAACAAGTTGAGCATTAATATGGATTACCTTTGAAATTTGCTCATCATTTTTTTTCTTCATTTTTGCTTTCTTCACCCCAGGAGGTCGTTTACTAGAACTACCACCGCTATCTGAAGAAGTAATATTAAGATCAAAATTAGCCACACAAGGAGATGAAGGTGTATGAAAATCTTCCTCGGAGAATTATTGTTCAGCTGAACCAACATTAGCAGTTTGTCGTCGCGATTTGATGCTTGCAGTATTTATATTGGTAGTGTCAAATTTTCCAATATCTTTGAGAATATCGAATACATGGTCAACTTTGAAACCCTTTGTGTATTTTGGGTCTTGTGCTAACAATGCTCTTGCACGAGTTAACTGCAAGAAAACAATTAAATATCAGTTTTAAAGACAATATTATTAATGAACTTAGACTTTGATTATAAAATTTAGATAGTCTAAAATAAATATGAGCATAACAACTTACAATATCTTGTTCAGATGCTCCACTTGGATTCGAATATTCGATTTGTCGTATGCAACCTTTCATTTTTGATACTGCAGCAAGCATAAGATTCATTCTTTTTTGCAAAGATCTTGGCGGTCGGCTACAATGCACAAAATTTGGATCTGCATGATACTCTTTCTCAATTCTAGCCCAGAATTGATCCTTCGACTGGTTAATTCCTATGATTGGATTTTGTGAAATATGAAGGTAAACATGACATAAATGTCTGTCTTCTTCAATTGAGTATGAAGCTTGTCGGGAGGTGGGGGTTGAACTCATTTTGATCCGAAGAAGATAATACTCTCAAAAATATTGTTGGCATGGGATGTGTTATACCAATATCTGGTAAGCCATTATATAGGGAAAAATATGAATATAAAATTATTCAAATTTTGTCCAAATGTGTCATTGTTAGGTCATATCATCTGCATACAAAAAAAATGTGTGTTCAGTGTCAGGTCACGTCGTCTGCCTAACTTGGCCCAATGTTGTCATTGTTGTGTCATGTCATCTGTGCAATTTTGTCCAAATGTGTCATTGTTAGGTCATGTCATCTGCATACAAAAAAATGTGTGTTCAGTGTCAGGTCACGTCGTCTGCCTAACTTGGCTCGATGTTGTCATTGTTGTGTCATGTCATCTGTGCAATTTTGTCCAAATGTGTCATTGTTAGGTCATGTCATTTGCATACAAAAAAAATGTGTGTTCCGTGTCAGGTCATGTCGTCTGCCTAACTTGGCCCGATGTTGTCATTGTTGTGTCATGTCATCTGTACAATTTTGTCCAAATGTGTCATTGTTAGGTCATGTCATCTGCATACAAAAAAATGTGTGTTCAGTGTCAGGTCACGTCGTCTGCCTAACTTGGCCCGATGTTGTCATTGTTATGTCATGTCATCTGTGCAATTTTGTCCAAATATGTCATTGTTAGGTCATGTCATCTGCATACAAAAAAATGTGTGTTCGTGTCAGGTCATGTCGTCTGCCTAACTTGGCCCGATGTTGTCATTGTTGTGTCATGTCATCTGTGCAATTTTGTCCAAATGTGTCATTGTTAGGTCATGTCATCTGCATACAAAAAAATGTGTGTTCAGTGTCAGGTCACGTCGTCTGCCTAACTTGGCCCGATGTTGTCATTGTTGTGTCATGTCATCTGTGCAATTTTGTCCAAATGTGTCATTGTTAGGTCATGTCATCTGCATACAAAAAAAATGTGTGTTCCGTGTCAGGTCATGTCGTCTGCCTAACTTGGCCCGATGTTGTCATTGTTGTGTAACTTACATTATAAATATATACCCCATAAGCAGCATATACCTCATTCATTCGATTATCTCAAAATATGGATACCACCAATGAAGGAGGCTCAAATTTATTATCTTCAAGCTCTGATGATGATAACTATGTGGAAATGTTTGCAACGCAGTTTGGCGCAACACAACAACTGATCTCTCAGGTGATTTCCACCAATAGTCAAATTATCTTGAATTATCTCAACGAAGAAAACAACCAACGCATGCATCGAGGCTCAATTACTGGTCACAACGTGATCAATCGTAATCGTGAAGTTGCTGATCATAATCTATTCAATGATTATTTCGCTGAAAATGCCTTGTATAATGATGCAATGTTTCGAAGAAGATTCCGAATGGGGCAGAATTTATTTATGCGTATTTATGAAGCTGTTAGTAATTATGACAACTATTTTATACAGAAAAGAGATGGGATTGGAAGACTTGGTTTATCTGGTTTACAAAAAGTAACAGTTGCATTTCGGATATTGGCGTATGGTCTACCAGCAGATGCTACTGATGAGTACATTAAAATAGGAGAATCAACTACCATTGAAAGTGTGAAACGATTTTGTCGTGCTGTTGTTAATGTTTTTGGAGGACAGTACTTACGATCTCCAAATGCTCAGGATGTTGCTAGGCTACTTCAAATTGGTGAGCAACGTGGTTTTCCAGGTATGTTAGGTAGCCTAGATTGCATGCATTGGAGGTGGAAAAATTGTCCAACAGCATGGGCAGGACAATATTCTGGTCGTAGTGGAAAACCAACAATTATTCTGGAAGCTGTAGCTGATTATGATCTGTGGATTTGGCATGCGTATTTTAGGTTTCCTGGATCGAATAACGATATTAATGTACTTGAGTCTTCTCATCTTTTTGCTAATCTCGCTGAAGGTATTACTATTCCAGCTCATTATGTCATTCAAGGAAAAGAGTATAACATGGGTTACTATTTAGCTGATGGTATATATCCCAAATGGTCAACACTGGTTCAAACGATTCATGATCCACGAGGTAGAAAGAATAAATTATTTGCAAAGAAGCAAGAAGCATGTAGAAAGGACGTTGAGCGTGCATTTGGCGTGCTCCAATCACGCTTTGCAATTATTGCAGGACCTTCACGTTTTTGGCGGAAAAATATTTTACATGATATTATGACATCATGTATTATTATGCATAATATGATAATAGAAGATGAACGTGATTTAAATGCACCAATCGTGGAACACTTCGAGGTGCCAACTCCAGATGTTGTGCCAGCAGTAGATGATCGTACTCGGTTTGAAGATTTTTTAGCTCGATACAAACAAATCAAAGACAAAGAAGCTCATATTGCTTTGCGAAATGCTTTAATTGATCATATGTGGGAACAATATAGTAATTCTGATTGTTAAATTCTCATAATATTGTATTTTTAATTAAGTGTTATTGTCTGTTTCATATTAGTAATATATTTTATCCTAATTGTGTGTGATTTTAATATATTTTTGAAATATATTAATGCCCGAATAATTATGTAATAAATATTAAAAATGAAAATTATAATATTTATAAATATGAAAAATTAACTTATTAAATATAAATAAAATATTAATTTTAAATATAATAATTATCATAAAAATAAAAACTAAATTAAAATATATATCGATAATTAAATTATTAATATATGAATAAGAATAAATAGAATATTCTAAGGAATATTCCTTTTTGGTGTGAAATGGTGTGAGTGGGTTGGAGCTGAAATAGTGTTTGGTGCTGAAATTACACCATTTTGGTGTGAAAATGGCACCAAATTTGGTGTTATGGGTTGGAGATGGCCTAAGTAAGAAAAAAGGCGAAAGAAAGAAGTTCCCTGTATTGTAAGCCCAGCAGAGATCCTGTATTGTTAGCATAGGTCGGAGTTCACTGTAACGAGAGGGAGTTAGAAGATTGACTGTTTCGTCAATTTATACCGAAGATCGATCGGCGTGTAGATCTCCTGCCAAACAGCGGTCGGCCGCCGGAGCGCCAAACAGCAACTTCTCGCTATCTCCTTTCGTTCGCACAGATCTGCACCTCTGTCCTCCGCTAGAGGACCTTCCTTCCGTCCTTACGCTCTAAGCACGCGTAAAGAGGTAGATCCAGTGAAGCCAATCCGCAAGAGGACTGGAGGAGGACGAGGAAATAGGAGGAGTTCAGATGGTGGCGATGGGAGATGGCATCGCTCCAAGGCTTGATGTTTGGCGTCCAGGACTCCAGGTTCCGTCGGGCAAGACGTAGGAGGCGGCGAATGCGAAGGATTTAGGGATAGTAGAAATTCTCTCTTTTTCCTATTTGCAGGCTACCGGGCTAAGTATTAAAATTAATGACCCAGGCTACCGGGCTAAATATTAAAATTAATGACCCAGGCTTGTTTTAAAATAGAGATAATAGGGATTTAATTAAATGGACCCCGGGCTACAGCCCGGGTAAAATTAAATGTGGCTCCGCCCTTGCCTGCCATCCATCCGTCCAACATTCTGTGAAGGACATCCCACATCTTCCTCCTGTTGTCGTGGCTATCGGAGAGCCGCCTCCGCTGCCCTCCGAGGATCTTCATTAGGGTCCGATGAAGTTTCAACTGCAATTGGGATCAGGATGGTCGCCTACACGATTGCTAAGTGATTTGCATCTTGCGGTCCTCCTTCATTCCGAGCACCTCTCACTAACGCCGCCTATACCTTGATCATCGACGACCTCTCGCTGATGGAGACTGTTGCCTTCCCACTTGGTTTTGATTTGGATTCGCCGTTGTACCCCTCTAAGTCTGATAGCATTTTGGCTGGCTGGAATATCTCCCTTGTAGTAGGCCTCCTTCCGGTGTCCAATCTTTTGGCATTCTTCAACAAATGGGTGATGCCATTTGTGATTCGGCAAGGTGTGGATGTTAGGAAGAAGCTTCTTGGGGGCAAGGTGTGGAGGTTTCGTTAAGAGATTCCTTCAACAAATGCTTCATAAGGATAAGGAATTGAAAATTGTAATGAGGTCTTTACTGCTTGGACAATTTCCAAATTAACAACCATGTATTGGCATACGATGTGATAGGAAGAGTTTTATAAACTAGAAAAACGGATATGTTATAGAAATAACAGACTTATGAGTTGATCATTTGAAGTGTGGAACTGCAACTACATCAAACTTTATATTTACACATTTTCTCTAGTACTGATTTCCTTATGGACAATGAAACCAAAATATCCTACTTATTAGATTAGCAAAAATTGGATATCTAGTGGTGCATCATTAAGTCAATGGAAATGGAACATGCATACATGATGTGAATAAGACATCACTGTGAAATGAAGGTCCAGGAATTGATAGTTCCTCTCTAGTAATCAGCACTTAAATTGATAAAACAAACTAAAAGTCAGGGAGAAGACTTCTTCCTGAGTGGCTAAAAATTCAAATCATCCTCACCAGTTCGATCATGGTTTACAAGAAAACAGGGATAAAAATGGGTTACCGTCGGAGATAATAAATTTAATTGAAATTACACAATTAATTTCAGTTTATCTATTGAGTGGTCTGAACCAATAATTCCAAACTGCCTAACTGTGAAGAGCTGCTTAGAATGGCTGAGTTAACTGGGGAGACCTGAGCTGTCTTGTATCCAGAGTGCAGTGCAGGGATTAAGTACAGACTCCCTACCTGAGCTCCCGACCTCAGGCTCCCGAGTTGAAGCTCTTGACCTGAGCTCCCGAGTTGAAGCTCCCGACCTGAGCTCCTGAGTTGAGCTGGACGACCTGAGCTCCCGAACTGGAAGACCTGAGCTGAGTTGGACCACCTGAGCTGGACAACCTGAGCTACCGAGCTGAGCTGACGAGAGAGTTGAGGTCTGTGTAATGCAGTTTCATTAAAATAGATTCGTCCTCCTCCGACTGTACTTTAAGATTATAATGGACATCTGTTTCTCAGGATATAACAGCGGAACCACGTACACAACCAAACACTGGTTGCTTATGGCGAACTGAAAAAGCACCCGATTGCTACCACGGATAATCCATCGAGCGAGAACGCACGAAAAATTTGAGGAACGAAAGTAGAAAAAAAATTTTGCTCCTTTTTCTTGCTCTCTTTTGTTTTTGGTCACAGACTCTTTATATAGGACATAGACCCATAAAATAATTAATGAATGAGTTAACGTCATTTACTGTAATTGTCCAGATCAAAACGTCTGAAATTACTGTTCATTAACCCGTTTAGATCAAAATGTCTGGAGGTTACAGATTCTACATTAATCATCAATTAATGCATCCGTTACATTTTGAGTATCAAGCAAAAAATTATTCAGGTGGCAAAAAATATTGGTTTATTTGCTTGGACAAATTTTGTCCCAACCGGTTCTGCATTCAATGCTCGCAGGTCTTGCTCGAACACGAGTCAACTTAGTTCAGTGCAAATCTGGGCCCTCGATTTGTACCCTCCCACCCCGCACTCACCTGTGAGAGAGAGCTTTTCCCCATGCATTTGTGATTTTGTTCACAACTAACATACTTGTGAATCAATTTAAACCAACCAATATGTCTTAAAACTCTCAATATGGGACTAAAGTCTCATTCACAATGGAGTCTTCTTTCCTCTCCACCTTTTTTCCCATTCACTTGTATCCGACAATCACCCAAATGAATAAAAAATATGATATGTGATAACATTCAGCAGTTGAGTCCAGTATAGGACAAATATGTTTCACCCTTTGAACCTTCTCTTGTGAAGATTTGTTTGCTAACTGGCTGGCAGTAGACACGATATCCTTGAACAGTGTTGCCGCTCGTGTAAGTATTGACATATCTCACCCAGGACTCTCCCTAATACAATTCAGTTCTCATGAGTATATTCATTCTTGGCCATGAACACACCTGGTTCTGTGAGAAATTCTAAGAATTGTGCCTTCAATTCTCTTAGAAACGACCTCACTTCTTTCTCACATAGGTGATCTTGTAAGAGTATTTCATATAACTCTATTAGATCATCAAAAATTGCGTGCTTAACCTCCATCCTTCATTATTCCACCGGGTCGTTCCTCCACAGTGAACAACTTTGATAGTACAGTTAGGTTGTCCCTTTGAACCTAGTTCATGGGATCTCCGATCTCGATAGGTTGAGTTTCCTTTACACCAACATTTTTCATCAACATCAAACTCATCCTTCTCGAGGAGCTTGCAGCTAACTCTCGATTTAACCCGTTAATTAGCAGATCCGCTAAGTTTTTCGTTGACTTCATATAGTCAACAGTGATAACTCCAGTTGAGAGTAATTGTCTAATGGTATTGTATCTCCGATATATATGTCTAGACTTCCCATTATACAGATGGTTTTTGTTGATGCAGTCTGGCCCTGATTGTTGTTTTGGTGTTGACACCGATTTAAGTTTTTTTTTTTTTTTGAAATGAAGGATTTTATTTCAATGAAGAGAAAAGATTCTATGTTAGAAGGGGTAAAAAAAAACGACCTTCTAATATAGAAATTACAAGGAAACATTCTGTTTTATCGTTCTCTCAAACAATAAAACATCCCTCTTAAGAATTCCAAACAATTTGTACCGAAAGGTAATTACAAAATCCAATAAACGGGAAAAAAACCTCCGCTCCTATTCTGACCCCGCATTTCAGCGCTATATCCCTTAAACCAACAGCGCAGTTTATCAGGATTAAGACGCCAATTTAAAAACTGACATTCCGAGCAAAAGGTTTTCAGAAAATATGTCTCAGTAACACCAGGTACCCATTACAGAAGATACCAATTTTAACCAGCCATATCATCAATCAGCAGCTGTTGTTAAGATACCGCCAACCATCAGCCTGAAACTTCAAACTAGCGGAAAAAAGGAAAACCGAATAACCAACATGACTGATTATCCATTTTAGAATACCAAGACAATAGCAGAACCATCGCTGAGCAAACATACTCCTTGTAGAATACCCGAGATTGCATAAATTCCGGAAAAAACCAACTTGAGGTTAAAACCAGTTTATCAGAGTACCCCAACCTTCCATAATAGTAGCCGCCACATTTGATAATAGCTTACGATCCATCATAAAATTCCAAATAGAGAAAGAGAAACCATAAGATGGAAGCACAAGAGCAAGCAAATTTATACAATAAATTTTGTGAGTAAAGACCACATTACATCAGAAATATCAAGCTAGCCAACCCAGAATAACAAGAGCAAACCAGACTTCCATTAACCGAAAGATAACCATTCCATTCTTTTTATCTAGTTTCCGTCCAAATAGACTGAAATCAGAAAGAAAAACGCAGCTAGGAATCTGACACCGATTTAAGTTTAGGTTGATGATTATTGATTATGATTAAGCCCTGATCGGGGATTAGGCATGGTATGGAAAATCCTAGCTTGAAGGGCTAGGTTTGGAAAGTCCTAATCTGGAAGAGTTGGGTGAAAAGTCCTAGCTTGGAGGGCTAGGTGAAAAGTCCTAGCTTGGAGGGCTAGGTGAAAAGTCCTAACTTGGAGGGTTAGGTGCAAATTCCCAACTTGGAGGGTTAGGTGAAAAATCCTTAGCTTGGAGGGCTAAGGTGGAAGAGAACTTAGCTTGGAGGGCTAAGTTTACGTCCCTGGATCGGTCTGGTGATCGATCAGGGAAGCTGGCACGCTGCCCTGTTGTGGATCGGTCTGGTGACCGATCCAGCAACGACTGATCGGTCTGGTGACCGATCAGGGAGCACACAGTGAGGTTGGGAACCTACTGTACTGCTCCTGATCGATCCGGTGACCGATCAGGGAGTGTGTGTTTCACCTACTGCTTGGCTCCTGATCGGTCGGGTGACCGATCAGGGAGCGAACAGTTGAGGTTGAGTTCCCTTGCTGATCTGAACCTGATCGGTCTGAAGACCGATCAGGATCACTGTGCAGATCGTTCCGGAGAACGATCCAGCATCACAGGTTCCTCACTATGATCGATCAGGCTCTAGCCTGATCGGTTTGGTCATGATCTGATCGGTCTGGTGACCGATCAGGAGGCTGCCTGATCGGTCTGATGACCGATCAGGAGGTCTAGACTGCGAAGTTCAGAAATCGCCCTAGAAAGGGGTGGATCGTTCGGGTGATCGATCCACAACCTGGGATCGGTCTGGTGATCGATCCAGGAGAAGTCACAAAGAAATCGCGATTTCTAATTGAGCGTTGGGGACCGATCAGGACGGAGCCTGATCGGTCTGGACCTAGCCTGATCGGTCTGGTGACCGATCAGGAGTCGCTCTGATCGGTCGGGTGACCGATCACTTTAATTCAAATTGCACTGTCAGACTCTCTGATCGCGTCTGACCATATCCGATTCGCTGATGTTTGCCTCTGATATTTGATTTACTGTGTGATATACTGCTCTAACAGTCTGATTAAGCTGCAGGTGATAGGGGAGGATTCAAACACTCAAGGAGAAGTCAATGGAGGCTTTCCTTGGAGCAGGTTTGTCCATTTCTCATCTCAGGTTGCAACGGCTGGAGCTGCAGGACTGAAGCCGCTGACTGAAGCTTGGCTGAGGGAGCTCAAGAAGTTCAGTAAGGGTTCAGTGGTAGTTGGCGTTGGCAGTGAAGCAGCTAGAGGCTGCTGGAGATGAGGTCACTTGATGCTTAGTGGAGAAACAAAAGTGACGAGAGACAGCTTCGGTGAAGTAGAGTTCTACAGCTTGTGTTTTGAGTTCTTGCGGCCCTGAGTTCTCCACAACTGCTTGCTGTGTTCTTGAAGTTTCCATCATTCTGAGCAAGCGATCGAGAAGCAACCAATCTTTACTTGAGCGCTTGAAGGAGAGAACAAATAGCTTGGAGTCCGACAGTGGGAAGACACGAAGAAGGGTTCTTGCGAGAAGGGTTCTTACGTGAGATCGCCACTGGGTGGAGCTCAGGGAAGCTAGCTGTGTTCTTGTCCTTGCTAAGTGTTTGAGTAAGATCTTTCTCGTAGTTTCTTTGTGCTTAAACTTTATCCTGATTGAAACGCTGTGGAGAGGTTTCTCCACCGAGAAGGAGGTTGCATTATATCCGGTGAAACCGGGGCTTGATCTGCCGACGATCAAGGGATCGCCCACCTTAAGGGCACGCCAAGGAGTAGGGGCAAGTTATCCCCGAACCTTGTAAATTCTCCTGTTAGCGATCTTGCTAATCTTGCTAGTTAGTTTTCTGTTTTAGTTTCTGCACTTTCTATTTTCCATACTTCCGCTGTGCTACTAACAACTTCAAGTGCAGAAACTTGCTAACTTCGTGAAGTGAAAAGTAATTGGCTATAGTCTCCCCTCCCCTCTCTAGCCATCTCGTCTCCAACAAGTGGTATCAGAGCTTGGGGCTCTGTACATGGCTTAACATCCGAGAGTTTTCAACAAGATGACGTTGAGAGAAGGCTTCTCCACCACCCGACCTCCATTCTTTGATGGCGCCGATTTCCAATATTGGAGATCAAAGATGGAATACTATTTGAAGATGGATATCCATACTTGGTTCGCGGTGAAGGAGGGATTCACCCCTCCTAAGGATGATGAAGGAAAAGAACTTGAGTCATGGAGGTGGACTGCCGAACAAACACGAAAAAGTGAAGCCGACGCGAAGGCGGTTGTCACTCTATAATGTGGCATGAACAAAGACCAACTCATCAAGGTTGGTCCTTTCGCAAGTGCAAAGGACTTGTGGAACAAACTCATTGAGCTCCATGAGGGCACCCAGGACTCAAGGATTGCCAAGAGGGATTTGTTCCTCAATCAACTCCAAAACCTCTCCATGAAGGAGAATGAGTCGGTAAGTGAGCTCCATAGTCGTTTCAAGGAAGTCCTCAATGGGCTTCATTCAATTGATGAAAAGGTCGAGAATCGCGACCTTGTGAGGTATGTCTTGAAAGCATTTCCAAGGAATGCTTTGTGGTCATCCATGGTGGATGCCTACAAAGTATCCAAGGATTTATCTGTTATAAAATTAGATGATTTATTTTGTGAGATGGAATTGCATGAAATGGCTAACAAAGGCCCCAAGGAGAAGGGGATTGCTTTAGTTGCAGGGGACCGAACCAACAAGAAGAAGAAGGAGAAGAAGAAGGAGAAGGAAGTCTCTTCATCTTCATCCTCTTCCGAATCTGAGTCCTATTCTGAAGAAGGTGGCAGTGACTCATCTTCATCCGAAATGGCCAATTTTGTGAGAAGGATGATGAGAAGGGATCGACGTTTCAAGGGTAGAGGTAACACTAGTGAATCCAAACTTGATAAGACTAATGCCTCTTGCTTTGAGTGTGGTAGGAAAGGGCATTTCAAGAATGAATGTCCAAAGCTTAAGAAGAAGGAGGAGAAATCCAAACGAAAAGAAGAGAAATTCAAGAAGAAGAAGAAAGCCTTGAAAGCCTCTTGGGATGAGTCATCCTCTAGCTCATCCGATGAAGAAAAGGAGGAGAAAAGCACAAGGCAAGTGGCACTCATGGCTCTTGGAGAGGAGAGCAGTGATGATTCTTCAAGCTCCTCAAACGCGGCTTCATCATCTTCGGATAATGAAGAGGTAACTTCTTCCGAGCTTGAAAAGTGTTATAGGGCAATTGCATATTTAACTAGTATGCTTAAAAAGCCCAAGAATAAGGTTAAGGCATTGCAAGTAGCAATTGATCAATTGAAGGCTTCTAGAGATGATAACATTGATGATTTGCATGTCGAATTGCTAGAAGATGAAATCAAATCATTGAAACATGAAATTGAAAATTTGAAATCCTCTAAGGTTGAGGAAGTAATGATTTGCATGATAACTTGTTAGTAGAGGAAAACCAATCTTTAAAGAGTGAGGTTGAGTAGCTCAAGAATATTCTTGGGAAGTTCTCAACTAGCTCTAAGACCTTAGATATGATTCTAAATGCCCAAAGGGCAGTCTATAATAGGGCCGGTATTGGTTACCGCCCTAAGGAACCCACATTTGTGTCTCTCATGTCTAGGACTGACATGAGACAATCTAGGACACTCAAAACTCAAGAGAAAGTTGTCAAGGCATGGGTGCCTAAGTCATGTTTAGTTGATGCTTTAGGTCCCAAGGTTTGGGTACCTAAAACTTCTATTTTTCGAATTGTGTAGGTTATGATTGAGGGGGAGCATCTATCAACTTGGTTCGTTGATAGTGGATGCTCCAAACACATGATCGGGGATAGATCATTGTTTACCACACTTCACAAGAAAAGTAGAGGTAATGTATCATTTGGTAACAATGGTAGTCTTAAGGTCATAGGAATAGGAGACATTCAAATATCCGAATATTTTAGAATTTCAAATGTTCTTCTAGTCAAGGGGATGAAATTTAATCTCCTAAGTGTCAGTCAATTGTGTGATACGGGTTACACAATTGATTTCCAACCAAGTCAATGTCTAGTTAGACACAATGACACCTTGGACACAGTACTAGTAGGAACAAGAGTAGACAATATTTATCAAGTTTCATTTAAAAGTGCTACTAATGTTTCTGCTAAGTGTTTCATGTCAAAAGAAGAAGAATCCACCCTTTGGCACCGGAGATTAGCTCATGTGAACATGAAGAACATCCGGAAGTTGGCCAACAAGGGACTAGTCCGAGGCTTACCAAGCATCAAGCATGAAAAAGATAGACTTTGTGATGCATGTCAAATGGGTAAGCAAATAAAATCTGCACATAAAGGTAAAAGCACTGTAAGTACTTCCAATGCTTTAGATTTACTTCACATGGATCTATTTGATTGTAGTATTATCATATCATTGAATAGAAGTAGGTATTGCTTTGTGATTATTGATGATTTCACTAGATATACATGAACCTACTTTTTGAAATATAAGGACCAAACCTTAGATACTTTCATTTCTTTTTGTAGAAGAGTTGAAAATGAAAAATCATTAACCATTAAGACAATTAGAAGTGATCATAGAGGTGAATTTCAAAATCAAAGGTTTTTAGAATTTTGTCAAGTAAGAGGATATAGACATGAGTTCTCTACTCCTAGAACACCACAACAAAATGGTGTTGTAGAGAGGAAGAACCGTGTACTTCAAGAGGCTGCACGAAGCATGCTTAATGAGTACTCACTCTCGAGTTACTTATGGGCTGAAGCTGTAAATACAGCTTGCTATGTGCAAAACAGACTCCCCATGAACTTTGGTTTGGGAAACCACCTACGGTTAAACACCTTAGGGTGTTTGGCTGTAAGGTATTCATCCTAAACACCAAGGATCACCTTGGAAAGTTCATGGCAAAGGCTGATGAAGGGATACTAGTCGGGTACTCCCTCGTTAGTAAAGCCTACCGAGTCTACAACAAGAAAACTAGATTAGTTGAAGAGTCTTCTGATGTGGTTTTTGAAGAAATTCCAAAATCAATTGACCAATCAGAAAATGTAGAAGGAGTTCAACTCGAACTAAGGAGACTTAGTTTGAATGAAACTCCAAGTGTTGTTGATGGTGATGAGTCTGATGATGGTGAAACTAGACAACCCATTGATCAGCCGGATCCTGAGGCTGAACTTGTGTCTAGTGAACCCGTTCAAGAAGCACCACCAACACCAAGGCAAACTAGATTAGCCTCTAGTCATCCCCAAGACCAAATTGTTGGAGACATCCATCAAGGGGTTAGGACTAGATCATTCTTCCGAAATGAGGCTAATGAAGTTGCTCTAATTTCCGAAATTGAACCTAGGAAAATTGACGAAGCATTAAATGATCCCGATTGGATTATCGCAATGCAAGATGAACTAGGTCAATTTGAGAGGAGTCAAGTTTGGGACTTAGTCCCTAGACCTAAGAAGACCTCCATTATTGGAACCAAATGGGTCTTCAAGAACAAACTGAACCATAAGAGAGAAATCATTAGAAACAAGGCACGCTTGGTAGCCAAGGGCTACAGTCAAGTTGAAGGCCTTGATTATGATGAGACCTATGCTCCCGTGGCACGATTAGAGTCCATCCGATTGATGCTCGCATTTGCAGCACATCGTGGCTTCAAATTATATCAAATGGATGTCAAATCGGCCTTCCTAAATGGTTTGATTAGAGAAGAGGTCTACGTCGAACAACCTCCGGGGTTTGAGAATACCGAATTCCCAAACCACGTGTTCAAGCTCAAAAAGGAACTTTATGGCCTTAAACAAGCACCCCGGGCTTGGTATGAGCGGTTGTAGACATTTTTGATCGAGAAGGGCTTCGTTAGAGGTCAAATAGACCCTACACTATTTCTGCGGAGAGATAGTGACGATATATTTGTAGCCCAAGTATATGTCGATGACATAATCTGTGGCTCAAACAATAAGGGCTATTTAAATGAGTTCATTGGACACATGGAGAGTGAGTTTGAAATGAGTCTAGTGGGAGAGTTGACTTTCTTCCTTGGACTTGAAATCAAGCAAACCCGAGATGGTATCCATGTGCACCAATCAAAGTATACACAAGAAATGCTTCGAAAATTCAATATGAGTGATTCAAAAGAGGTAACCACTCCCATGGTCACAAACACAAGATTAGACAATGATGAGAGTGGTAAACCAGTTGATTTAACTCAATATCGAAGCATGATAGGCAGTTTGCTATACCTTACAGCTAGTCGACCGGATATCCTATTTGTTGTGGGTATGTGCGATAGGTATCAAGTTTGTGCCAAGGAATCTCATTTAATTGCTGTTAAGCGAATTTTGAGATATCTCAAGAGCACAATTGGTGTAAGTCTTTGGTATCCCCGTATCAAATCTTTTGATTTGATTGGCTATACGGATTCCGACTACGCTGGATGTAAGTTGGACCGGAAAAGCACTAGTGGGGGCTGCCAATTCTTAGGTTCGTCCTTAGTAAGTTGGTCGAGTCGGAAGCAACATTGTGTTGCTCTTTCCACTACCGAGGCAGAATATATCGCCATGGGAGAGAGTGTATCACAATTGTTGTGGATGATTCACACCTTAGAGGACTATGGATTGAGTTACAATAGTGTGCAAGTGTTATGTGATAACATTAGCACAATTAACTTAACCAAAAATCCAGTCCATCATTCTAGGACAAAACACATTGAAGTAAGACACCACTTCATTAGGGATCATGTGGCTAGGGGAGATATTGTACTCTCACATGTAGAGTCCAAATCAAACCTAGCCGACATTTTCACTAAACCACTTCCCGAAAATGAATTTAGTTTTCTAAGACGGGAGTTGGAAATGTGTCGCGCTTCATAGTTTTTCAATTTGCATTCAAACCCTCTATGATTATTTCAAATTGTTGGGGAACAATTGGGTAACTTTGGGGACATCTCACACAAACTATAAGGTTTAACAAAACGTTTTTGATTGCTAGATATGGGGTGAGATGTTAGGATCAACTCAATTTCTCAAAATGTCATTGCATCCCTTGAGAAATTAGGTTGACGAGATAATAATCACGGTGGTGACCAAGTATGGGGAAAACCAATGCATAATATATGTGTATTTGGCTCCATGATCATGCTTGGACATTCCAATCAAGGAAACTTGATTGGAAACCCGAATTTGATACAAACTTAATTGAAATTGCTTGAATGATTGTTAATTGAGTTTGATTCTATTTAGATGAATCAAAGTGATTGTTGAACCCATAAGAACCTTTGATCCTTGTTCAAGGATCAATTTTAGTCATGAGATCATGTCCAAGTTCGATAAATTTCATCAGATCTCGTTGGAAAGTTTCAGAAATTTTGAAACTGAACATTTCAGTTCGTATCAGGGAGTATCAGGAACCCTGATCGGTCACCGGACCGATCAGGCATAGGGCTGATCGGTCCCCGGACCAATCTGGCTCCTTCCTGTGGCGATCGGTCCACAGACCGATTAGCGAGGCAAGCCGTGACCTTCCGGAATTTGACTAAATGTACTGAGCTAGCCTGGATCGGTCCCTGGACCGATCTAGCACCCTATGGTGATCGGTCCACAGACCGATCAGGGAGCCCAGCAGTTTTCCTCCAGACCCTACTGTTCGTGTCCTGATCGGTCAACCGACCGATCAGGAGCCCGTCTGATCGGTCACCCGACCGATCAGGATCCGCTCAGTCCGATCAGGCTGTAGCCTGATCGGTCTGGGTGTGATCAGATCGAACGGTGATCCGTTCAGATGCATTAAATTCTGGTTGGTGAACGTCCACCAACCGATTAACTTCGCGAAAACCTCTTATCGGCCGAACCCTAGCGCCGAAAACCTCCCACTCGCGCATCCTTTGCTTCGTGCGAAATCTCCTCAGTGCCTTCCCCTTCCTCTTGCGAGTGTGCTCTTGCGGCTCTGAGAAGATCTTCCGAGTCCCGTGACGTCTCTCTCTCGCGGAACAACCTTGCGACTAGTTCTTGCGCCGGGAGTCTCTTCCTGCGCACAATTTCTTCCCCTCAAAACTTCAAGAATCTCTTCAATGGCACCGAAGTAAGTGTTTGACTTCGTTTTTCTTTTCAAAACGCTCATGAACTATGTGTTGTGAAGCTAATCATATTTTGGTTTTGCTCTTGTTCTTGCTGTGTTGTTGTGACCCTTCTGTTTTTGCCGTGACCCCCTTTCTCACCATATGATCAAATTTCCTTTTGATTTAATGTCTAACTCTTTGATTGGGTGTTACCTTATATGATCAATTCCTTGCCGTGTGATCACTTCCTTGATTGAACCATGTGTATGACCAATTCAACCCCCTTTTGAAAGTCTTCTGAGGGCAAGGAGATTGGGGATGACAGCTCAAAGGGGAAAACCCCTGCTGCATCTGCTCCTTCCAAAAGGCCACAGCCTTCTTCTAACTCCAGGTTCCCAAATGCGGCCTGTGAACATGCCTTTCAAGCAAGGACATTCAAACTATTACCTTGTCGATCCATTGATGTTCCTTTCCTGACTGAGTTCTGTCCCTCTGTCATGGAGATTGTCACTTACTACAATCTGGGTTTTCTTCTTTCCTTGGAACGGACCATAAATTACGACCTCGTCTCTGAATTCTACAACAACCTACAACAAGGTCCTCAAGGGGGATTCGAGTTCACTACTCGTGTCGGGAAGATGAACCTCGATTTTTCATATGAGCTTTTGGCAGAGTACTTGGGTGGTCGACGATCACCGAATCTTTATTCGATCTATCCTGAACTTCCTGATCCTCTGCTAGCACCGTTTGCAGATGTTACCCTTGACTATCTATCAGCACTTCTTCGATCATCCTCGCCCTGCCGGGCTTGATGAGTTGGGTCTAGTTTTTCCTACTTTTGCAGCTCTTCGACTTGCTCCAGCTGATTATGTCCTTTTCAAGATCATCACAAATTGCATTTTACCAATTACTTCAAAGCCGTTGGCCGAGATCCGACCCTATCACTGCCTCATGTTCTACGGCATGCATTGCCAGATGGACTTTGATATCATGGAGAGCATTTTTCAGTCTATCCTATCCTACCGTGAGCCTAGCCGTCGCACGGTTTATATGCCTTTTGGTCACATCATCACTGATTGGCTTATGTCAGTTGGTGTTGACGTCACCAAAGGCAGGACCATGCCCATGGTTAAGCAAGATTGTCGTTTGGGCCGGCGAGCTTTTGCAAAGTCTGGTATTATCATTCGTGAGCGTGATGGGGTCTTGGTGTGGAAGGATGGACGCGGACTTGGTGAGCTGCCTGGCGGAGCACCACATTTTCAAGCACCACACGAGGTTCCTCCTGCTGACGACGAGTATGACGACGAGTCGGAGCCTGATCTTCGCTGGCAAATCGCGGAGCTGGATCAGACCTTCCAGCAGGATTTTCAGTTGCGAGAGGCTTACCGCGAGGAGACCCGATCACAGTTCAGCTCTATTGAGCACAAATTGACAGCGATTGAGACTGACGTCTCTGGGACTCGTGCCCTCCAGCAGACATGGTATAATGAGTGGCGCAGCCACACATTTCCAGGAGGTGCACCTTCATCGAGTACTACACCAGGGTCCTTTGCTCCTACTGATGCGACGATGGATGACCTTATGCACGATGACGACCCACCAGCTGATCATTGAGATTGGATGTTTATTGTCTCTTGTCATGATGTGTGTACTTGACCTGTTTGACTTTTGGGTTGTATGCCCTTGACTTGCTTAGTGTGGCTTTGTGCCACACGTATCTGAATTTCGATGCCTGTGACTTGCTTCGTGTTATGTCTTAGGATATTTTATGACCTACTCTTTATGATGCTGATGCATGTTTTATCCTACTTGATGATGCTAGATGACTACTATTTGAAATCGTGCTATATTGCCATGATTATGTTTTTATCTCATGATAGTATGTCTATTGTTGATGCCATGTTGTTTATATGAGTTTTATCTGCATGTTTGCTAATTTGTCATGTTCATGCTTATAATGCCATGTCTACTTGATACATATGAATGTTATGGCATACTCTGTGAGTTGTTACTTCATGTTCGTATGATGCATGTGCTTGCTATACCTTGCTCTGTATTTTTCACATGTGGTCATATGGTTATCTAAAAATCATACCTATCCTTGTTGATTTGGGATACCCCTAGGGTTGAGGGAGAGCTTGTTTAAACTTATCAGCCCTTCTAGCCCCTTTTCGGTGTTCGACAAAGGGGGAGAGTGTTGGTTGGTTAAGTTTAGGTTGATCATGTTGTAGGGGGAGGATCCTGATTCCCCTATGATTCTGGATTTGAGGAAATGGATTGAGAATCCCTAAACTTTGATCGGGTTGTCAAACAACAAAAAGGGGGAGATTGTTGATGCAGTCTGGCCCTGATTGTTGTTTTGGTGTTGACACCGATTTAAGTTTAGGTTGATGATTATTGATTATGATTAAGCCCTGATCGGGGATCAGGCATGGTATGGAAAATCCTAGCTTGGAGGGCTAGGTTTGGAAAGTCCTAATCTGGAAGAGTTGGGTGAAAAGTCCTAGCTTCGAGGGCTAGGTGAAAAGTCCTAACTTGGAGGGCTAGGTGAAAAGTCCCAACTTGGAGGGTTAGGTGAAAAATCCTTAGCTTGGAGGGCTAAGGTGGAAGAGAACTTAGCTTGGAGGGCTAAGTTTACGTCCCAGGATCGGTCTGGTGATCGGTCAGGGAAGCTGGCACGCTGCCCTGTTGTGGATCGGTCTGGTGACCGATCCAGCAACGACTGATCGATCTGGTGACCGATCAGGGAGCACACAGTGAGGTTGGGAACCTACTGTACTGCTCCTGATCGATCCGGTGACCGATCAAGGAGTGTGTGTTTCACCTACTGCTTGGCTCCTGATCGGTCGGGTGACCGATCAGGGAGCGAACAGTTGAGGTTGAGTTCCCTTGCTGATCTGAACCTGATCGGTCTGAAGACCGATCAGGATCACTGTGCAGATCGTTCCGGAGAACGATCCAGCATCGCAGGTTCCTCACTATGATCGATCAGGCTCTAGCCTGATCGGTCTGGTCATGATCTGATCGGTCTGGTGACCGATCAGGAGGCTGCCTGATCGGTCTGGTGACCGATCAGGAGGTCTAGACTGCGAAGCTCAGAAATCGCCCTAGAAAGGGGTGGATCGTTCGGGTGATCGATCCACAACCTGGGATCGGTCTGGTGATCGATCCAGGAGAAGTCACAAAGAAATCGCGATTTCTAATTGAGCGTTGGGGACCGATCAGGACGGAGCCTGATCAGTCTGGACCTAGCCTGATCGGTCTGGTGACCAATCAGGAGTCGCTCTGATCGGTCAGGTGACCGATCACTTTAATTCAAATTGCACTGTCAGACGCTCTGATCGCGTTTGACCGTATCCGATTCGCTGATGTTTGCCTCTGATATTTGATTTACTGTGTGATATACTGCTCTAACAGTCTGATTAAGCTGCAGGTGACAGGGGAGGATTCAAACACTCAAGGAGAAGTCAATGGAGGCTTTCCTTGGAGCAGGTTTGTCCATTTCTCATCTTAGGTTGCAACGGCTGGAGCTGCAGGATTGAAGCTGCTGACTGAAGCTTGGCTGAGGGAGCTCAGGATGTTCAGTAAGGGTTCAGTGGTAGCTGGCGTTGGCAGTGAGGCAGCTGGAGGCTGCTGGAGATGAGGTCACTTGATGCTTAGTGGAGAAACAAAAGGGACGAGAGACATCTTCGGTGAAGTAGAGTTCTACAGCTTGTGTTTTGAGTTCTTGCGGCCCTGAGTTCTCCACAACTGCTTGCTGTGTTCTTGAAGTTTCCATCATTCTGAGCAAGCGATCGAGAAGCAACCAATCTTTACTTGAGCGCTTGAAGGATAGAACAAGTAGCTTGGAGTCCGACAGTGGGAAGACACGAAGAAGGGTTCTTGTGAGAAGGGTTCTTGCGTGAGATCGCCACTGGGTGGAGTTCAGGGAAGCTAGCTGTGTTCTTGTCCTTGCTAAGTGTTTGAGCAAGATCTTTCTCGTAGTTTCTTTGTGCTTAAACTTTATCCTGATTGAAACGCTATGGAGAGGTTTCTCCACCGAGAAGGAGGTTGCATTATATCCGGTGAAACCGGGGCTTGATCTGCCGACGATCAAGGGATCGCCCACCTTAAGGGCACGCCAAGGAGTAGGGGCAAGTTATCCCCGAACCTTGTAAATTCTCCTGTTAGCGATCTTGCTAATCTTGCTAGTTAGTTTTCTGTTTTAGTTTCTGCACTTTCTGTTTTCCATACTTCCGCTGTGCTACTAACAACTTCAAGTGCAGAAACTTGCTAACTTCGTGAAGTGAAAAGTAATTGGCTATATTCACCCTCCTCCCTCTCTAGCCATCTCGTCTCCAACAGTTTTGTGCCCGACCAATTGTCGATTAACATTGCAATGTATGCAAATTGCAGGCACGAGTTTCAGTCGTCTCGAGGCATCTTCTAAAAATTGTCGTAGTCATTCAACCTCTTCACTATATTTGTCAAGAGCTAGAAACTCAAACTCGATCGTGGATTTGGTTATCACGGTTTCTTAGAAGATTCATGAAATGGCTGCACTTCCCAAAGTAAATACAGATTCACTCGTAAACTTCGAATCTTTAATGTCAGATATCCAATTCGCATCGCTGTTTCCTTCGATCACAGCAGTATATCTCATATAGTGCAATTCATTTCCAAGAGTATGCCTCAAGTACTTCAGTACTCTTGTTATCCTTTTCCAGTGCTCAGCACCGGGATTACTCGTGTATCTACTCAGTTTACTTACTGCAATGACTAAGTTTGGTCTTGTATAATTCCTCGAGTACATCAGACTTTCAATTACCCGAGCATACTCTATCTGAGAGATACTTTCTCCTCAATTTTTTGATAGATATTGGCTTGTATCTATCGACGTTCATACCAACGCAATATCACCATTGGTGAATTTCTCAAGAATCTTGTCCACCTAATGAAACTGACTAAGAACAAATCCTTCTGCTGTTCTAAGAATTTTGATTCCTAGAACCACATTAGTTAGACTCAAATCTTTTATGTCAAATCTTAAGTTCAACATATCTTTATAGGATTTTATTATCTTATCATTACTCTCAATGATAAGTATATCATCTATATATAGGTACAAGATGACAAAGTTATTCTCTGTGGCATTAATTTTGAATTCACCTTCTTGTATGACATTATCAAATTTCTCATGTCACTGCATTGGAGCTTGTTTCAAGCCGTATAACGACTTCACCAATTTGCAAACCTTGTTATTCTAACTTTGCACAGAAAAACCCTCGGATTACTCCATATAAATTTCCTCTTCTAAATCCCCGTTTAGAAAGGTCGTCTTTACGTCCATCTGATGTATTTCCAAATTTCATAGAGCGACAATAGCTAACAACATTCTAATGAAAGTTATCCTTGATATCAGAGAATACGTATTAAAGTAATCAAAGCATTCTCATTATCGGTAACTGTTAATTACTAATCTAGTCTTATACTTATCAATTATGTCATCTGATTTCATTTTCTTCTTAAAGATCCACTTGTAACATAGTAATTTACTCTTCGGAGGAAAATCTACAAGTTCCCAAGTGTGATTTTGCAGGATAGATTTTATCTCAGATACACTTGCCTCTTTCTAGTAAAGTCCCTCAGAAGAGTTTACTGCTTCTAAGTAACTTTGAGACTCACTTTCCAATATGAAAGTGATGGAATATGTTTTATAAGATTTTTTTCATCTGAGATCTCTTCGCTTGAGCTCAACCTCAATTGGTTCATCATCATCTTCTTCCTCTGGTATTTAATACACCCGTTTTGAGAAGCTAGCATCCTCTCGGGTCTTATACGGAAACACATGCTCGAAGAATAAAAGATTTCTTGATTCTATCATTGAGTTCATGTGTATATTCGATAATTATGACTCATATACACAAAATTGATATGCACTACTATTATGTGCTTATTCGATAAATATGCAATCGACAGTTTTTGGACCTATCTTAATCCTTTTCGAATCAGACATCAAAACTTTGGCAAGACACCCCCACACTCGCAAATATTTATAAGATGGTTGTCTTTCATTCCATAATTCATAAGGGCTCTTATCTATTTTCTTTCAGGGTACCTTATTTAAAAGGTAATTAGTTATTAACACAACTTCCCCCCAACATGGAGTCTAGCAGTCCAGAGCTCAATAAAAGAGCATTCATCATCTCCTTAAAAGTTTGATTTTTTCGTTCAACAACTTCATTTTGCTGAGGAATATAAGGAGTTGTTGTTTCGTGTCTGATCTCATATTCAACACGCAACTCAGCGAATGGTAATGCATATTCACCGCCTCGATCGCTTCAAACTACTTTAATCTTCTTATTAAGTTGGTTTTCAACCTTATTCTTATAGAGAACGAATTTCTCTATAGCTTCATCTTTACTTTTGAGAAGATACGCATAATAATATTTTGTGTTATCATCTACAAAAGTGATAAAGTACCTATTCCCATCAAGTGTCGGTGTACCTTTTAGGTCACATACGACGTGAATTAGGTCGAGTGGTTCATTGTTTCTTTCAATATGTTGAAAGGATGACCTTGTCATTTTCGCTTCAATACAAGTCTCACTTTTATTTCGGATCAATGTGGAATGCAGGTATACTTTGCATATTTATTAATCTACGCAACACATCATAGTTCACATGTCTTAGTCTACCATGCGATAAACATGAAGATTCAAACATATAAGTGGAAGAGCTTTCAATTTTATTTATCTTAAGTCTAATGACCATTAGATTGAGCTTAAAAAGTCTATCAGATACATAGCTCTTTCCCACAAACATTTCATTCTTAAACAGTACAACTTTGTCCGACTCATACACAATGCGAAAGTCATGCTTGTTCGGAGACAATTCTTTTAAATCTCCAAAACATATAACACATTGTTTAGAGTAAGGTCCTTGCCCGAGGTCATCTTCAGCACCACTTTTCCTTGGCCCATGATGCCCGAAGTTGCTGAGTTCCCCATGAACAACTTGTCTCCATTGATTTCTTCAAAGTAGTAAAGCAATTCCTTAATGCAGCACACATGTCTGGTGACATCAGTATTGATCCAACATTGTTGCGGGTTTAAACCCACCAGGTTCAATTCGGAGACCACGATACAGAGGTCGTCTATTTCTGGTCTTTCGTTCAAGTTAGCCTCCTGCTTCTTCTTTCGATTTTGCATTCCGAAGATTTATGACCAACTTGGCCATAGTTGAAGCACTTCCCAGAGAGCATCTTACTTATGCAGTTATGTCTCCTTTGGGTCCCATCTTGGAATATTTGGAATTCTTCTGTTTTGAGATTTGACCATGCTTGACCACGTTAGCTTTCATAGTAGCCTGAGAGAACAGTTTCCCCTCTAAACCCTTGTTGTCTTCTTCGATGCAAAGTCTAACAATGAGTTCCTCCACGTTCATCTCCTTCTGCTTGTGCTTTAGATAGTTTTTGAAATCCTTCCAGTCGGGAGGCAGCTGCTCAATGATTGCTGCTACTTGGAAAGTTTCACTCAGAACTAAATTTTCTTTGTGGATCTCATGCAGGATCACATGAAGCTCCTAGACTTGGCTGATCATCATCTCGGAGTCCACCATCTTATAGTCCAGGAATAAACCCACGATGAACTTCTTGGCCTATGTATCCTCCGTCTTGTATTTCTTGTTCGAGGACTCCCACAGCTCCTTAGCCATTCTCTTCGTGTTGTACACAACATACAACGAGTCAGCATGACAGTTGAGGATGTAATTTTGGCATAGATACTTAGAATAAGTCTAAGCCTCCACTACAACAACATTGTCAGTATGCTTGAGAGGGTCCTCGGTTAAGAACCAAACCAGATTAAGCGTAGTCGGGTAAAAGAGCATCTTCTACTATCACCTTTTAAAGTTCAACCCAGTGAACTTCTCTGAATTTTCCTAATGGTTGATTGAAACATTCCCAATTGGGGCGGAGGGGGTCTGGTGATGAATCTGTTTCACCTCAACACTTTCCGTGGTCATCTCAACAGGAGGACGAATCTGTTTCAAGATTATTGGAGATATTATCAAAGATAATAAATTAAATTAAAATTACACAATTAATTTCATCTTATTTATTAAGTGACCTGAACCAATAATTCCAAGCTACCTAGCAAGGAAGAGCTGCTTGGAATGGCTGGGAAGACCTGAGCTGTCTTATATTCAAAATGCAGTGCAGAGACTCAGTACAGACTCCCGACCTGAGCTGCTGAGACCTGCATAATATAGTTTCTTTAAAATAGATTCATCCTTTACTACTCATTAACCAATCCAAATCAAATTTTGTCCTGACTGATCCTGCATTCAACACGCGCAAGTCATGCTCGCACATGAATCAACTTGGTTCAGTTCAAATCCAAATCCTGAATTTAAATCCCCTGCGCACCCACGCATGAGAGAGAGTCTCCATATATTTGTTCACAACTAACATACTTATGAATCAATTGAAATCAATCAATATACCTTAAAACTCCCAATGTGAAACTAAAATCTTATTCAAATAAAGTTTTTTTTCCTCTTCATCTTTTTTTTTCATTCACTTGTATCCAACAAAATGGAACCCAGCAGCCAATTCCATCTATTGTAGGAAACATAACTTTCCAATTTAACATCGTCAAGCATTTACACTGGCACCGAGACAACCATCCAATCCAAGGGACTCAAAGATGCCCGAGGCAAATTGGAAATCTTTTTTATCGTACCCAATTTTGTAAGGATTCAGAAATTTGAGCCTTAGAGCTTAAATACTAAGTTTTAAAACATGCGAATGTGACACTATTAAAACATCATTATGGTAAGGATCTTTAGTAAAACATGCAATTACAAGATTAACATCACAAAAATCAGTCGATTATGGTGTTCGTAGCCTAGACAGGCAGATGCAGCAGGCCCTTTATGATTGAAAGACAAATTGTCGAAGGTAACAGTGTAGCAGGTTGGCATTCAATAAACAAAGCCGTAGTAACCTGGGAAATCCATAATGAGGTAAAATACAGAAAACCAGGTAATTATCTGCAAATTCCATTATAATTAAGAAAACAGATAGTAGTTCTAACATCATTACAACAAACATGTTGGTCGTCGTCATGCCACTATCACATGGCAACATTTACCGCCAAGTATTCAGATGTTTTATAACCTAGTAAACAAGGTATGCCAAAGTTTATAGCACCGATATGTATTCATCAAGTACTTGGATGTTTTACATCTAGTAAACATGGAATGGTATGCCAAAGTGTATAAGATGGACAGGTACTCCTGATAGCCTGAGATTAGTTTCAAAATTAACCTGATGGAATAGTAAATTTGTTTTTAGTAACAATGATGGATCAAAGAAACAATAACAAGATGCATCAATAAACATTGCATTTAATGTATAGGAACAAAATATTTCAAAATATTTTAAGTTTCTAATGTCTTTACTGAAAAAGAAAATGAACTTGTGCCACATAATGGAAGTAAAGCTCCCTACTCTCCTAAAGACTGATTAGTAAGAATCAACCAATGATGACCAGCTCTGGCTGATTTCATTTAATTGCCAAGTGAAGATACGAACTTAAGAATCAAATGGGATCAATTCTTCTGGTGAATTGTGGGATGTAATACTACATTATACCATCTAATGCTATCATTGAATTGTTTTTCAAGTTATATCAGATGGCTGAGTCAAGATGCACTGGAAATCCTACATGATTGAATGAATGATGAAACAAGACACTGCCACATGCTTTTTTTTTTCTGGCTATGGGACCAAATGAGAATTGTCTCTGCTCAAGTGCTATTCATTAACTAATTTATAGGTTGTTAATCAGGTTAGTTCATACAATACATTTCATGGTCTGTGCCCTTTGCACAGGCGCTGCAGTTCATAAATGTCTAATAATTATGTTCCTCATCATGCATCATTCACAGTCAATCCCCCATGTGAGCAAACCTTTTAATGTTGGTAACTGAAACCATGCAGTAGGCATATAAACATTCTCAGCAGTCAGCAGCTTTGGGCAGAGATCCATTGTCATCAACCCTTATGATCATTACGTTCAAGAAACAACAATGTTCATTCTGATTAGTAGAATGAAGAACAGATAGGTCATCAAGATTTCAATAAGAAATAATAGTTCAATATGCTGCAAATTTGATAACAAGATGATCTATGCTCATTGTTAGGTTTCATCTCTCGATAATGTGAATCCATCTTTTTGAAGCAATAACTACCATGTGCTTGCATGAAGCTATAGGTCTTGTGTTAATACAAAACATTCTAATTAATTTAAAAATCATCAAAGAAAAGAAACATCGCCAAATAGAATACTCAGAGTAAGATGTGGATTCAAACAAGTTCATCAACTCATCATAGAAGTGCATAAGAAGTAGTTTCAAGCATTGAGCATTATGGAACCTAAACTTTATCGACACCATCTTGAACCATAGAGATGATTTTGGTTAACTATTAAAGAAATAGATGTCAATACAATGGAACACATCAAGATTAGCATTTTTTAAGTCCTAAAGCGGAGAGTAACGCTCATGTACCTCAACCTTCGGAATTACTCCCTAGAGAGAAGGAGAAAATCTCCCGCACAGGGGAGAACTCAACGAGGCCGATGTCCATGGCGTACCCAGAGACAGGCAGCTTGAGGTCCCGAAGGATGCAGAAAGCGTCCGCGATGCGATTCCGGGGCACATCCTGAGCGACGGAGCAATGTGGCACCCAGGAATCGGGACGGAACTCATCGGGCGGCTCGACCCCTCCTTCCTTTCGGAGCGCGTCGCAAACCTGGGCGTGAAGGTGGAGGAGGGATGCGAAGGGGGTAGGAGCGAGGAAGAGCACGTCACCTTCTTTATTGGTGTCGGGTGAAAGAAAGGCGCCGACGGAGGATAGGGAGAGCGGAAGCGGGTCGAGGCGCGCGGCGAGGCCTCGGAGGGCGACGTGAAGGCGGTGAGGGTCGAGGGACGGGGCGGAGAGGAGAGTGATGTGGGGGCGGGCGGACATCTCGATGAGCTGGGTGCTGATTTGCCTGCGGGCGAGCACGTTCCACGCCTTGAGCACTTGGTTCTCCAGCGCCGGGTCGAAGTATAACTCGACCGCGTAACCCTGCTTATGCCCTCCTACCACCTCCGAGGGCGCCGCCGCCCTCTCCAATTCTCCCTGTCGCTGAGCCATCGGGAGATCCCTCTCTCTCTCTCTCTCTCTCTCTCCGCCTTGGTTTGGGCGTTTTCTTTCCGGTCAAAAAGATTGGCGCGATGTGGATGAAGGTACTCGCAACGTCTGTCAGCCGAAGCCAACAAGAAGTCTCATATGTGGGTCCCCTGTAGATACGAACACATCTACCATTCAAGTGAAGGTAACAAAGGTGAGTACATTAATTGGTAAATTTAACAATAAGGGAGTGCAGGGCCTAAGCTTCGGCCGGGATAAGGACATTCATGGACATGGTCCATGCCTGCTTCATCCTGCAGTTACTTTGCAAACCTACTTCGCAAGAACAAGTTCTTCAATGGGAAAAACCAAGAGATAAACGCTTTGCTAGAATCTCATACTAATTCAACTTCAAACCAAGAAAAAACCTTCCACTCGATCAAGTTGTGCAACTTTATTCTTCAATTTTATTTAACAAGAAAACAAGAGAAACTCTTGCTTTGCTGTCACATTAGATCACCAGAACTATCAAACTAGCAACCATAATCTTGCTTAGTGTACGCAAGCCTCAACATCCACATCTTAATCTCCTTTAATGACAAAGAACCAAACCATCAAGATCCCCACGCATTCTATTGTATCGCAACTCGATCGACTAATCTTATACATTGAACTTCATAGAGCAGCATAATTGTTGGAGTTCTTTAGTGGAGGAAAATGCTCTCCACATAATCCAACCATTCATCCAGCTGCATTTCTTGCTGCAGATGATGGTAGTTGCAGCCCTCGTCGCTATTGTTGTCCTCAGAATGGATGCCAGCGCCTGTCAGTAGTGTCACCTTGTGGCAGCTCGCTGAGAGGAAGGGCTCCTCCACCAGGAGACGAGGTTCTACTCCGACAGCAGTCGCCGTGCCTATGCCACTTCCAGTGCTCCGGAGGTCGTCCACCTTCTGCTGGATGTTCAGGGCCATTGGGTTCGTGCTCGATGCCGCCTGATCATCTAGCGACGGCACAGGGACTCCAGATGTCCCCTGCTGATCATTTCCTTGCAACTTTTCCAGCAGAAAGTTCACCTGTTAGTTCGAGTTAGCATCATAATCAACTAACTTCATTGCAAGGGAAATAGTAGAAGCCAAGCAACAACCAGAGCATCAAGGGTAGATGCAAGCTTTTCTATTGGGGCAGGAAAGGTATTTAAGTAAGATAAATTCATAAAGAACATCAAGGTGTTGACGGCAAGTATTGTAAAACAGTTGGCGGCACATTTTTTCGACCAACGTCTGAAAAAGACAAAAACACAAACTAAGTTGACAAAACAAGGTCATTACAGTCATTTAAACTGAGCGATAGCGATTGTTGATGGAAAACGATTACACCAACCTATGAACGATGATTTGTGATCACAAGTGGATTGACCATGTCTGCCATGAATTTAGTAATGAAAGAAACGTAACTAATATTAACAAGTCGCAAATTACAAGCTACTGATGCGGGAGAGAGAGGAATAGTTCACCTGCCAACGCAATCGATCGTTGTCCTTGCGAGCGGCATTGTGGTTGAGGATGAGATCGTCATAAGAGGCCTTCAGATGGTCGTAGTCATGTTCCACCTGCTTGTTCTTCCATCGGGCACGGCGATTCTGGAACCACACTGCCACCTGTCTCGGTTGCAGCCCTAGTTGCTTAGCGAGCTTGCTCTTGCGCTCTGGATCCAGCTGGTTCTCCTCCTTGAAGCTCCGCTCCAACATGCGTATCTATTTGTTACATCAAATTATTTCACAATTTGGTTACCAGAGACTTTAGCACAATAGTAGGCAGAGCAGATTCAGAGATCCAGTTTTTCATTGGGCTGAATCATGGGCCAGATTTCGGACCCACTGCATCGTTGGTACCTGCTCCGATGTGAGATGACGCTTCTTCTCCGGCATGTGCTCCTCGTAAAACTCCTTGTGGATCTGATCCGGCGATGAGAAAAACGACCGACGCTCGCTCGCCATTCCGTCCTCCGACGCGCCCATCACCACCGACTTCACCCCTTGAGATTCCAACAGAATACGCTCATAAATCACGTATCGGAACCCCCAAATCCAGAGTCAGCAGAGGTAATCATTAATACCTGAGAAGACCGATTTAGAGCTTCCCAAGAGGATCAAGCTGCTGCGGGTGGAGGAGGAAGAAGACGAATCGAAGATCAGATTGCGGGAACTCATCCTCCTAACTCGAATCGGAAGAGATCGAGCGTCCAATTATGTTCCCAAGTGCGTATCCCTCCTCCCTATTTCCACGCTGCTAACTTCTACAACGCTTATCCCTCTTCTCGATCTATGGGCGACCGATCGATGGGGGATCCCTAGATCGATTTAGAAGGAGAAGAAGTCGGTGACGGAGATGACCTTATGACGGAAGAAGCTGGTACTCCACAGAAGGCGCGTCGAAGTTTTCATCGGGTAGAGAGAAAACCCCATCAACCACGAGAAAGACCGCGGCTAGCAAGAGCAGAGAGGACGAATAGAAGAGCCTTCCGCTACCACTTCCTTCCGGCGGAGACCCGCCGGAGAACGATCCAGTTCCCGGGAGAAAGAAGGCGAGATTTCCAGGTGGCTCCTCCACCGGAGCATGAAATTCCGGCTAGATTTCTCCGGAATTGGGGCTGCTGCCTTTTTTTCGTATAGTTTGGGTCGCAGAAGGCGCGGGGTTTTTATGGAGGACGATTTGTGGCATTAGCAATTAGCAGTGGAAGAGGAGTCAACTGTAAAACATACTTTTTGAGGTGGTGGATTGCAAAAATACTTTTAAATACGGCAAACTGTCCAATTGCTTAGCAATATGTGCAAATCAACTAGTTTACCATTTGCCCTAAATTAGGTCACACCTACTAATGTCTTCCATTACACTCTTCCCATAAAAATGTATCTTTAATATTACAATTCATGGTCAACGTGCTGCAAAGAGATCATGTCTCCTTGTTCTTCAAAACGTTGATTGCAACCTAAATCTGACTAATTTACTTGATATTTAGTTTTGAGAAGAATTCAGATTGTTGTAGCATGATCTACACGAGTATGCAAAGACAAGAAAGCTAATGGTGCTCATAGATGCAGGAACTAGTATCAGTAATCTCATGCTCAATTCTCCGAAACCAAAGTTTGTCAGGCGATCAAGATGTTACCGATTACGAGTATGCATGACTTGTTGAGGCTTTAAGAGCTCTTGACCTTCAGTATTGATCCTGTCGACAAGCGAAGATCGGTTCTCCTCCGGCTGACTCGGCCTGACCAAGATGACCCGGTCTGCTGTAACCCGGGGGGTCGGACTCTGGCTGAGTGGGGCTGAGGTTCAAGTCACTCGGCTCGGACCAACGCAAAACTCACAATATGGTGGTGTGGTTGTAAAGTGGTAGTGATCCCCTCTCTGAGGCTCAAATGGGGTTTATATAGGGGAAGGAGAGCCCTCTGCCATGTCAGAGATGTCCTGTCTCATTAAGGATGAGTCAGTTGTCAGACTGTATAACCGGCAGCTCCGGTAGTTTTATGAGGCTGACACAGCCGTCTGACAGTCTGTCCAGGCTGTCCCCTCAAACTTCCATTAATGCTGGCGGCTCTGTCAGGTCATGATTATGTCAGAAATCCTCTTCGGACAATGAGGAGATTCGGATGATCTTTACTGCTGCTGCGACCCTTCACTCACTCTGGGTCAGTCGCCCTGGGTCTGTCACCCTGGGTCGGCCACCCTGGCATTCTGGGTCGGTCGGATGAGTTCAGGTCATAAGTCTCTACGCGTGGGGCTAACTCGGGGCCTCGGCTGGAGACAATCGAGCCGAGTGATCGACTTCGGGCGACTGACCCCGGGTGGCCGACCTCGGGTGACTGACCCCGAGTGGCCGACCTCGGGTGACTGACCCCGAGTGGCCGACCTCCGACCCCGAATGGCCGAGTGGCCGACCCCGAGTGACAGGGCGGCCGACCCCGAGTGGGCGACCCCGAGTGGCCGACCTCGGGTAACTGACCCCGAGTAATCTCGCCCGAACCGGGTTATTCCCCATCGAACCCGACCGGGCCTCCGACCCTCCTCCAGAAAACCACCTGACCGGATCATAAGCCTCCCCTTCAAGTCTAGTCGAAGGAGGCTCACGGCCCGACTGACTAGACTCTCTGCCCGGTCGGCCGAGCTCCGTTTCGCGTTCTCAGGCATCGCTTCGCACTCCTAATCTTCTCTCTTAAATGTCATATCTTCTGTCAAATCATACATTAATGCAAGGGCACGCGTCGCCTCCCGACTGGATTCTCCGACATCGAGGCATCATCGGCATGGCGGGAGCATCGTCAGAGCAGAGTTTCGTGGCCTCGGGAAGGAGCAGGGGATGGACGACCTGGATTGAATCCCGCCTTTTCCTCCTTCGATATCCGACGGCCCTTGTTGTTGTGGTCCCGGTATAAATAGTCCCACCTCTTCGTTTTCATCCTCCCCGTCCTCGCCTCCTGTTTTTTTATTCCCTTCCTGTCCGACTTCTGCCGCCTAACATCCTCGATTTCCGGCGAACAGTGTTTCCGGTGAACCTCATCCCTAGGTACTCTTTCTCCCTCCCGGGTCTTTGTTTCATATTTCCTGACCTTGTCTTGATGGCCGAGTCATCCGCACCCCCTGAGCCGTGGTACATAACGACTCGCTCTTCACTGACCCTAGGCCAGTTGGAAACTCTACGCCTAGACTATCGCATTCCCGAAGACCACCTCATGGCCCTCCCCGACCGCCGGGGTCGGCCGCATGGACCCCCCATGAATTACTTCACCGTCTTCTCCGACCAGTTGCTAGCCGGCCTGTGTTTCCCACTTCATCCGTTCTTTCGGGAGGTCTGTCGGTATTTCCAGGTGTCCTTGTCCCAATTAGCCCCGAACTCGATCAGGATCCTGTGCGGTGCAGTAATCATTTTCACCGCCCATGAAATTCCCCTCACCCCCCGGGTATTTAATTACTTCTACTATCTCAAGAAGCAAGAGCCCGGGAACTTCTATTTCCAAGCCCGTATTAACTCAGCCTTTCTAGAAAAAGTCTCTTCCTCCAATAAAAGTTGGAAATCCCACTTTTTTTATATCCAGACGACTCCACCCCCGACCTGGCCCATCGTGTGGGTAGAAGACCTTCCAAACCCGCCCCCTACTGTACAAAAAACTCCGCTCGGACCCGGGTAATCAACTGGCCTTCTCACAGCTCGGTGGGATCCGATATCACGCGGGCAAGCTGCTGACTGACGGCATGTTGTATTTGTTCCAGCTGAGCCACATCCCGGCAGAGCTGCCCGGCACCCTTGGTAAGTCTTTACTTGGTTGGTCGGCTGGTTAATGCTAACTAAAATTCTCTCCTTGTTGCAGCTGAGACAATGTATAGAGCTCGGGTCGGCGATGTAATGGCTCGGGAGGAAGCAGCCATGGAGGCTTTGGCGGCCCGGCTAGCGGCCAAGCGGGCCGTACTTCCAGTGAATGTTGCCCCCGCTCTTGAGCGACCGGCAATCGGGGACGAGGCTCGGGAGGAAAATCTCCCAGCCGGTGATTCAGACGAGACCCCCCAAGTCGTAGACGAGGGGTCCGTAGGGCCAACAGGAGAGGCTGAGGTAGAGCAGCCGGCCCCCGAGGGCTTAGTCAGGAAACGCCGCCGGCTGCTTATTTCCCCGGGCACGTCCCCCACCTCCACACCGATCGCTCCCCCCGAACCAGCCGCGCCCGGCACTCGGGTACTAGCGGCTGCCCCGGCTCCGCCCCCATCCGGTACTCGGGGGTCGACTCCGCCTATCTCTCGCTCGGGAGCTATGGCTCCTCCTTCCACAGTACCCCCTTCTGGGGCCTCCACCTCGGGCACCGCACCATCTCGACAGGTGCCTTCGACGGGGGCTGCAAGTGTCACTGCGGTGGAGGCTCTCTTGTCGATGCGTTCACCTCCCCGAGCGACACTGGATATCGACGTCCCGTCAGCAACTGTACTGACTCGGATAGTTCAACCTCAACCCCTTAACTTGCACGACCATTTGGCCTCCAGCTGGGATCAAGGTCAAGCTATAGCCTTCGTGACGAATCCCATGAGTCTAGCCGACAGCTTCTTCCTAGACTCGACTCAGGTACATCCTTCCTCTGCTTGGCCACTTATGTCAAGGCCTGTGATATTAACCTCGTCTTGCAGCATTGGTCGGCGAGCCAAGCGGTCAGTCGGGCGCTAATCGCCAACATCAGGGAACGCCGCGCGGCTGAATGGAAAGTGAAAGAGCTAGAGGATAAGCTGGCCCACTATGTTGTTCCTCCGGGTGATGAAGGTCGAGATCAATTACGATCGGAGATAACCGCCCTGAGGCTCCAGTTATCCGACTTGGAAGCTCGCTCCGAGGAAGAACAGTGGGCCATGGCTCAGGCCGCCATGGAAGTGGAACGCCTGTCTCATCGGGTGGGACACTTGGAAGGCGAGAAGAAAATCCTGGAGACTCGCAATGCTCGAACCCGCTCTGACTTGGACAAGAAAGTCAGTGAGGCGACAGGTCTTCGGCGGCAGCTGAAGGAGTCAGCCGCAGCTCACAATCAGACCCAGTTGGCCTTGAAAAATAAGGAGGTCGAGATGGCTACCTTGCAAGAGACCTCTCAGACCCTGGAATCTCAACTAACGGATGCCAGGAGACAATTGGCGACGCGGGACGCTGCCCTACAAGGCAAGGACTCGGAAAATGTCCGGCTAAAGAAGGATCTTGAGGACTATCGGTCAGGCGAGTCGGCTCGAATTGAAGCGGCCCGCCTGGCCTATATTCAATCAGATCTTTTCCTAGACCAAGTGGCCGAGGGCACAGGTGGTATGATCTTGTACGGTGCGCGGGGCGCCACTCAACAACTGACTGAGGCCGGCCATCTTCCTCCTGATCTCCCCCCCAATGCGGTGAAGCCAACACGGATCGAGGCGTCGATTCCTGAGGACGCCTTTCCCCCATTTACTTAGACTAACTCCCCTCCTTTACTTATTTTGTTCTGCCTGGGCTCTAAGGCCATATAACATTTGCGCGTGTATTGCTCGGCCCTTGGGGCCCCATTTTTGCAATGTCTGATGGCCTTACTTCAATTATCTTGGCTTTTCACGTCCTCACCCTTCTTGCTCGTGTACCGTCTTTGATAATATATGATGTATGAGATTTTCACTGAAACTCGTTCGGTGTACCATCTGACTTACCCTGACCGAGCGTGGACCGCCACGCCCGACCGAGCGTGGAACACCACGCCCGACCGAGCGTGGAACGCCACGCCCGATCGGCGCCGAGTCCGGTGGGTGCGTGGGCGCAAGCCCACTTATAACTTGCCTGAGCAAGAGTCTGGACACCGTCCGACTTACCCTGACCGAGCGTGGACCGCCACACCCGACCGGGCCCGACCAAGCGTGGAACGCCACGCCCAATCGGCGCCGAGTCCGGTGGGTGCGTGGGAGCATGCCCACTTATAACTTGCCTGAGCAAGAGTCTGGACACCGTCTGACTTACCCTGACCGAGCGTGGACCGCCACGCCCGACCGGGCCCGACCGAGCGTGGAACGCCACGCCCGATTGGCGCCGAGTCCGGTGGGTGCGTGGGCGCAAGCCCACTTATAACTTGCCTGAGCAAGAGTCTGGACACCGTCCGACTTACCCTGACCGAGCGTGGACCGCCACGCCCGACCGGGCCCGACCGAGCGTGGAACGCCACGCCCGATCGGCGCCGAGTCCGGTGGGTGCGTGAGAGCATGCCCACTTATAACTTGCCTGAGCAAGAGTCTGGACACCGTCTGACTTACCCTGACCGAGCGTGGACCGCCACGCCCGACCGGGCCCGACCGAGCGTGGAACGCCACGCCCGATCGGCGCCGAGTCCGGTGGGTGCGTGGGCGCAAGCCCACTTATAACTTGCCTGAGCAAGAGTCTGGACACCGTCCGACTTACCCTGACCGAGCGTGGACCGCCACGCCCGACCGGGCCCGACCGAGCGTGGAACGCCACGCCCGATCGGCGCCGAGTCCGGTGGGTGCGTGGGAGCATGCCCACTTACAACTTGCTGAAACTGTTATCTCATAGGCTTCGTGTTCTTCTATATATATATATATATATATATATATATATATATATATATATATATATATTTGGAGTACAAGTACAAGGATTGGTTCACTCAACTCTCCTCGCGGTACATTCTCAAGTGTATTGCACTCAAGGGCCTTCCCAACTGCTTCCCTTGAGCATCTTGCAGGTAGTAAGCTCCCGATCCTAGTGCCTCAACCACCAGAAAAGGACCGCCCCATTGTGGCTCCAGCTTGCCCACTTCCCCCACTGGCTTGATTCTCTTCCACACCTTGTCCCCCACTTGGAAACTTCGGGGTATGACCTTCTGGTTGTACTGGCGACGCATCCTTTGTTGGTAAGCCGTCATGCGAACTGTAGCCTTGGCCCGGACCTCTTCAATCAGATCTAGCTCTGCCCGTCTTTTCTCCGCATTGTCTTCCCCGTACAGGTGCCTTCTGTCCGACTCACAGCCGACCTCCATGGGGACTACAGCTTCACTACCATACACTAGCTGGAAGGGAGTGCATCCGGACCCCTCCTTGGGGGTGGTCCGGAGAGCCCATAGAACACCGGGCAGCTCGTCCACCCAAGACCAACCAACCTGGTCCAGTTTGGCCCTGAGCCCTTTCAAAATCTCTCTGTTAGCTACTTCCGCCTGACCATTGCTTTGGGGATAAGCCACTGAAGTGAAGGCCTGTTTGATTCCGAATTCTTTGCACCAGTCTCTGATCATCCGACCTTGAAACTGCCGGCCATTGTCTGATACCAGCTTGTGGGGTATGCCATATCGGCAGAGAATGTTCTGCCAAAGGAATTTCTTCACTACTTGCTCGGTGATCCGAGCTAAGGCTTCCGCTTCGATCTATTTGGAGAAGTAGTCCACTGCCACTAACAGAAATTTCTTCTGACCGACTGCCCTAGGGAAGGGTCCTACTATATCCATACCCCACTGATCAAAGGGACAAGATACAGTGGACGACCGCAGCATCTCGGCTGGTCGGTGTGATAAATTTTGATACTTCTGACAAGAAAGGCAAGAGAGGACTAGCTTTTGAGCATCTCGCTGCAGGGTAGGCCAAAAATAACCAGCTAGCAGGACCTTCCTCGCCATAGACCGACCTCCCGAGTGGTTACCGCAGGACCCCAAGTGTGTTTCTCGCAGTACATAGTCTGCCTCTTCTTCCCCCAAGCATCTGAGTAATGGTTGGGCAAAACCCCGTTTATATAGAGCGTCTCCTATCAGAGTGAACCTGGTCGCCTGTATCTTCAGTATCCTAGCCTGTTCGGGATGATCTGGGAGAGTTCCTTCCTTCAGATAGAAAATGAATGGAGCTCTCCAGTCCCCGCCTATTTCCATTTCTGTTTCTCTTTCAACTCGAGCTACCATCATAACCTGAGGAGAAGGCTTGGGGAGGACCCACGGACGGACCGAGCTGGCTAATCTGGCTAGCTCGTCCGCTTTGACATTATCTCCTCGAGGGATCTGCAGGATCTGCACTTCCTGAAACTCTGCCTGTAACTGCTTGCAGGCTTCCACATAAGCTTGCAGTTTTTCGTCATTTACTTCAAACTGCCCTGCAACCTGCCGAGTTACTAACTGAGAATCCGAGTACAAGGTGACTCGCGCGGCCCCAACGTGCTTAGCCGCTTGCAGGCCTGCCAAGAGGGCTTCGTATTCTGCTTGGTTATTGGTGGCCTGGAACTCTAGGCGCACCGCCAGATGAAGGGGGTCTCCTTTAGGGGATAACAGTAAGACCCCCACGCCACTCCCTGCCCGAGTGGCCGACCCATCCACATAGATCTTCCATATTCCTTCTTCTTCTTCTGCCTGGAGCTCACTCAGGAAATCAGCTAAGGCCTGAGCTTTGATGGCAGTACGAGGCTGATACTGAATGTCGTATTCACTCAGCTCAGTGGTCCACTTAACCATCCGACCTGAGATCTCCGAGTTAATCAGTACCTTCCCGAGCGTGCTGTTGGTCAGCACCTAGATGGGGTGAGCCAAGAAGTAGGGTCGGAGTCGCCGAGCCATCAATACAAGAACATACGCTAATTTCTCGAGTGTAGTATACCTACACTCGGCTTCCTTGAGTAAATGCCCAAAGAAGTAGACTGGCTGTTGCTCAGTCTCCTTCTAAGTTACAAGGACGGCGCTCACAGCTCCCTCAGTAGTAGATAAATAAACATATAGTGGCTCTCCTTTCTTAGGCTTAGCTAGCACGGGCAGACTAACCAAGTAGGCCTTCAATGCTTCGAAAGCTCGATCGCACTTGGCATCCCACTGGAACTTGGAGGCTTTGCGCAGAATCTTGAAGAACGGCAGGCTTTTGTCGGCCGACCGGGAGATAAATCGGGATAAGTCCGTGATCCTCCCGGTCAAGCGCTGAACTTCCCTTAGGTTCTTGGGCGGCGGCATGTCTAGCAGAGCTTTCACTTTACTTGGGTTGGCTTCTATTCCCCGCTCGGTCAAGATGTAGCCCAAGAATTTTTCGCTCTTGGCTCCGAACAGGCATTTGGCAGGATTGAGTTTAAGGCCATACCTCCTGAGAGTGCAGCAGGTCTCTCGCACATCTGCTATCAGGTCGGCGGTTCGGAGGGACTTGATGAGTATGTCATCCACATACACTTTCACGTTTCTCCCGAGCTGCTCCTTGAAGACCTTGTTCATCAGCCTTTGATAGGTTGCCCCAGCATTTTTGAGTCCGAAGGGCATAACAGTGTAGCAATAGGTTCCCTCCGCTGTGACAAAACTGACCTTCTCTTGATCATCCTGGGCTAAGGGTACTTGGTGGTATCCCTGGTAGGCGTCCAACATACAGATGAGCTCACTCCCCGCGGTAGAGTCCACCATCTGATCTATACGAGGGAGAGGATAGCAGTCCTTGGGACAAGCTTTGTTGAGATCCCTAAAATCAATGCAGACCCTCCACTTGCCGCCTGGTTTGGAGACCAATACCACGTTGGCTAGCCAGGCCAGGAATTGCACTTCCCGTATGTGCCCGGCTGTCAACAACCTCTCCACCTCAGCCTGAATAATCTTGTTCTGATCAGGGCTGAAGTCCCTCTTTCTTTGCTTCACAGGTCGGGCGTCCGGGTAGACGTGTAGCTTATGCTCCATGACCTCGGGCCTGACCCCTTTCAGATCTTGCTGAGACCAGGCGAATACATCTTGGTTCTGCGTGAGACATTCTATTAGCTGTTGACGGAGGTCAGGCGATAGTTCGGGAGCTATCCTCACCTGGGTCTCTTCTCGGCCTAGCAGGAGTTGGACCTCTTCTTTTTCTTCTAGCAGCTCGGCCCAGGGGGAAGGTTGAGAGGACTGTACCATGTTGCAGCCGGCCGGCGGAGCTCGGAAGGTCTTCCTTACTTCCACTCGGACATCATCCACGTAACACCTGCGAGCGACTTTCTGATCTCCTTTAACTTCGCCGACTTGATCGCCCACGGGGAACTTGACTTTTAAGTAAAAAGTGGACATCACGGCTCGGAACTCATTCAGCGCCGGTCGACCCAGGATGGCGTTGTAGGCTGAAGGGGCATCCACTATCAGGAAGGTAGACCACCTGGTTCTTCCTAAGGGTTCCTCCCCGAGTGATATGGCCAGCTTGATCTGGCCGAGTGGCTGAACTTCATTCCGGGTGAATCCAAACAAGGGTGTGGCTACTGGCTGTAGTTCAGCCGTCTCAATCTGTAATTGCTCAAATGCTTTCAGGTAGAGGATATTAACAGAGCTTCCCGTATCTACAATGGTCCGGTGGACTTGGTAGTTTGCTGTGACGGCTGTGATGACCAAGGCATCCTCATGAGGTACCTCCACCCCTTGTAGATTGGCAGGGCCAAAGCTGATTTGCGGCCCCTGAGCTTGGGCAGAACTGCAACCCACTTGATAAATGTCCTGGCGTCGGACTTGAGATTTCCGAGCTCGATTGGAGTCCCCATAGGTAGGGCCACCCGAGATCACATTAATAGACCCGTGCACTGCATTTTGTTGATTAGCCTGCTCTTCGCTAGCGTTCCCGTTGTTGATGCAGTCTGGCCCTGATTGTTGTTTTGGTGTTGACAACGATTTTAGTTTAGGAGGATGATTATGATAATTATGATTAAGTCCTGATCGAGGATTAGACATGATATGGAAAATTCTAACCTGGGAAGTTAGGTGTGATGATTATGATGGTTATGATTAAGTCCTGATCGAGGATTAGGCATGATATGGAAAATCCTAACCTGGGAGGTTAGGTGTGGAAAATCCTAGCTTGGAGGGCTAGGTGTTGGAAAAGTCCTAATTCGGAAGGGTTGGGTGAAAAGTCCTAGCTTGGAGGGCTAGGTGAAAAGTCCTAACTTGGAGGGTTAGGTGCAAATTCCCATCCTGGAGAATTAGGTGAAAAAGTCCTGGCTTGGAGGGTCAGGTGCCTAGCTTGGAGGGCTAGGTTGGATGATGTTCTAACTCGGAAGAGTTGGGTGAAAAGTCCTAGCTTGGAGGGCTAGGTGAAAAGTCCTAGCTTGGAGGGCTAGGTGAAAAGTCCTAACTTGGAGGGTTAGGTGCAAATTTCTAACTTGGAGAGTTAGATGGAAAAATCCTTAGCTTGGAGGGCTAAGGTGGATAAATTCCTAGCTTGGAGGGCTAGGGTTGAGTCACTGGATCGGTCTGGTGACCGATCAGGGACATTGGCACGCTGCTCCTTAGTGGATCGGTCTGGTGACCGATCCAGCTATGTCTGATCGGACTGGTGACCGATCAGGGAGCGCACAATGAGATTGGGAATCTACTGTGTGGCTCCTGATCGGACCGGTGACCGATCAGGGAGCAGGCTGCTTCCTTGCTGTCTTGCTCCTGATCGGTCTGGTGACCGATCAGGGAGCAAACGGTGAGTGAGTTCCCTTGCTAATCAAAGTCTTGGATCGGTCCGGTGACCGATCAGGAATCTTGGATTTGATTAAAAAATAACTGTTCATCTGCCCTGATCGATCTGGGTGACCGATCAGGATCCATTCTGATCGGTCTGGTGACCGATCAGGCTTCACCCTGATCGGTCTGGTGACCGATCAGGCGTGTATAGCTGTGAGAGCTGGGAATCCCAGCGAAGCAGTGGATCGATCTGGTGACCGATCCACACACCCTGGATCAGTCCAGTGACCGATCACTTTAATTCAAATTTCAGTGTCAGACGTGGTCAGAGCGTCTGATCGTATCTGATTTGCTGATGTATGTTTCTGATATTTGATATGCTGCTTGATTTGCTGCTCTAATGCTCTGATTGAGTTTCAGGTGACAGGGGAGGATTCAAACACTCAAGGAGAAGTCAAAGAGTGCTTTCCTTGAAGCAGGTTTGTCTCTTTCTCATCTCAAGTTGCAACGGCGAGCTGCAGACTGGAGCTGAGACTGGAGCTTGACTGAGGGGAGCTCAGTGAGTCCAGAGATAGCTCAGTAGAGGCTGGCGTTGGCAGATGAGTAGCTGGGAGCTACAGAGATGTTGTCACTTGTCGCTTGGCGGAGAAACAAAAAGGAACGCGAGAAGGAGAGTTTGAAATCAGTTCTTGAGTTTTTCGTGCTCTTGAGTTCCTGTGTTACAAGCTTGCTGTTCTTGAGTTCTTCAACCATTCTAAGCAAGCTATTGAGGAGCAATCATCATACTTGAGCGCTTGAAGGAGAAAACAAGAGGCTTGGAGTCCGACAGTGGGAAGACACGGAGCAGGGGTCTGCGTGAGATCGCCACTGGGTGGAGCTCAGGGAAGCTTGCTGTGTTTTTTCCTTGCTAAGTGTTTGAGTAAGATCCTTCTTGTTGTTGTTTCATTGTGCTCATTCTATATCATTGTTTGAAACACACTGTGGGGAGGTTTCTCCACCGAGAAGGAGGTTGCTTCATATCCGGTGTTAACCGGGGCTTGATCTGCCGACGATCAAGGGATCGCCCACCTCAAGGGCACGCCAAGGAGTAGGGGCAAGTTATCCCCGAACCTTGTAAACCCTCCTTGTTAGCGATCTTGCTAGTCGTGTTTGTTTTGCTTTCGTTTTGTTTTTTCTGCACACTCTGTTTTCTACTCTTTCCGCTGTGCTACTGATATTTGAGTTGCAGAAATCGTGATAAGTCTTGAAGGAGAAAGTGGTTGTCTATATTCACCCCCCCCCCTCTATAGCCATCTCGTTCCCAACACCCGTGTTCGGCGGAACTAGGGGTCGGGAACAGCTGTCTAGCGGTATGGGAGGTTGGTCGGGCAAGAGACTCGGATTGGCTTGGCGTGGCTCTTCCTCGACCTCGACCACCTCCTTGGGGAGCTCCTCTCGGACTCCCTCGGCTGTTGCGGCCACGACCTCTGCCGGCCTGCCAACAGTCTTGAAGGTCGTGCGTATGGCTGTTGTGGAAAGAACAATAGGGCTGCCATCTGGAAGGGAGGCAACCCTGGGCTACTTGCTGAACTATCCCTCTCTCAGCTACAGGCCGGAGTCCCCCGGCTCTGGGGCTTCTGAGAGGTCCTCCGGGAGGTGCGTTTCTATGATGTTGCTGAGGATTCTCGGGCGCAGGTCTGACCTCCGGCCGCTTGGCGGCCTGTGCTTCTTCCACATCCACATACTTACTGGCCTTACCCAGGAGGCTTTCAAAGTCTTTGGGGGGCTTTCTAATCAAAGACCTGAAGAACTCTCCTTCCTGCAACCCTTGAGCGAAGGCGCTGATTAACACTTCGGACGTAGCGGTGGGTACGTCCAACGCAACTTGATTGAACCTCTTGATATAAGCTTTTAAGGATTCCTTGGAGCCCTGCTTCATGGTGAACAGGTTCAAACTGGTCTTGTGGTGCCTTTTGCTGCTGGCGAAATGCTGCAGAAACAGTTTTTTGAAATCAGAGAAGTTCTTGATCGATCCCTCTGGGAGTCTGTCAAACCATCGCTGGGCCGGCCCGGCTAGAGTGGTCAGGAAGGCCCGACACTTGACACCCTCAGGGTACTGATGTAGCATCGAGGCATTTTCAAATTTCTTTAGATCCTCTTCAGGATTAGTAGCTCCTCCGTATTCAGCGATGGATGGGGGTTTGAAATGCTTGGGCAACGACTCATTCAAGACTTGGCTGGAGAAGGGGAACCCCGTGCGCTCAGTCGAGGTTGGCACAAGAGGGGCCTTCCCTTTGCTAACTCTGGTATGGCTGGATGTAGCTTCATGAGGGTCTGATTGCCCTGCTCCCTCAGCCGGGCCGAATAGTGCTCGGTGGAAGTGAGGGCTCTCATCTTGTCGGACCCCTCCTTCGGTACCCACCCGAGTGGTCTGCTCGGCCGGGCCTGGCTGAGCAGGTCGGGTAGCCGCTTGCTGTGCCTCCGCCAATTTCCTAGCTTTGGCTTCCACCAGCAGATCAAGGTCTTCTTGTGAGAGCATCACGGTCACCCGATTGGAATCACTCATCTTCAGCTTTCGATCAGGCGGATTTCCCACAGACGGCGCCAAATTTGATCCTGTCGACAAGCGAAGATCGGTTCTCCTCCGGCTGACTCGGCCTGACCAAGATGACCCGGTCTGCTGTAACCCGGGGGGTCGGACTCTGGCTGAGTGGGGCTGAGGTTCAAGTCACTCGGCTCGGACCAACGCAAAACTCACAATATGGTGGTGTGGTTGCAAAGTGGCAGCGATCCCCTCTCTGAGGCTCAAATGGGGTTTATATAGGGGAAGGAGAGCCCTCTGCCATGTCAGAGATGTCCTGTCTCATTAAGGATGAGTCAGTTGTCAGACTGTATAACCGGCAGCTCCGGTAGTTTTATGAGGCTGACACAGCCGTCTGACAGTCTGTCCAGGCTGTCCCCTCAGACTTCCATTAATGCTGGCGGCTCTGTCAGGTCATGATTATGTCAAAAATCCTCTTCGGACAATGGGGAGATTCGAATGATCTTTACTGCTGCCACGACCCTTCACTCACTCTGGGTCAGTCGCCCTAGGTCAGTCACCCTGGGTCGGCCACCCTGGCATTCTGGGTCGGTCGGATGAGTTCGGGTTATAAGTCTCTACGCGTGGGGCTAACTCGGGGCGCTCGGCTGGAGACAATCGAGCCAAGTGATCGACTTCGGGCGACTGACCCCGAGTGGCCGACCTCGGGTGACTGACCCCGAGTGGCCGACCTCGGGTGACTGACCCCGAGTGGCCGACCTCGGGTGACTGACCCCGAGTGGCCGACCTCCGACCCCGAATGGCCGAGTGGCCGACCCCGAGTGACAGGGCGGCCGACCCCGAGTGGCCGACCCCGAGTGGCCGACCTCGGGTAACTGACCCCGAGTAATCTCGCCCGAACCGAGTTATTCCCCATCGAACCCGACCGGGCCTCCGACCCTCCTCCAGAAAACCACCTGACCGGATCAAGTGTCATGCCCCGAGGGGTCGCATGTCCGACGAAAATTGGACAGCACCTCTCATGAACAGTGGGCAATCTGAATCTATTATACATATATAAACTGGCCTCCATGGCCTCCACACACAACTCATCCAACAAGATAGTAAATAAATAGTAAATAAAAAGAAGTAACTATCCATCGCAAAACTAAACTCCATAATTGTTAGGACTTTGTCGTTTGCTAGAGGGGGGGTGAATAGCAACTTTTTGATGTTGTCTTCCTACAATGGTTAGCAAGCGCAAGCAGAAATCTCAAATCTAAACTAAACAATGCTAACACATCACCTTTACGTGGTTCGGAGATGAAACTCCAATTCCACGGCTGTCCGTAAGGTGGACGATCCCGATCCTTCGGTGGATGATTCCCCGGAACGCCTCCGGCTAGCTCTTGTCGCTCTTTGTGGGTGGATAAACCTCGCCACAATCCTTGGACAAACACTGAGCACTTGTAGGCTACTAACAGGCTCTGACCAAGTTTGTTTCGCCAAGAAAGAACAGCAAAAAACGAGTCCTCTTAAATAGAGCTCGATACTGTTCTGACCGTTACCAGTCGACTGCCCCTAGGGCAGTCCACTGGTCTTCACAAATTCAAATGTCACAGTCTGACGATTAGCATGCTGGTCGACACCAGTCGACTGCCCAATCGACTGCATCAGTCGATTGATCAAGCATCAGTCGACTGATCTTTCTGTGCTGTACCTCATCCGATTAATCAAGCATCAGTCGACTGTCACCTAAGGTTTCCCTTCCCGAGTACAATTCTCTCAGCACTCAAGCCCTAGGATTTCCCTTCCCGAGTATAGTTCTCTCAACACTCGAATCCTCACGACCCAGTTGACTCTTCATTCAGCAGCCTCGATCTGTTGCCTTCAAGCCCTCTTCGACTTTGGCTCTCGTCCCTCGGATGCATGCAAGCCCGCGGCTCATCCCTCCATACCATCCTTCGCGTATGCCTCAAAGTCCGCTTCCCTCGGCTTATCGTCCCTACTCCAGCAACCTCGACCTGTTGTCTTCAAGCCCTCTTCGACTTTGGCTCTCGTCCCTCGGATGCATACAAGCCCTCGGCTTGTCTCCCATGCCATCATTCACGTACGCCTCGAAGTCCACTTCCCTTGGCTCATCGTTCCTGCTTTGTCCACGGTCCCTCGGATGTATACAAGCCCACGGCTTGTCTCCTCACACCATCCTTCACTGGACCCGAAGATGTCCAACTAAGTCTTTGTGTATCCTGCAAATCTGCACACTCACATACACATATTAGATCAATATGAAACCCTAACTTAATTATATTGACACACACATTAAAACCCATGATCTACCCGATCAAACTTGGGTCGATTGCACCAACAATAATATCCTCCGGACAAACCGTCAACGCAAATACATAAAACATAATATGTGTGACAAATCTACCAACATATATAAAATGAGAAATACATCTCAGACATAACCAAAGGAAAAGGCGAACAAAATAAAAACACTACGAGATCAGCAGGACCACCTACTAGGCTCTCCTAGCAACATCATCCTGAAAAAGAAAAACAAGCAAACGATTATGAGTCCAAGGGGACTCCACGGATATATAAACAGATAGATATGCATGACGATAAAAAAAGTTATACAATAGAAGCATAGAAGCAAGCGGATATAGTCTCAAAAGGGAAAATCAGAATATATGCTTGATACACTACATGCAAAATATACCCGTACTAAACTCACTGGTGGGGTATGATGGTCACCAATCCCCGAACCTGAATGATCACCAGACCATAAGAAAATAAAATCCCTCATGTATGTACATGTCATCCAAATGCAGCAAGCATAGCTCAAATAAGTGCAGTAAATACAAATAAATACAATCTATGCAATCGTGCACATGATGCAATGACATGGTCACCCCTGACGCCAGTCAGCCACCGTCATCAATCATGGGTGAGGTCGAGTGGGTAGGGCAATAACAACTGTACGCACTCTGCTATCACTACTCCCAAGTAACCGAGTGGACAGAATGTTGACGGAGGACACTCTCCTACTCCAAGTCATATGAGGGAGCACCGCTCTCATCTCCTCGTATCATGGGAAAGAGGAGGGATCTCTGTCTGCTACCACGCTACGAATACCACTACCCATGAGCGGTAGAGCGAAGCCTTGAAAGGGCAATTGCACACACCCCTCCTGATAGTACCACTAACCCATGAGTAGCAGTTGTTGGACCTTAGATGGCTAGAGAGGGGGTGTGAATAGCCAGACACACAAACTTTTCGCTTCTTTGAAGTCTTTCTGCACTTAGGGTTAGCAGCGGAAGCAATAACACGAAACAGAAAGAGCAAGACAGAGAACAAACAGGGAACAAACGCTAACTCAGAAGGTTTACAAGGTTCGAGGATAATTTGCCCCTACTTCTTGGCGTGCCCGTGAGGTGGGCGATCCCTTGATCGTCGGCAGATCAAGCCCCGAAAATCCGGATAATCAAGAACCTCCTTCTCGGTGGAGAAACCTCTCCACAAATAGTTTTCAGAATGATATGAGAATAAGCACAAAGACACGAGAAGAAACTCACACACAATAGATGCAGTAGGAAGCTTCAAGAAAGAAGAAACAATACTCAGACAGCACAACAATCACACAACCCAAAACCTCGCTAAACCCTTCGCTTGTTTTTCTGTTTCTTATTGTGTCTGCATCGCCAGCCTCTCCTTCTTAATCTTCCTTCTGCTCATTGCCCGACTTTGTCAGCACCCACTGAACCATAGCCTAACCCACTGACCTTCACAGAGCCTTTAGTCCACTGAAGACCTCTTCAGCTGAGCCTCGGTCAGTCGCCAGCCGCGCCAGAAGCCATTGAAACCTGCGAATGGAAAATAGACAAACCTGCCCGAAGTGAAGTCGCCAATTGACCATCCTTCTTGGTTTGTATCATCCCTGTATCACCTGCATACTCATCAGAGGATTAGCACAGCAAATCAAAAAGAAATCAGTAGGTATCAGAAGAAATCAGAGCGAAATCAGACGTCTGACAACGATTCAAATTAAAGTTATCAGACACTGATCGGTCACCCTGACCGATCAGTTACCCTTCTAACCGATCAAGTCACTTCATGATCGATCCAGTAACAATCTGATCGGTCACCTTGACCGATCAGAGATTAGGGATCGGTCACCAGACCGATCCACCAGCTGACTGCGATCTCAAGACACAACCCACCAGTTCCTTAACCTGATCGGTCACCTGACCGATCAGGTTATGCCTTGATCGGTCAAAGTGACCGATCAGGTCACCTCTGGACCGATCAGGAGCTATCCTGATCGGTCCAGGAGGACCCTGATCGATCTAAGTGACCGATCAGGTTTTCTCCAAACCTTCCTGATCTCTCTGATCCGTTCACCAGAACGATCAGAAACCACACAGAAAGTTTCTGTCCTCTTTCTGATCGTTCACCAGAATGATCAGACACCCTGGATCGGTCGCCAGACCGATCTATTATCCAGGGAGTTCGTGTCAATCCCTGATCGGACTCCAGACCGATCCAGCCACTCTATAACTCATGCTCAGTCCCCCGGACCAAGACTTCGTGTCCAGCTTCACTCACTAGAACTTTGTTCAACCTAGCTTCACTCACTAGGACCCGGCTTCACTCACTGGGGTTTCCATCTCCTAGTTTCACTCGCTAGGACCCGACTTCACTCACCGGGATTTCCTTCACCTAGCTTCACTCGCTAGGACCCGGCTTCACTCACCGGGATTTCCGTCACCCGGCTTCACTCACCGGGACTCGTGCCCAGTCCCTGACCAGGACTTAAGCCGAATTTATCTTACTCACCTAAACTTAAATCGGTGTCAACACCAAAACAACAATCAGGTCAGACTGCATCAACAGCAATGTGTGCAGATTCTGATATAACTGACGACCCGTCTCAACCACAAGGGAGCCCAAAGATCGTCAGTTATGCAATAATGCAAAGATGGTGCATAACGCTAACACCCATCAACTAACCTCAAATGATATGCACTAGCTTGAAGCATAAATCATGATATACAAATAACCTACTAGGCATACAAAAATGCTAGGTATCGATAAACATGTGTATTCTCCAAAATAAGAGTATCAAGCGTAGAGACTGTATGGAAAATAAATTCGAGCATGTCAAAGAGTTAAACAGTAAATATCAAGAAGGATAATCAAATAGGTAGATAAAGGTAAATCATACTACTATCCATACAAGGAACCATTCATAGAAATCTGAAATATCTACAGAGATAAGTCAGAAGGTACCCGTCTCGTAAACAACGTGTATAATATTAGGAAGAACCGCTTGTCCAGCTAATCCATGTCCAATCTGGGTCATGTAAGAAAAGACACAAATTTAGTTATTATAATACATGACATTTAGCTAAACAAGCTATCCTAATTACTTAGCATCGCCCTAGTTATCCCATCTCATTTAATTAAACATAAATAATTAACTCGTAACTATTTCAAATTACCACATTTAGGTTCATGTTAAACCTAGCCTAAACCTAAACCAAGTAAGGTTAAATCCAAATTACACTCCTACGGCAGGGAGCTCTCACATGCTTTTGTTTATAGCAACTAACCTCATCCTCTTTATCACTGATTCATAATTATGCATTTCTCTTTCACCTCAACTCTAGAAAAAATTGCATGTACCATATGTGTAAGACGATTAACGAGGTTTTTCTAACCTCGGGCGACCGACCCGGCCTCACGGAAGTTTCTCACTGGCCTTACCACATGTGTAAGAGCTTGAAAGGATCTTAGACCTTGATGATGCAACTTTAGAAGAGCCCTCCAATCAAAAGACTTAATTGGATGAAGCATAATGAATAAAGCATAGTTTTTCTTTTCTCTCTTTCTGATATCGCCGGCGACGAAGGAGTTAATTAGAAAAATTGGAGAAGCAAAACCTCATCCTCTCCCTTCTCCTCACCAACGAAAACGCAAGGAATACCAATCTACCATGAGGCTTACTCGAATTGCGTCGGCATGGCAACTCCTGCGCCCTCTCTGAACCTCTAATGGCCTATCCAAACCAAGGAAACAAAGTCGAGGGAGAAAGGAAGGTGGAGAAGAGAATCGCGCGAAGCAGAGAGTCACCGTCGGCTTGCTCGTGCGAGGAGGAGGGAGTCGGCATCGAGTGGCTCTGAGTCGCGTGGAGAGGAACTGCGTGAGGGCTATTAAAATAAGAGAAATAGAGAGAGAGAAATAGAGATAGAGAAGAGAAGAGGTAATAAAATAACTTTCTTAATTAATTAAAAAAAACTTGTTCATGAGATATACAATTTATGGAGGTCTTAGGATGCTTAGTCAAATGAAAAATTAATAAGAAAACTGTTAATTAACAGATTCATAAAGAAACTGTCAATTAACAGATTAATAAGGAAAATATCTAATAATATTTGACGCGGTCAATAATTTATTCTCTTTTACCCCCCCCCCCCCTCCCGACAAACTTAACGGGAGATCTCTGACGTTGAGTTTGCATGATAATCTGCTAAAACGTTATCTGGATAATGGCTTGGTAAAGATATCAATAATTTGATCTTTTGCAGAGATATAAGAAACAGATAATTGTTTGCTTGTCATGCGTTCTCGAACAAAATGAAAATCAAGTTCAACATGTTTTGTACGAGCATGAAATATTGAATTTGATGTAAGATATGTTGTTCCAATATTATCACACCAAATTTTTGGTGCAATATGCGAAGCAAGATAAAGTTCCGAAAGAAGGGATCGAAGCCAAATAATTTCTGACGTTACATTGGCTATAACTTTATATTCAACTTCAGTGCTTAAACGAGATACTGTAGGTTGCTTTTTTGAATTCCAAGAGATAAGATTTCGTCCAAGAAATATTACATATCCACTTGTATATGAGAGTTATTAGGGAGCTCCGGAGCGGGACCTAGGTTGTCATCTCTTCTGATAATGTTGGGTGACATCAAGAAAGAACCACCTATATTGGAGGAGAGATTGAAAAGGATGCCGAAAAAGAGAAGAGATTCATCAAAAGTAACATGTCGTGATGTATATATCCGTCCAGTTGGTATATGTAAGCAACGATATGTTAGGACCTTGACGTTTAGCTAGAGAGGGGGTGAATAGCAACTTTTCAATTTTATCTACAAGAATGTTAGATAAAGCACAAGACAAAAATAATAAATAATAAAAACCAATGCTAACTCCCTGATTTACTTGGTATCCACCTCCAAGAGGTGACTAATCCAAGGATCCACACCACGCGCACAAGCTCCACTATGAACTCTTCCTTCAAGGTGGAGAAACATTCACAAGATGTTCTCTTCCTCTTGTACAAGATGGAAATTAGAGTAGGAGGAAGATAATGAGACTTTGAGCACTTAGAATAGGATCTTACACATAAGAACTGCAACCCTATTCTGCTCCAAAGCCTCTCCTTAAATAGAGGAGAGAGTTGTTACTTAAACAACCTAGCTCCCGACACCAGTCGACTACCCCAAGGGCAGTCGACTGATGCTTAGCCAGTGGCTAGCCAACGGCTATTTTTTCGAACTGATCAATCGACTGGTCTAGGACCAGTCGACTGATCTTTCTGTGAGTTTCAGTTCTACGCTAGCAGTCGATTGTCCCTTCTCGCAGTCGACTGCCCAACTTACATTTCCACTCAAACTCACTCTGAAGTCCATCCTTCGCGTATGCCTTGAAGTCCACTCCCTTGGCTCGCCCCTTGAAGTTCCCTTCCCTTGGCTTTCGCCCCTCGGATGCGCACACAAGCCCACGGCTTGCCTCCATGTCATCCTTCGCGTATGCCCTTGAAGTCTACTTCCCGGCTTTCCCTTGGAGTCCTCTTCCTTCGGCTCTCAACCCTCGGATGCGTACTTCATGTGTGATTCACTAAGTCCAGCATGACTCAAACACACATATCAAACCAATATGACAACCTAATTTAATCATATTGACACACACACATCAAAACCATGATCCACTTGATCATACTTGGGTCGATTGTCCCAACAATCTCTCCCTTTTTGATGTGTGACAATATGTTTAAGTTAGGTATAATAATAACAATTAAAAATTAAAGACATAGTAAATTAAGAAGCATAAACATGCATCATCCCCCTTAACCTATGTCCTCCACATAATTTTTAATTTTTCACAAGTTAAATTACAAAACTAACTTAAACCTCCCAATTCTCCCCCTTTAACACCATCAAAAGAATTGCTCCAAGCAATATTAACTATTGGCAACAAATATGAATACTTTTCTTTTTCTGAAACCCCCAGAAACTAGAAATCAGAAGGACCAGTCGACTGAGACAGATATCAGTCGACTGGTGCCTTTGTATTGCCAACTTACAAAGAGTTCAGTCGACTACCCCCAGGGGCAGTCGACTGATACATTTCAGTCAAAACATTGCAGTTTCTGAGCCGAAATTTAAAAATACATTATAAATTCCACACAATTCGAAAAATCATAAAATTTTGTAAACATGTTTCTTATGATGTATTCTATCAGAGAAAAATATATTTACATGAAAAATCTAAACATGTTTGACTTTTTGACCAAAACTCAAATTCTTTGAAAACATCCAACTTTGTATCAAACTTATATCCTAGTTTTGAAATCATGTATTTTGCAAACTTATGTCATAGTAAATAAAACACAGAAATGTTTTCAAATTGTTTGAAATGTCCAACTATGATCTATGGGCATGATGTTCATTAATTAAACATTTGCTTTCCCCATAGTTGGTCTATTTTCAATAATGTGATACATCCAATAACCCAATAATATACCACAAGTATAAGTGAGTTATTTGTATCATCCTAATATCTCATGCACTACCTTATTATTGCATTACCCCAAGGCCAAATTTATATTTCTACAAAACACATACCAAGTCCTCTTCTTAGAGATGTGAACTCTGCTTCGTGTAGAAGCTTGGTAAATATGTTGGCAATGTTGGATTTTGATTCAACATAATGTAATTCAATGTTACCCCTTGTCACATGATCCCTAATGAAGTGAGGCTTCACTTCAATGTGTTTTGTCCTAGAGTGATGCACCGGATTTTTTGTCAAATTAATAGTGCTCACATTATCACATAAGACTCTAACATTGGAGTAATGAAGCTCATAATCATCTAAGGTATGCATAATCCAAAGTAATTGAGCTACACAACCACCCATTGCTATATATTCGGCCTCGGTTGTTGACAAGGCAGCACATTGTTGTATTCTACTACTCCAACTAACTAGGGATGATCCAAGAAATTGACACCCACCACTAGTACTCTTTCTATCCAATTTGCAACCCGCATAATCGGAGTTGGTGTACCCAAATAAATCAATATTTAGAGTTCTAGGGTATCAAATACCGACATTAAGAGTGCCCTTAATATACCTTAAAATCCTTTTTACTACTACTAAGTGAGACTCTTTGGCACAAGATTGATACCTTGCACACATGCCTACCGCAAATAGTATATACGGTCTACTAGCGGCGAGATACAATAAACTACCAATCATGCTCTTATATTGTTTTGGATCAACTACCTTCCCCTCATGATCACCATCCATCTTGACATTTGTTCCAATGGGGATAGATGCTACTTTAGCATTTTCCCATCCAAACTTCTTGATAATTTCCCTAGCATACTTTGTTTGATAGACATGAGTTCTTTCATTTGTTTGCTTGACTTGCAATCCTAAAAAGAAAGTCACTCTCCAACAAGACTCATTTCAAACTCATTTTCCATGTGCTTGATAAATTCATAAAGGAACTCATTATTTGTTGACCCAAAAAAGATGTCATCAACATAAACTTGGACTACAAAAATGTCCTTATCCTTAGACTTAAGAAATAGAGTTGGATCAATTGTTCCCCTTCTAAACCCCTTGGAAACTAAGAAAGATGAAAGTCTCTCATACCAAGCTTGGGGAGCTTGTTTCAACCCATATAAGGCTTTTACTCAATTTATAAACATGATTAGGGTAGTCTATGTTTTCAAAACCGGGTGGTTGTTCTACATACACTTTCTCCTTAATAAACCCATTAAGATATGTTGATTTCACATCCATTTGATGATGTTTAAAACCCATTTGGGCGGCATTTCCTAACAAAATCCGGATGGACTCCAATCTAGCTACAGGAGCATAAGTTTGATCATAGTCAAGTCTCTCAACTTGGTTGAAACCCCTAGCTACCAACCTAGCCTTGTTCCTAGTAACTCTCCCTTGATCATCCAATTTGTTCCTAAAGACTCATCTTATTGTGACAATTGTACTATCATTGGGCCTTGGAACTAGTTCTCATACTTTACTTCTTTCAAATTGGTTTAACTCTTCTTGCATTGCTAGAATCCAATCCGCATCAACTAAGACTTCATCAATTGACTTTGGCTCTAGTTGTGATATTAAAGTAATTTGACTAGCATGTTCTCTAAAATAGGATCTAGTCCTTACTCCTTGTTCAACATCTCCAACTATTTGGTTGATTGGATAATCTTGATGTTGTCGTAAAGTCCTAGAGGTTATAGGCTCATCCACTTCATGATTATCATTACCTCTTTCATCATCCGATGCATTTCATTCTCCCCCTTGATCAATACCCCCTAAATGTAAGTCTTAGATTGCTTAGGTAAGGTTTTGATTTACTACTATATCCTTGTCAATGGAGGATTTTCTAGGGTAAGTACTAGTAGATTTATCAAAATCCACATTTGATGATTCCTCAATCAATTTAGTCCTCTTGTTATATACTCTATACCCACCACCAGTAGATGAGTACCCAACTAAAATCCTCTCATCCGCCTTAGACTCAAATTTTCTTAAGTCATCCTTAGTATTTAAAATATAGACCTTGCAACCAAAGACTCTATAATAGTGAATTTGAGAAATTTTCTTATTCCATAATTTAAAAGATGTTTTTCCTAAAAATCTGTGAATTAAAATTCAGTTTTGGATGTAACAAGTGGTATTTACCGCTTCCACCCAAAAATAGCTAGGTAAAGAATAAGCATTAAACATAGTCCTAACTGCTTCATGCAAAGCCCGATTCCTTCATTGTACAACCCCATTTTGTTGTGGTGTTCTTGGACATGAAAATTCATATTTGTACCCATTTCCTAAACAAAAATTAGAGAAGTTTAAATTTTCAAACTCTCCACCATGATCACTCCTAATTCGGTTGATTTTGAAATGTTTCTCATTTTCAACCCTTTTGCTAAATTCTACAAATATCTCTAGAATTTCATCTATATGTCTCATGAAATAAACCCAAATATATCTACAAAAATCATCAATAATTACTAAGCAATATTTATTTCCTACTAATGAAGTAGTACTATGACAATCAAATAAATCTAAATACAACAATTCCAATGGTAGAGAAGTACCAATTAGGGTTTTACCTTTATGTGTTGACTTGGATTGCTTACCCTCTTGACATGCATCACACATTTTATTCTTGGCATACTTGATCATTGGTAGTCCTTTCACCAACTCCATCTTGGCCACTCTTGCTATGTTCTTCATGTTGATGTGTCCAAGTCTTCTATATCATAGTCATCCCTCTTCTTCTTTAGATATGAGACACTTAGTAGAAATGTTAGAAGCATAGGAGAAATTAAAATAATAAAGATTTTCTTCCCTATATCTTTACAACATAATATTTTTCGAGTTATTGTGTCTAACCAAACATTTATTAGCATGAAACTCAACTCTATACCCGGCATCACATAATTGACTAACTCTAAGCAAGTTGAATTCCATGTCCTTAATTAGAAGCACTTTATGGATGATGATTGTAGGTGATACCTCAATTATGCCTCTACCTATGATCTTGAGCTTTCCACTATTCCCAAAAGACACCGTTCCTTCTTTTAAGTAGCTAATTGTGGAGAACTTGCTCACATCACCGGTCATATGGCTTGAGCAACCGCTATCCACAATCCACTTGTTTGAATCCTTCTTCTCTTCTACCTAAACAACACGAAAAACATAATCTTTTGGTACCCATACACTTGATCCACAAACATCATTCAAATACTTCTTAGGAACTCATGTTTGATTTACATTGCCTTTAATGGTTTGCTTTCTAAGTGTACCCTTTCTTTCTATAAGAGAAATAAAAGCAACCTCTTTGGTCTTGGGTTTATATCCTATTCCGGCCTTGTTGTATACGGCTCTTTGACTACTAATAATCATATCAAGGTTATTTGAGCCAATTTGAAACTTGCTAAGGGCCTTGGTGAGACTCTCTACTTTTTCCCTTAATTCCTTATTTTCTTCTTCTAAAGATGACTCATTTAAATTAAAAGAAGAATCATGCATATTATCCTTGATTGTTATGGATTCTTATTTCTCCTTTAACATGCAAATCTCATTTTTCAAACTCTTAATTTTCCTTTTGGCATTAAACAAATCATCATTAGTACTAGAAATAATCTTCACAAGTGTAGTAGAGGGTAGCTTGTATACCTCACTTACCGAGACGTCCAAATCCGAGGATTGACCTCCCCCTTCACTTGAGCTCCCTTCTACATCATCACTTGAGCTCTTCTCATCTTCGGATGATGCGCATGCTATGTTGTCAATTCCCATTAGCGCAAAATGAGACACGTGGTGTTCTTCCTCTTCTAATGATGAAGGATCATCCTGTTAGTGCAGTTTGCACTAACGGTCAAACTCGGGTTTTGATGTATGACAAAGTGGTTAAAGTTAGGGTTGTTGGTTTTTAACCTCCTTACTAAGTGTGCAGGGTTGAAAGACTTAGGACCAGACACCAGGCTGAAGTCCAGGATGGTTGAGTCCTGGCGGGAAGTCCAGTTGAGTCCGCGGGACCTGACAACTGGCTGAAGACCAAGTTGGTTGAGACTTGGCAGGAAGACCAGGGCGATTGAGCCTTGGCAGGAAGTCCTGGTGGGTCAAGAAGTCAAGTAAAGCTGCAAAAAGGGTAAGTGAGGTAAGTCACTGGAGGAGTAGGAGAGGACGCGTTCCCCGTCGAGGGAACAGTAGGCGTCGGTTCGACCTAGGGCTCCATTTCGGAGACCAAAGTCAGAACCAAGACAGCTAAGACTGTATAATCTAACACTGTGTTTTATTGTGTTTTGGACTAACCCTGGATGCAGGACCAAAGGAAGGAGTGTCTGCAGCTCAGATAGCCTCAAAGGAGTGAGGTAGTAGCTGAGTAGGGCGCCCGGAGTGTCCCAGGCGCCCCCAAGGGCCATACAAAATAGGTAAAGGAAAAGAGGGTTCGAATACATGCTGGGCCGGGCGCCCCGGTGCTTCCGGGCGCCCCCACTGCTCCCGGGCGCCCCCTGCTCTGCGGGCGCCCCCATGCGCATACCTCAAACCGAACCCCTCGAAGCCAAGGAGATAGAACTTTGACCCGGTCAATCCGGGCGCCCCGAGCACTCCGGGCGCCCCGGTCAAAGCGGATCCAGAGGATCAGACGCGACCGAGAGCTCTGCGGATCAGAGGCCACGTGGGGGGCGCCCCCGACGTCCCGGGCGCCCCCAGGCCCTATATAAAGGGCCCTCGACCCCATACTTCGGACAACAATTTTTCCAATGCCTCAAAGTTCTTCTACGCTCGCGCCTTGCTCCGGAAACGCTTCACCTCGAGCCGACGACGTCCTGCTGCCCCGAAAGAGTCGACCTACTCCGGACGTCGGTAAAAAGAAGAGCGTATTTTTTTTAATACTTTATTGCATTTAATTACTTGAAAGTGTGGGGTTGTCACACTTTCAATTCTTTTGTACTCGCCTACTCTATCGGGGTTTACCGGTAGAGAGTTTTAGTGGATTGCCCAACGGAAAGGTCCGAGGGACCTGGGCCTTCGAGTAGGAGTCGCCGAAGGCTCTGAATGAAGTAAAACTACCTGTGTCGTTTGTATTGGTTTTTCGTTCGTGTTTTATCTTTTCCGCTGTGCACGCTTTTTAAAGCGCTCTGATTTTTTAAAAAGTCACGTGATTCACCCCCCCCCCCTCTCTCACGTGCATCGATCCTACAAGTGGTATCAGAGCCTGGTACGCTCTGTATCGGTGCAACCACCATAAGAGCCGGGGGAAATCCAGTTTTTTTTCGATTTTTGGTTTTTCGCTACACATGATCTAAATTAGGTATTGTTGCCTAGATTTGGATTATTTTTTTCGTTCGTTTGATTTTACTCGAATTTGGTGCAACACCATTTCGAGTCGCTCTTTCTCTTTCTTCTCCTTTTCCTACCACACTACTAATCCAAGACCTAGTCTTGGGACAAGTTTTTGTGTGGTCTATTTCAAATGGCTCAAGGTGAAGGGTTTAGCACTGCCCGTCCTCCACTCTTCAATGGGGAAGACTTCCCTTACTGGAAACGAAGAATGGAGGTGTACCTAAAGACAGACATGGATCAATGGTTCGCGGTGCAATCTGGCTACGAACCACCAATGGACGAGGGAAACAATGCACCACTGAAGCCTGACAGATGGAACCTTGATATGAAGAGAAAGGCCCAGACTGAGTACAAGGCGCAGAACACTCTCCAGTGCGGACTAACAAAAGAGGAATTGAACCGTATCGGCCCAACTGAATCTGCCAAAGAGCTCTGGGACAAACTGATTGAACTACATGAAGGCACCTCTGATGCAAAGGTAACAAAAAGGGATTTACTTTTAAATAAGTTATTTAACATAAAAATGCAGGAAGGAGAATCTGCAAGCAACTTCACGCCCGGATCAAGGACATACTAAATGGACTCCACCTAATCGGGCACAAACAAGAAACAGAGACATCATAAGGTATGCTTTAAATGCGTTCCCTAGAAATTCACTATAGGCATCTATTATAGATGCTTATAAAATTTCTAGGAACCTTTCTAAAATTAATTTAGATGAATTGTTTTGTGAATTAGAACTGCACGAACAGACTAACGCCAAGGCCGAGAAAGGATTTGCCTTATTTGCAGGTTCCTCAAAAGAAGGCAAGTCAAAGAAGAAAATTCAAGAATCAGAAGAAGAGTCAGACTCAGACCCAGATGATGAGGAACAAATGGTCAACCTAGTAAGGAAGGTCTTCGCCAAAAAGAAAAGTCAGTTCTCAAGAAAGGATCTCCAGAGGATAATGAAGCCCAGCAGCAGTGAAGACAAAAGTAAAATAACCTGCTTCGGCTGCAACAGAAAAGGACACTTCAAACACGAATGCCCCTACAAAAAGGAGAATCAACCCAAGAAGAATAAGAAGAAGAAGGCTCTTCAAGCCACTTGGGACGACAGCACAGACGACTCCGACGATGAACCACCAAGGAACTCAAACTATCTCGCACTAATGGCAACCGGACCCGGGTCAGACTCAGAGCACGACGAAGATTCTGAATACGAGTCAAGTCAAGAGATCGGACTCTTTTCGGACGACTCGACTAAGGTATATTTAGATTCAGTTAATCAAAAATTTTTTAAGATTATCTCTGCTTTAAATAAAAAATTGCTTGCATCTGAATCTAGAAATGACCAGCTCCTTAAGGAAAATCAAGACCTTAAGGAGCAATTAATTAATACCAGAACATTAACTGAACAAACTCAAAATCAAAAATTAATTGAGCTTGAAAATGAAAACTCAACCCTAAAGGGCGAAGTCCTAAAACTTAAGGATCTACTAGCAACTTTCACAACCCGATCCAAGAACCTTGACCTTATTCTTGGATCACAAAAGGGCATGTACCACAAATCTGGGATAGGATATAAATCAAGATCGACCCAAAGATCCTTTATCTCCTTTATCCACCCCCGCAAAAATCAACGAAAAGCGTGGGTTCCGAAAGCTTATCTAACAAAGCAAGTAGGTCAGAATCAATTTTATGTCCCAAAAAGGGACATCCATTATATTGACCCTAGACACCCAGTCTACAATTTAGGGGGAGGCTCCAAACTAGTCGGCACCTCAAAATCAGCCTTTGCCCAGGTGGGCACTTAGGACTAGCTTCAAAGTTAATTTGACTCATGTACTATTTAGTACCAGGGTTTTCAATAAGTAAGTTAAAAGTCCAACTTCTTTAAGCGGCTTTGCCTAGAAAATGGTTGTTGCTCCAATAAGGCTTCGGCCAAAGAAGGCCACTGTGCCTCGCCATGGCCTGGAAGCCAATTATTGAAGTGTACTTTTAAATTACTACTTGTTAAACTTGGATCTAACACAAGGTCAAGTTAACTTTTCTAAACAAACTCAAAATCATCTCACAAAATCATAGGACCCCCTTGATTAATGACTTAGACCGAGTGAGATGAATAAGGATAACCAAATTCAAATTATTGATTGATAACTCAACTTTCAAATTAAAATTCAAATTCAAAAAGTAAAATTCAAATTCAAATTCAAAAAGTAAAATTCAAATTCAAATTCAAAAAGTAAAATTCAAATTCAAATTCAAAAAATAAAATTCAAATTCAAAAATTAAAATTCAAATTCAAATTCAAAAAATAAAATTCAAATTCAAAAATTCAAATTCAAATTCAAAAATTCAAATTCAAATTCAAATTCAAAAAATAAAATTCAAATTCAAAAATTTAAATTCAAATTCAAATTCAAAAAATAAAATTCAAATTCAAAAATTCAAATTCAAATTCAAATTCAAAAATTAAAATTCAAATTCAAATTCAAAAAAAAAATAAATAAAATTCAAATTCAAATTCAAATTCAAAAATTAAAATTCAAATTCAAATTCAAATTCAAAAAATAAAATTCAAATTCAAATAAAATTCAAATTCAAAAATAAAAATCAAATTCAAAATCAAAATTAACATAACTCAAATTTAAAATTCAAACTCAAGTTTTTAAATCTTCTTAAATTTTTTAAAATTCAAAAACTTAACCTAAGGTCTAAACCTTTTACTTAACTGTAGGAAAACAAATGGATCATTGACAATGGATGCTCCAGACACATGACTGGGGATCCCACCAAATTTACATAACTTAAGTACAAAAGACTAGGGACCGTTGCTTTTGGAAACAACGGTAAACTTAAGGTAATTGGCCTAGGCAATATTGAACTTGAGTCTGATTTCATATTAACAAATGTATTACTTGTTGAAAATTTCAACTTCAATTTACTAAGCATTAGCCAATTGTGTGACACTGGTTATAAGGTTAGGTTCCTATCCAATGAATGTCTGATCAAACACAATGACAACCCAAACATCACACTTAGAGGACTTAGGCACAATAACATCTATGAAATTAAGCTAACCTGTCCCTTAGAAAACTGCCTCTTAACCCATAAGGATGAGACTTGGCTCTGGCATAGGAGACTTTCACACACACACTTCAGAAAACTACCTAAACTAAATGGTTTAGTTAGAGGCCTACCAAAGTTATCTAACCTTGAGTCAACCTTATGTAATGCTTGTCAACAAGGAAAACAAACTAGGTCAACCCACAAACCAACTAATCAAACTCAAACCAAGTCAATTCTGGAATTAATTCACCTAGACCTATTTGACTCACATGGGGTTAAATCAATTAATGGGAACCTATACTGCCTAGTAATTATAGATGACTATTCAAGATTTACCTGGGTAAAATTCTTAAAAAATAAAGATGAAACTTTTGATACACTCACTCAATTTTGTAAATTAACAGAAAATGAAAAAGGGATTAAAATCAAAAGACTTAGGAGCGATAATGGCGGAGAATTCAAAAATCACAAATTTAATCAATTTTGTCTAGAAAATGGCTACCATCACGAATTCTCTTGCCCTAAAACACCTCAACAAAATGGAGTTGTAGAAAGAAAAAATAGAACACTACAAGAAGCAGCTAGAACAATGCTAAATGAATACAACTCACCTAAATACCTTTGGGCTGAGGCTGTTAGTACAGCTTGTTATGTACAAAATAGAATAACTCTAATTAAAAACCTAGGAAAGACCTCCTTTGAAATCTATTATAACAAACAACCTAACATTAAATACCTTAAAGTATTTGGATGTAAAGTCTATATCTTAAATACTAGAGAACACTTAGGAAAATTTACTTCTAAGGTTGAGGAAGGTATCTTTGTAGGTTATTCCCTTACCAGTAGAGCCTATAGAGTTTATAACAAAATTACCCTAAAAATTGAAGAAACTACAAATGTAAAATTTGATGAAAAATCTGACCCAAATAACTCTGATCAAACCACCTACCAACCAATTGACTTTGTTAGATCCAGTACTAGCCCTGATGAAAGGCCAATTGAGGACCAAAACGATGATCTAATTGAACCCATACCTGAAACTGAACCTAACCAACCCAGAACTGTTCGAGTTAGATCAGCCCACCCAACTGATCAAATCATAGGTGATCCAGAACTAAGGGTTCAGACTAGATCAGCTTTTAGGAACCTTAGTCAACTTGCCTTGATTTCAAAAATTGAACCCAAGTCTATAGAAGAGTCCTTACTTGACCCTGATTGGATCATAGCCATGCAGGAAGAGTTAGCTCAATTTGAACGTAGTCAAGTCTGGGACTTAGTACCCTTACCTAAAGGCAAGAAATTTATTGAAACTAAATGGGTCTTTAGGAATAAACTTAACAAACAAGGAGAAACAGTCAGGAATAAGGCTAGGTTAGTAGCTAAGGGGTTTAGCCAAGTAGAAGGTCTTGATTATGATGAAACCTATGCCCCTGTAGCTAGACTTGAATCCATTAGAATGCTCTTAAGTTATGCAGCCCATAAGGGATTTAAGCTTTATCAAATGGATGTTAAGTCAGCCTTCCTAAATGGCCTAATTAAAGAAGAGGTTTATGTAGGTCAACCCCCTGGTTTTGAAAGCTTAGAACACTCTGACTATGTCTTTAGACTTAAGAAAGCCCTATATGGACTTAAGCAAGTACCTAGGGCCTGGTATGAAAGACTGTCTAACTACTTAGTTTCAAAAGGTTTTAACCAAGGCAAAATTGACCCAACACTATTTGTTAAAACCCTAAAAAATGATATTTTTGTAGCCCAAGTATATGTAGATGATATAGTATTTGGCTCAACTAACTCAGACTTTTTACAAGATTTCACAACGATAATGGAAACTGAATTTGAAATGAGTTTAGTAGGTCAATTAACTTTCTTTTTAGGGCTACAAATAAAACAGACCAGTGAGGGTACCTTTGTCTATCAACAAAAATACACAAAAGAACTACTTAGAAAATTTGGAATGGATAATACAAAAGAGATTAAGACACCAATGGCTACCAATCAAACTATAGATAGTGACCCAAAAGGCAAACCTGTTGACCTTAAGTACTATAGAAGTGCTATAGGAAGCCTACTTTACTTAACTACAAGTCGACCTGATATTCTTTTTGCAGTTAGTATGTGTGCTAGGTATCAAACATGTGCTAAAGAGTCACACCTAACCCTAGTTAAAAGAATATTTAGGTACCTAAAAGGAACAGAAAGATTAGGAATTTGGTACCCTAGAACAGCCCAGTTTGAGCTTATTGGATATTCTGACTCAGACTATGCTGGCTGTAAATTAGACAGAAAAAGTACCAGTGGTGGATGTCAACTTCTAGGACCCTCACTAGTTAGTTGGTTTAGTAGAAAACAACACTGTGTTGCCCTATCCACCACTGAAGCTGAGTACATAGCTATGGGTGAGTGTGTAGCCCAACTACTCTGGATGATGCATACCCTAAAGGACCTTCACTTAGATTTTAAACAAGTCAAAATTTTTATAGATAACCTAAGTTCAATCAATTTAACCAAAAACCCAATCCACCACTCTAGGACCAAACATATAGAAATCAAACACCATTTTGTCAGAGATCATGTAAATAAAGGAGAAATTGAACTTAACCATGTTGAATCTAAGTCTAACCTAGCTGATATATTTACCAAACCACTTCCTGAATCTGAATTTAGCAACTTAAGAAGGTTAATAGGAATGTGTGTTATAGACTAGGACTGACCTGATAAGCTTAAGTTGACTTTTGGTTTAACTAATTAAGCTTGTGAGTTTAAAAACATGGATTTTTCAAACTTGTTTTTCAAAAGTTTATTGTCTTTCAAAATTTAACTTAAACACGGACTTTTCAAACTTGTTTTTCAAGAACTTTATTGTCTTTCAAAATTTGATTTTCAAAACTGGCAGACTTAGCCTAAGCTTGACCCCTAGAATTGCATGAACCTATAGATTTAGGTAGCCGCATCTCACAAAACACATTAAGATTAACTTGTTTGTGTTTGCAAAAATATAGAACGGTTGTGAGATGCATAGGATACTGCCTGGACTTCCGAATGCTTAAGTCAGTGCATCACAGTAAGTCTGGGCGTAAAATACCAACATTACAGTGATCAAGTCAAGTAGTCTTGCACTAAAATCTGAGCTAGACATTATTACTTGACTTGACTAACCCAGTGAACACTACTATCATCTAGATAGTTAGTCAGTAACTAGGGTTAGACACATGAAAAGGGACCACAATCATTACGTGGTCCAGGGGGAGTAAAGGTCAAAATACTTTTTCAAAATGTCATTTTTGACAAAACATATTTGAAAATTTTGATAAAAGTTGATAAAGATTGAGAGGGAGTCCCAGCTAATCCCTAAAAAATTTTTTTAAGATTGATTTTTCTGAAAAAAAAAATCTTTTTTGAAAGAAATTTTTTTTTTGAAAGCTAAGTTAATAGATTTAAGACTAGTTTTTTTTCTAACACTTAGCATATATTTCTACTCCCTTAAACTTGTTATGCTTATATCTTTTTGATGAATGACAAAGGGGGAGAGTAGGGTAAAAGGGTTAGAAAATTGTAAACAGCATGTTTATTTCACATTTATTTACCTCTGCTTTCTTGTGTGCTGCAACTTTCATACCTATGCTTGTGTTATATTGTTTGCATGTTTATTCAAGTTCATATCTGCTGTTTTTTTCTAACTTTAACCTGAGTTGTCAATACATCAAAAAGGGGGAGATTGTTGGTGCAGTTTGCACTAACGGTCAAACTCGGGTTTTTATGTATGACAAAGTGGTTAAAGTTAGGATTGTTGGTTTTTAACCTCCTTACTAAGTGTGCAGGGTTGAAAGACTTAGGACCAGACACCAGGCTGAAGTCCAGGATGGTTGAGTCCTGGCGGGATGTCCAGTTGGGTCCGCGGGACCTGACAACTGGCTGAAGACCAAGTTGGTTGAGACTTGGCAGGAAGACCAGGGTGGTTGAGCCTTGGCAGGAAGTCCTGGTGGGTCAAGAAGTCAAGTAAAGCTGCAAAAAGGGTAAGTGAGGTAAATCACTGGAGGAGTAGGAGAGGACGCGTTCCCCGTCGAGGGAACAGTAGGCGTCGGTTCGACCTAGGGCTCCATTTCGGAGACCAAAGTCAGAACCAAGACAGCTAAGGCTGTATAATCTAACACTGTGTTTTATTGTGTTTTGGACTAACCCTGGATGCAGGACCAAAGGAAGGAGTGTCTGCAGCTCAGATAGCCTCAAAGGAGTGAGGTAGTAGCTGAGTAGGGCACCCGGAGTGTCCCGGGCGCCCCCAAGGGCCATACAAAACAGGTAAAGCAAAAGAGGGTTCGAATACATGCTGGGCCGGGCGCCCCGGTGCTTCCGGGCGCCCCCGCTGCTCCCGGGCGCCCCCTGCTCTGCGGGCGCCCCCATGCGCATACCTCAAACCGAACCCCTCAAAGCCAAGGAGATAGGACTTTGACCCGGTCAATCCGGGCACCCCGAGCGCTCCGGACGCCCCGGTCAAAGCGGATCCAGAGGATCAGACGTGACCGAGAGCTCTGCGGATCAGAGGCCACGTGGGGGGCGCCCCCGACGTCCCGGGCGCCTCCAGGCCCTATATAAAGGGCCCTCGACCCCATACTTCGGACAACAATTCTTCCAACGCCTCAAAGTTCTTCTACGCTCGCGCCTTGCTCCGGAAACGCTTCACCTCGTGCCGACGACATCCTGCTGCCCCGAAAGAGTCGACCTACTCCGGACGTCGGTAAAAAGAAGAGCGTATTTTTTTTAATACTTTATTGCATTTAATTACTTGAAAGTGTGGGGTTGTCACACTTTCAATTCTTTTGTACTCGCCTACTCTATCGGGGTTTACCGGTAGAGAGTTTTAGTGGATTGCCCCAACGGAAAGGTCCGAGGGACCTGGGCCTCGAGTAGGAGTCGCCGAAGGCTCTGAACGAAGTAAAACTACCTGTGTCGTTTGTATTGGTTTTTCGTTCGTGTTTTATCTTTTCTGCTGTGCACGCTTTTTAAAGCGCTCTGATTTTTTAAAAAGTCACGTGATTCA
>JAGFNQ010003192.1:0-155068 GCA_024364735.1 Boesenbergia rotunda | reverse complement strand
TGGCCTGGCTTGGCTGTTTCCATCCTAACCAGGATGAAATCTCCCACACTTGGTCGTGCCAAGCTCCTCATTGTGTTCCAAGTCCTGCATGACTCAAACACGCATTAAACCAATATGAAATCCTAACTTAATCATATTGACATGCACATCAAAATCTATGATTGTACCGATCAAACTTGGGTCGATTGCACCAATATTAATGACGCGACTTGGAGGGGTCGGACGTGGCCAGCATCGCTCGGACACGGACGCCAGGGGCCGGAAGCGACTGACAACGCCCGGACATGGCCGATAGTGCCCGGATAGTGATCGTCAGGGGTCGGCAGCGGTTGACACCGCCCGACAGCAATGCGCAGGGGTCGACAATGGCACCGTAATGGCTGGCAACGACCAGATCTGGCCGGCCACAGCCCGCCGCGGTGAGGCTGCCAAATTTGGCTGGCGAGGCCGCCTGCGACCTGCCCACTACCAAGCGACCAGATCTGGACGACAAGGACCGCCCGTAGCCATGCGACCAGATCTGGCTAGCCATGGGCGGCCCGGCTGCGGCCAGGCACCAAGAAATGGTCGATTGACCCTTACTACAGGGAAAATAACTAAAATACAAACTCACTGGAGAACGAGAGCAACAGCTGGAGGAGCAAGAAGCCGGGGAAGTAGCAGTCGAAGGAGGAGCTCGCGCCGTGAGAGAAAAAATTCGCAAGGTTATGACGGAATGGTAATTCCGTCAAAAATTCTATCGGGAATTTCCATATCTAGTGGTCGCAACTTAAATTCCCTATGGAATTAGGTTTCCGTCGGAATATATTTCCGACGGGGACAAAATATTCCGTCGGAAATAAGCAAATTTCCGATGGAATCAGGTTTTCGTCGGAAGTAATATTCGACGGAAACATAATCCATCGGAAATTTGCTTAGCCACGTGGCCAAATCGAAAATTACCGATGAAATGAGATTCCGTTGGAAATTAACAACGGAATTTAAATTTCGTCGGTAATTACCGACGGAATGACAATTCCATCGAAAATTACCGACAAAATTTCAATTTCATATGTAATTTCGTCGATAAAATAGAATTTCTTATTGTGCCAATTCTTGCGTGTTTACATTCCAGGATTCGAAGAAGGAATTACAGTGTACTACGAGACAGGATCTTGCCCCGTCTCCCAACACCGATCGTGAAGAGGATCAAGTGGATTTTAATAAATATTAAAGTAGGTAAGTTAAGTATTTTCGAATTTAATGTATGATTTATTAAATTACCTTAGCAATTAGTCGGATGACACTTGAGTGGCCCATGGGCCAATCTAAAAATGTACCATTTTGGTTTTAAAATCTTGCATAGTTAGACCCAACACGGTTGGAAACCGCTGATAAGATAATTATGAATCGTTCATTAAATGGTCAACGTGTGATGCGGGCCGGCCAGCCTTTTAAGGAAATCATCGATCTGATCCAAAGTAGGGTGTGAATTAGGTGCGCCATCAGTCCGTCGAAAAAATAAAAAAATATATATATATTAAAAAGTTAAAAATTTTAAATTTGAATTACAGCCGGACACATCCACCAACTTATTGAATTTTTCTTTTTCATTTTAAATTTTAAAAGAATTTTTTCTTCACCATGAGAGCCAATCCGAGCCCGCGACGGGATGATGTGTGTGGGTTACAGGCTCAGGCGAGTCGACTCGTTGGACCCATCATAAAATGAATTGATAAAATAATATAATCTGTTTAAAATACTTGACTCGTTTAGACTGATCTTACAATGTCGAAGAGGCGAAGACCGATTCTCGCTCGGATGACTCGGTCTGACTAGGATGACCCGGTCTGCTGTGACTCGGAGGTCGGGGTCGGGCTCAAGTAGAGAGAGAATTTAAGTCACTCGGCTCGGACCGAAATAGGGCTCACAAAGGGGAGTTGAGGTTGCAAAATGGCAGTGATCCCTTCTCTGAGGCTCAAATGGGGTTTATATAGGGGAAGGAAAGCCCTCTGCCATGTCAGAGACGTCTCATCTCATCAAGGATGAGTCAGTTGTCAGACTGTATAACCGGCAGCTCTGGTAGCTTTATGAGGCTGACACAGCCGTCTGACAGTCTGTCCAGGTTGTCCCTTCATACCTCCATTAATGCTGGCGGCTCTGTCAGGTCATGATTATGTCAGAAATCCTCTTCGGACAATGGGGAGATTCGGATGATCTTTACTGCTGCTTGCGACCCTTCACTCGCTCTGGGTCGGTCGCCCTGGGGTCTGTCACCCTGGATCGACCACCCTGTCACTCTGGGTCGGTCGGGTGAGTTCGGGTCACAAGTCTCTTCGCGTGGGGCTAACTCGGGGCGCTCGGCTGGAGACAATTGAACCGAGGGATCGGCTTCAGGCGACTGACCCCGAGTGGCCAACCTCGAGTGACTGACCCCGAGGGGCGACCTCGAGTGACTGACCCCGAGGGGCGACCTCGGGTGACTGACCCCGATCGAGTGGCCGACCTCGGGTGACTGACCCCGAGTGGCTGACCTCGGGTGACTAACCCCGAGTGGCCGACCCCGGGTAACTGATCCCGATGGCCGACCTCGGGCGACTGACCCCGAGTGGCCGACCCCGGGTAACTGACCCCGAGTAATCTCGCCCGATCTGAGTTAATCCCCCTTGAACCCGACCGGGCCTCCGACCCTCCTCCAAAAAACCACCTGACCGGATCACGAGCCTCCCCTTCAAGTCTAGTCGAAGGAGGCTCCCGGCCCGACTGACTAGACTCTTGGCCCGGTCGGTCGAGCTCCGTTTCGCGTTCTCGGGCATCGCTTCGCACTCCTAATCTTCTCTCTTAAATGTCATATCTTCTGTCAAATCGTACATTAATGCAAGGGCACGCGTCGCCTCCCGACTAGATTCTCCGACATCGAGGCATCATCGGCATGGCGGGAGTGTCGTCCGAGCAGAATTTCGTAGCCTCGGGAAGGAGCAGGGGATGGACGACCCAGATTGCATCCCGCCTTTTCCTCCTTTGATATCCGACGGCCCTTGTTGTTGTGGTCCCGGTATAAATAGTCCCACCTCTTCATTTTCATCCCCTCCGTCCTCGTCTCCTGTTTTTTTTATTCCTTTCATGTCCGACCTCTGCCGTCAACATCCTCGATCTCCGGCGAACAGTGTTTCCAGTGAACCTCGTCCCTAGGTACTCTTTCTCCCTCCCGAGTCTTTGTTTCATATTTCCTGACCTTGTCTCGATGGCCGAGTCATCCACACCCCCTGAGCCGTGGTACGTAACGACTCGTTCTTCACTGACCCTAGGCCAGTTGGAAACTTTACGCATAGACTATGACATTCCCGAAGACCACCCCATGGCCCTCCCCGACCGTCGGGGTCGGCCGCATGGACCCCCCATGAATTACTTCACCCTCTTCTCCGACCAGTTGCTAGCCGGCTTACGTTTCCCACTTCATCCGTTCTTTCGGGAGGTCTGTCAGTATTTCCAGGTGTCCTTGTCTCAATTAGCCCCAAACTCAATCAGGATCTTGTGCGGTACAGTAATCGTTTTTACCGCCCATGAAATTCCCCTCACACCCCGGGTATTTAATTACTTCTACTATCTCAAGAAGCAAGAGCCCGGGAACTTCTATTTCCAAGCCCGTATTAACTCAGCCTTTTTAGAAAAAGTCCCTTCCTCCAACAAAGGTTGGAAATCCCACTTTTTTTATATCCAGACGACTCCACCCCCGACCTAGCCCACCGTGTGGGTAGAAGACCTTCTAAACCCGCCCCAACTGCCCAAAAACCTACGCTCGGACCCGGACTATCAACTGGCCTTCTCACAGCTCGGTGGGACCCGATATCACGCGGGCAATCTGCTGACTGACGGCATGTTGTATTTGTTCAAGCTGAGCCAAGTCCCAGCAGAGCTGCCCGGCACCCTTGGTAAGTCTCTACTTGGTTTGTCGGCAGGTTAATGCTAACTAAAATTCTCTCCTTATTGCAGCTGAGACAATGTATAGAGCTCGGGTCGGCGATGTCATGGCTCGGGAGGAAGCAACCATGGAGGCTTTGGCTGCCCGGCTAGCGGCCAAGCGGGCCGTACCTCCAGTGAATGTTGCTCCCGCTCCTGAGCGACCGGCAGTCGGGGACGATGCTCAGTGGGAAAATCTCCCAGCGGGCGATTTAGACGAGACCCCCCAAGTCGTAGACGAGGGGTCCGTAGGGCCAACAGGAGAGGCTGAGGTAGAGCAGCCGGCTCCCGAGAGCTTAGTCAGGAAACGCCGCCGGCTGCTTATTTCCCCGGGCACGTCCCCCACCCCTGCGCCGATCGCTCAACCCGAACCAGCCGCGCCCGGCACTCGGGTACTTGCGGCTGCCCCGGCTCCGCCCCCATCCGGTACTCGGGGGTCGACTCCGACTGCCCCTCGCTTGGGAGCTATGGCCCCTCCTTCCATAGTACCTCCTTCCGGGGCCTCTACATCGGGCACCGCACCATCTCGACAGGTGCCTTCGGGCTTCGACGGGTGCTGCAAGTGTCACTGCGGTGGAGGCTCTTTTGTCGATGCGTTCAACTCCCCGGGCGGCACTGGATATCGACATCCCGTCAGCAACTGTACTGACTCGGATAGTTCAACCTCAACCCATTAACTTGCACGGCCATCTGGCCTCCAGTTGGGATCAGGGTCAAGCTATAGCCTCCGTGACGAATCCCATGAGTCTAGCCGACAGCTTCTTCCTAGACTCGACTCAGGTATATCCTTCCTCTGCCTGGCCATTTATGTGAACACCTGCTATACTAATCTCATCCTGCAGCATTGGGCGGCGAGCCAAGCGGTCAGTCGGGCGTTAATCGTCAACATCCAGGAACGCCGAGCGGCTGAATGGCAAGTGAAAGAGTTAGAGGATAAGCTGGTCCAATGTGCTGTTCCTCCGGGTGATGAGGGTCGAGATCAATTACGATCGGAGATAACCGCCTTGAGGCTCCAGTTATCCGACTTGGAAGCTCGCTCAGAGGAAGAACAGCGGGCCATGGCTCAGGCCGCCATGGAAGGGGAACGCCTGTCCCATCGGGTGGGACACTTGGAAGGCGAGAAGAAAATCCTGGAGACTCGCAATGCTCGAACCCGCTCGGACTTGGACAAGAAAGTCACCGAGGCGACGGGTCTTCGGAGGCAGCTGAAGGAGTCGGCCGCAGCTCACCATCAGACCCAGTTGGCCTTGAAAACCAAAGAGGTCGAGATGGCTGCCCTGCAAGAGACCTCTCATACCCTGGAGTCTCAACTAACTGATGCCAGGAAGCAACTGGCGGTGCGGGACGCCGCCCTACAAGGCAAGGACTCGGAAAATGCCCGGCTAAAGAAGGAGCTTGAGGACTATCGGTCAGGCGAGTCGGCTCGAATTGAAGCAGCCCGTCTGGCCTATATCCAATCAGATCTTTTCCTCGACCAAGTAGCAGAGCGCACAGGCGGTATGATCTTGTACGGCGTGCGGGGCTTCATTCAACAACTGACTGAGGCCGGCCACCTTCCTCCTGATCTCCCTCCCAATGCGGTGAAGCCAACACGGATCGAGGCGTCAATTCCTGAGGACGCCTTTCCCCCATTTACTTAGACTAGCTCCCCTCCTTTACTTATTTTGTTTTGCTTGGGCTCTAAGGCCTTCTAACTTTTGCGCGTGTCTTGCTTGGCCCTCGGGGCCCCATTTTTGCAATGTCTGATGGCCTTACTTCAATTATTTTGCCTTTTCACGTCCTCACCCTTCTTGCTCGTGTACCGTCTCTGTTAATATATGATGTATGCGATTTTCACTGAAACTTGTTCGTTCGGGCTCGATTCTTTTAGGTCGACCAGAAAATCTCGCTAAGTGTTGAGCGCTCGAGATAGTCGCGTTATCAGCCATTCGATCCAGTGGATGCCCCAACCCAACTATGTTGCTCGGAAGGGTCGGCATCCTGACTCGGCAATTGGTGCTCGGTCGGGTCGGCATCCTGACTCGGCAATTGGTGCTCGGTCGGGTCGGCGCCCTGACTCGGCAATTGATGCTCGGTCGGGTCGGCGCCCTGACTCGGCAAGTGATGCTCGGTCGGGTCAGCGCCCTGACTCGGCAATTGGTGCTCGGTCGGGTCGGCGCCCTGACTCGGCAATTGTTGCTCGGTCGGGTCGGCGCCCTGACTCGGCAATTGATGCTCGGTCGGGTCGGCATGCTCGGTCGGGTCGGCGCCCGGACTCGGCAATTGATGCTCGGTCGGGTCGGCGCCCTGACTCGGCAATTGGTGCTCGGTCGGGTCGGCGCCCTGACTCGGCAATTGATGCTCGGTCGGGTCGGCGCCCTGACTCGGCAATTGATGCTCGGTCGGGTCGGCGCCCTGACTCGGCAATTGATGCTCGGTCGGGTCGGCGCCCTGACTCGGCAAGTGATGCTCGGTCGGGTCGGCGCCCTGACTCGGCAATTGGTGTTATGGGAATATACTGCTTCGTATTTGTTTCGAGCAAGAGCCTGGACACCGCTTGGCTTGCCCTGGCCGAGCGCGGATCGCCGCGCCCGACCGGACCCGATCGAACGTGGAACGCCACGCCCGACCGACGCCGATTCCGGTGGGTGCGTGGGAGCATGCCCACTTATAACTTGCCTGAGCAAGAGTCTGGACACCGTCCGACTTACCCTGACCGAGCGTGGACCGCCACGCCCGACCGGGCCCGACCAAGCGTGGAACGCCACGCCCGATCGGCGCCGAGTCCGGTGGGTGCGTGAGAGCAAGCCCACTTATAACTTGCCTGAGCAAGAGTCTGGACACCGTCCGACTTACCCTGACCGAGCGTGGACCGCCACGCCAGACCGGGCCCGACCGAGCGTGGAACGCCATGCCCGATCGGCGCCGAGTCCGGTGGGTGCGTGAGAGCAAGCCCACTTATAACTTGCCTGAGCAAGAGTCTGGACACCGTCCGACTTACCCTGACCGAGCGTGGACCGTCACGCCCGACCGGGCCCGACCGAGCGTGGAACGCCACGCCCGATCGGCGCCGAGTCCGGTGGGTGCGTGAGAGCAAGCCCACTTATAACTTGCCTGAGCAAGAGTCTGGACACCGTCTGACTTACCCTGACCAAGCGTGGACCGCCACGCCCGACCGGGCCCGACGAGCGTGGAACGCCACGCCCGATCGGCGCCGAGTCCGGTGGGTGCGTGGGAGCATGCCCACTTACAACTTGCTGAAACTATTATTTCATAGGCTTCGTGTCCTTCTATCATATTGTTTTGGAGTACAAGTACAAGGATTGGTTCACTCAACTCTCCTCGCGGTACATTCTCAGGTGTATTGCACTCCAGGGCCTTCCCAACTGCTTCCCCTGAGCATCTTGCAGGTAGTAAGCTCCCGATCCCAGTGCCTTAACCACCAGAAAAGGACCGCTCCATTGAGGCTCCAGCTTGCCCACTTCCCCCACGGGCTTGATTCTCTTCCACACCTTGTCTCCCACTTGGAAACTTCGGGGTATGACCTTCTGGTTGTACTGGCGCCGCATCCTTTGTTGGTAAGCAGTCATGCGAACTGAAGCCTTGGCCCGGACCTCTTCAATCAGATCTAGCTCTGCCCGTCTTTTCTCCGCGTTGTCTTCCCCGTACAGATGCCTTCTGTCCGACTCACAGCCGATCTCCATGGGGACTACAGCTTCACTACCATACACTAGCTGGAAGGGAGTGCATCCTGACCCTTCCTTGAGGGTGGTTCGGAGAGCCCATAGAACCCCGGGTAGCTCGTCCACCCAAGACCCACCAACCTGGTCCAGTTTGGCTCTAAGCCCCTTCAAAATCTCTCTGTTAGCTACTTCCGCCTGACCATTGCTTTGGGGATAAGCCACTGAAGTGAAGGCCTGTTTGATTCCGAATTCTTTGCACCAGTCTCTAATCATCCGACCTTGAAACTACCGGCCATTGTCTGATACCAGCCTGTGGGGTATGCCATATCGGCAGAGAATGTTCTGCCAAAGGAATTTCTTCACTGCTTGCTCGGTGATCCGAGCTAAGGCTTCCGCTTCGATCCATTTGGAGAAGTAATCCACTGCCACTAATAGAAATTTCTTCTGACCGGCTGCCCTGGGGAAGGGTCCTACTATATCCATACCCCATTGATCAAAGGGACAAGATACAGTGGACAACCGCAGCATCTCGGCTGGTCGGTGTGATAAATTTTGATACTTTTGGCAAGAAAGGCAAGAGAGGACTAGCTTTTGAGCATCTCTCTGCAGGGTAGGCCAGAAATAACCAGCTAGCAGGACTTTCCTCGCCATAGACCGACCTCCCGAGTGGTTACCGCAGGACCCCAAGTGTGTTTCTCGCAGTACGTAGTCTGCCTCTTCTTCCCCCAAGCATCTGAGTAATGGCTGGGCAAAACCCCGTTTATATAAAGCGTCTCCTATCAGAGTGAACCTGGCCGCCCGTATCTTCAGTATCCTTGCCCGTTCGGGCTGATCTGGGAGAGTTCCTTCCTTTAGATAGGCAATGAATGGAGCTCTCCAGTCCCCGCCTATTTCCATTTCTGTTTCTCTTTCAACTAGAGCTACCATCATAACTTGAGGAGAAGGCTTGGGGAGGACCCACGGACGGACCGAGCTGGCTAATCTGGCTAGCTCGTCCGCTTTGACATTATCTCCTCGAGGGATCTGCAGGATCTGCACTTCCTGAAATTCTGCTTGTAACTGCTTACAGGCCTCCACATAAGCTTGCAGTTTTTCGTCATTTACCTCAAACTGCCCTGCAACCTGCCGAGTTACTAACTGAGAATCCGAGTACAAGGTGACTCGCGCGGCCCCAACGTGCTTAGCTGCTTGCAGGCCTGCCAAGAGGGCTTCGTACTCTGCTTGGTTATTGGTGGCCTGGTACTCTAGGCGCACCGCCAGATGAAGGGGGTCTCCTTTAGGGGATAACAGTAAGACCCCCACGCCACTCCCTGCCCGAGTGGCCGACCCATCCACATAGATCTTCCATATTCCTTCTTCTTCTTCTGCCTGGAGCTCACTCAGGAAATCAGCTAAGGCCTGAGCTTTGATTGCAGTACGAGGCTGATACTGAATGTCGTATTCACTCAGCTCAGTGGTCCACTTAACCATCCGACCTGAGATCTCCGGGTTAATCAGTACCTTCCCGAGCGTGATGTTGGTCAGCACCTGGATAGGGTGAGCCAAGAAGTACGGTCGGAGTCGCCGAGCCATCAATACTAGAACATAAGCTAATTTCTCGAGTGTAGTATACCTATACTCGGCTTCCTTGAGTAAATGCCCAAAGAAGTAGACTGGCTGTTGCTCAGTCTCCTTCTGAGTTACAAGTGCGGCGCTCACAGCTCCCTCAGTAGCAGATAAATACACGTACAGTGGCTCTCCTTCCTCAGGCTTAGCTAGCACGGGCAGACTAACTAAGTAGGCCTTCAATTCTTCGAAAGCTCGATCGCACTCGGCATCCCACTGGAACTTGGAGGCCTTGCGCAGAATCTTGAAGAACGGCAGACTTTTGTCGGCCGACCGGGAGATAAATCGGGATAAGGCCGTGATCCTCCCGGTCAAGCGCTGAACTTCCCTTAGATTCCTGGGCGGCGGCATGTCTAGCAGAGCCTTCACTTTACTTGGGTTGGCTTCGATTCCCCGCTCGGTCAAGATGTAGCCCAGGAATTTCCCGCTCTTGGCTCCGAACAGGCATTTGGCAGGATTGAGTTTAAGGCCATACCTCCTGAGAGTGCAGCAGGTCTCTCGCACATCTGCTATCAGGTCGGCGGTTCGGAGGGACTTGATGAGTATGTCATCCACGTACACTTCCACATTTCTCCCGAGCTGCTCCTTGAAGACCTGGTTCATCAGCCTTTGATAGGTTGCCCCAGCATTTTTGAGTCCGAAGGGCATAACAGTGTAGCAAAAGGTTCCCTCCGCTGTGACAAAACTGACCTTCTCTTGATCATCCCGGGCTAAGGGTACTTGGTGGTATCCCTGGTAGGCGTCCAGCATACAGATGAGCTCACTCCCCGCAGTAGAGTCCACCATCTGATCTATACGAGGGAGAGGATAGCAGTCCTTGGGACAGGCTTTGTTGAGATCCCTGAAATCAATGCAGACCCTCCACTTGCCGCCTGGTTTGGAGACCAATACCACGTTGGCCAACCAGGCCGGGAATTGCACTTCTCGTATGTGCCCGGCTGTCAGCAATCTCTCCACCTCAGCCTGAATAATCTTGTTTTGCTCAGGGCTGAAGTCCCTCTTTCTTTGCTTCACAGGTCGGGCGTCCGGGTAGACGTGTAGCTTATGCTCCATGACCTCGGGCCTGACCCCTTTCAGATCTTGCTGAGACCAGGCGAATACATCTTGGTTCTGCGTGAGACATTCTATTAGCTGTTGGCGGAGGTCAGGTGATAGTCCGGGAGCTATCCTCACCCGGGTCTCTTCCCGGCCTAGCAGGAGTTGGACCTCTTCTTTTTCTTCTAGCAGCTCGGCCCAAGGGGAAGGTTGAGAGGACTGTACCATGTTGCAGTCGGTCGGTGGAGCTCGAAAGGTCTTCCTTACTTCCACTCGGACATCATCCACGTAACACCTGCGAGCGACTTTCTGATCTCCTTTAACTTCGCCGACGTGATCGCCCACGGGGAACTTGACTTTTAAGTAAAAAGTGGACGTCACGGCTCGGAACTCATTCAGCGCCGGTCGACCCAGGATGGCGTTGTAGGCTGAGGGGGCATCCACTATCAGGAAGGTAGACCACCTGGTTCTTCTTAAGGGTTCCTCCCCGAGTGATATGGCCAGCTTGATCTGGCCGAGTGGCTGAACTTCATTCCCGATGAATCCAAACAAGGGTGTGGCTACCGGCTGTAGTTCAGTCGTCTCAATCTGCAGCTGCTCAAATGCTTTCAGGTAGAGGATATTAACAGAGCTTCCCGTATCTACAATGGTCCGGTGGATTTGGTAGTTTGCTATGACGGCAGTGATGACCAAGGCATCCTCATGAGGTACCTCCACCCCTTGTAGATCAGCGGGGCCAAAGCTGATCTGCGGCCCCTGAGCTTGGGCAGAACTACAACCCACTTGATAAATGTCCAAGCGTCGGACTTGAGATTTCCGAGCTCGATTGGAGTCCTCATAGGTAGGGCCACCGGAGATCACATTAATAGACCCGTGCACCGCATTTTTCTGATTAGCCTGCTCTTCGCTAGCGTTCCCATGTTCGGCGGAACCAGAGGTCGGGAACAGCTGTCTGGCGGCTGGGGCGGTCGGCCGAGCGGGGGGTTCGGACTAGCTGGGAGAGGCCCTCCCCCGGCCACGGCCACCTCCCTGATATGCTCCTCTGGGACTTCCTCGACCAGTGCGACCTCGACCTCGGCCGGCCTGCCAACAATCTTGGAGATCATGCGTATGGCTATTATGGAAGGAACAATAGGGTTGCCACCTGGAAGGGAGGCAACCCTGGGCCACTTGCTGCACTATTCCCCTCTCGGCTCCCTGTCGATGTCCCAGAGCCCGGGGGCTCCTGAGAGGCCCTCCGGGTGTTATACTTCTTTGATGTTGTTGGGGAGCTTCAGGTGCGGGCCTAACCTCCGGCCGCCTGGCGGCTTGTGCTTCCTCCACATCCGCATATTTGCTGGCTTTGCCTAGGAGGCTCTCAAAGTCTCTCGGCGGCTTGCGGATCAGTGATATGAAGAATTCGCCTTCTTGTAGACCTTGGGCAAAGGCGCTGACTAGCACCTCGGACGTAGCAGTAGGCACGTCTAACGCAACTTGATTGAATCTCCTGATGTAAGCTTTCAGAGGCTCCTTGGAGCCCTGCTTCATGGTGAACAAGTTTAAACTGGTCTTGTGATGTCTCTTGCTACTGGCGAAATGCTGCAGGAACACTTTCTTGAAATTGGAGAAGTCCTTGATCGATCCCTCTGGGAGTCTGTCAAACCATCGCTGGGCCGGCCCGGCTAGAGTGGTCAGGAAGGCCCGGCACTTGACACCATCTGGGTACTGATGCAGCATCGAGGCATTCTCGAATTTCTTTAGATGCTCTTCAGGATCAGTAGCTCCTCCGTATTCAGCGATGGATGGGGGTTTGAAATGCTTGGGCAGTGGCTCGTTCAAGACTTGGCTGGAGAAGGGGAACCCTGTGTGCTCAGTCGGGGTTGACGCAAGGGGAGCCTTCCCTTTGTTAGTTCTGGTATGACTGGATGTAGCTTCGTGAGGGTCTGATTCTCCTGCTCCCTCAGCCGGGCCGAATAGCGCCCGGTGGAAGTGAGGGCTCTCATCTTGTCGAACCCCTCCTTCGGTGCCCACCCGGGCAGTCTGCTCGGCCGGGCCCGGATGAGCGAGTCGAGCGGCTGCTTGCTGTGCCTCCGCCAATTTCCTGGCTCTAGCTTCTATTAGCAGCTCCAAGTCTTCCTGTGAAAGAGTAACAGTCACCCAGTTGGATTCACTCATCTTCAGCTCTCGATCAGGCGAGCTTCCCACAGACGACGCCAAATTTGATCCTGTCGAAGAGCGAAGACCGGTTCTCGCTCGGATGACTCGGTCTGACTAGGATGACCCGGTCTGCTGTGACTCGGAGGTCGGGGTCGGGCTCAAGTAGAGAGAGAATTTAAGTCACTCGGCTCGGACCGAAATAGGGCTCACAAAGGGGAGTTGAGGTTGCAAAATGGCAGCGATCCCTTCTCTGAGGCTCAAATGGGGTTTATATAGGGGAAGGAAAGCCCTCTGCCATGTCAGAGACATCTCATCTCATCAAGGATGAGTCAGTTGTCAGACTGTATAACCGGCAGCTCTGGTAGCTTTATGAGGCTGACACAGCCGTCTGACAGTCTGTCCAGGTTGTCCCTTTAGACCTCCATTAATGCTGGCGGCTCTGTCAGGTCATAATTATGTCAGAAATCCTCTTCGGACAATGGGGAAATTCGGATGATCTTTACTGCTGCTGCGACCCTTCACTCGCTCTGGGTCGGTCGCCCCGGGGTCTGTCACCCTGGATCGACCACCCTGTCACTCTGGGTCGGTCGGGTGAGTTCGGGTCACAAGTCTCTTCGCGTGGGGCTAACTCGAGGCGCTCGGCTGGAGACAATTGAGCCGAGGGATCGGCTTCAGGCGACTGACCCCGAGTGGCCAACCTCGGATGACTGATCCCGAGGGCCGACCTCGGGTGACTGACCCCGAGTGGCCGACCTCGGGTGACTGACCCCGAGTGGCCGACCCCGGGTAACTGATCCCGATTGGCCGACCTCGGGCGACTGACCCCAAGTGGCCGACCCTGGGTAACTGACCCCGAGTAATCTCGCCCGATCTGAGTTAATCCCCCTTGAACCCGACCGGACCTCCGACCCTCCTCCAAAAAAACCACCTGACCGGATCACATATTAATATAATGTACTTAAAATGTCTGGTGGGGCGAGACAATCTAATAGTTTACTTCCCTATTTTTAGAATAAGGGCGGATAGTGTCCATTTTTAAAATATGATTCACATTTCCAAATCTCTGGTTCGATTCATTGGTCGTGACTATTCAAGATGATTTACGATTATTATTATTTAAAAAATATATATTCAAAAATTATAAATTTATTTAAAAAAATCAACTATCGGAACTAGTATGTTGTCCGATTATGAATCTGAGTCCAAGTTGAGTCTTAGAGATATATATCATATAAATTATATTTTTTAAGTAATTTTATAAATTCAATTATAACTGTTAATATATAGAGGTGATTTATTAGGCACCCACCATATCAGTGTTCGTAAAATCACGATCTTAGATCGTAATATCATACGATCCCACGATCTTGAAGCACAAATCAATACTGAATTATGCATAATCAATTTCCATAGCAGAATCAAAACAAGATCGGTAGGATCGGACAGAATTGTAACAGGATCGGAGCAGAATTAGTAGAAACCATAAGATGCATAACTTTTGACTCGAATTAAATCATTAGATATATAATATATCAAATCAAAAATTGTTCAAAGATCTATAGTTAGGTTCAAGATTGAAACTCAAAAAATATCGTTTAAAGTCTTTTCAGAGACCTAGAAGATTTTTAATCTTTTTTATTATCTTTTTTCGTCTTTTGTAGAATTAGGGTTAGGGGTTTAAAATTATTTAAATACCTGTTTAATTATTTTGAGTTAGTTTTTTATCAATAATATTTTATTATATTTTTTTTCTAAAATGATAAGTTTTTGAATGTTTATTGTTTAATGAGTTTGCCTTTAATTGGATTATCTTGTAACCATGAAAATATTCTTGAGATTGAATGTGATTATTATTATTAGTGTGTTAATAGAAATTGTATATTCTTTCATTTTAGGAGTTTTTGTTAGGATCATATGTTTTTACAATTCGATCTTGACCCTAAATCAATTATACGTAGAATCACGATTCTATAAACTATGCACCATACACGTCCATGTTGTACGCGTACAGCCGGGTGTCTAAATCACATTCGGGTACCCCTCTACACTCAGGCATCCACACATAGGTGCGCACGATGAGCGACTAACATATCAAAGAGTTATATATAGAGAGATAGAGAGATGTACCAGACTTATTGTTGCGCGCTCGTTGTACCCTCAGAATATTTTTTTTAATTTGAAATTTTTTATTGTGCTTCATACTATTTCTCAATCTCTAAATTATAAAGATAAAAACTTATTTATATAACCAGGTGATATGTTAGGGATCGCCCGTGTGGTGGATCTGCGTTGTGGACTTGAGAGAGTCTCTGTAGTGGTGAATTCACATTAATTATTACATTAACCTATTAAATTTATTAATCTTATTTATGTTATTTTTTATTAATATTAAATTTCTAATTAAAATTATTTGATTTATTAATCATGTAGGAACTCCTAATGTTCTGGTATCACGAAGATTGGACGTTGAGTATGTGTCTTCGGAAATGGCAAATTGTAATTTATTTGTCATCGTGTCCTGTCAATTAGTCTCAAGACTAACATAGAAAAGATAAATCATAAAAATTATTAGCCTTCAAAATAGTAAAAAATGATTCGTTCATGTTTAATGTCTCTACTAATCTGTCATAAATCAATACGAAAAAGATAAATTATGAAAATTACAGGGATGATAAAAAATAATTTACTTACCCAAACCAACCCCTCTAATACGTGCCCTCCGAACTCACACTTACAATAAATACATGGTATCTTACGTGGATTGTATGGGAATCGAATCCCAAAAAGTTCATCACCTGTAAATATTTCGTCAGGAGCTCGGATACGACGATTCCATTTTTTTAAGAAATTTGAGTCCATCGGAACTAAAAAAAGTTTAACGCCAAATAATAATAATAATAAAATCTCTGGTATCCTGCAGCAGCAGAATTTATTTGATATACAGGTACTGTTAGGTGACATGCACCTTCTTTCTAAGTGATTTAATATTTTAGAATCTTTTCTTTCCTCATATCACTTAGTTTTAGAATCTCTAGATATGGGTTTTAAGGTTATTTTCTAAGCTATTTCATCTAGTTTTCTTTCGTTGAAGTCAATGCCTATTGCTTTCTACAGCATTTTTCTACAATTTTAATGAACTAGGGAATTTGACGAAATTTTCTACAACAAAAAAAAAAATGACTCTCTAGATATGGGTTTTAAGGTTATTTTCTAAGCTATTTCATCTAGTTTTCTTTCGTTGAAGTCAATGCCTATTGCTTTCTACAGCATTTTTCTACAATTTTAATGAACTAGGGAATTTGACGAAATTTTCTACAACAAAAAAAAAATGAAGTGTTAGGGTTTACCTACTTCGGCAAGGGGGGAGGCGGGAGAGGAGGTGTTTGCGAGAGGCAGCTGCGGGTTAGGGTTTGCTTGCTTCGGCGAGGGGGGATGCGGGAGAGGAGGTTGCAAGAGACAGCTACGGAGTGGCTTCGGCGATGGACGCGCAAGAGAGCCAGACGCGAGAGGAGTCGGCAAGAGACAGCTGCGGGTTTTGCTTCGGCGATGGACGAGAGAGAGCCGGACGCGAGAGGAGTCGGCGAGAGACAGCTGCAGGTTTTGCTTCGGCGATGGACGAGAGAGAACCGGACGCGAGAGGAGTCGGCGCGAGAGAGGGCTGCGTCTTGCTTCGGCGAGGGGGGAGGCGGGAGAGGAGCCGCAGCGAGAGAGAGCTGCGGTGTTTGTGAGAGAGGGAGGGAGGCGGGAGAGCGGCGCTGCCTTTGCGAGAGAGGGAGTCGGGTTGAGAAAGTGAGCTGCGGTGAGGGCTTACACGATTTTTTTGCCACGCACGCAGCCACGCACGCCACGCAAAACCGTAGCCACGCATGCAATCCGCACGCAGTCCGCAAACAGCGTCCGCAGCAGATCACCTCTCTCTCTCTCTCTCTCTCTCTCTCTCTATATATATATATATATATATATATATATATATATATATATATATATATATATATATATAGAGTATCTCTGCTATATAAAAGTCGCCAGTGGTCCCGGGCTAAAGCGCGGGTAGCATTTGTATGTGGCTTCGCATTCCCAGTTGACGTGTAGTATTAGGAGACTAAACGACGTGGTCAAACGTTATCTACTAATGAAATTGCAACGCGTGGACTTGTTGCAGTGTTTCGCCGGCATTTCCATTCTCAGCTGACATCTTGACGGAGCAATCTCCATTTATATTGCACGGCACAACCAAATCGGGAGGTAGAAGAAACAAGAGGCGAGAGTTGAAGCAGAGGAGAGGAGGAGGAAACAGATGGATTCATCATCCGGCAAGAGCAATTCAAATCCACATCTTGGCGTCAACAAGCTCGCCAAGATCATCCAAAAGCACTCCTTTTCCTCCTCCTCCTTCCAGCCGTCGCCGCCGCCGCCTTCTTTGCAGCAGCAGCAGCGCTGCTACACGATCAGCAAGCGCGACTTCCGCCGCGTGGTTCAGCAGCTCACCTCCAGCACTCCCTCGCACCCGCCTTCCTCTCCGCCGCGGCTCCACAAGATTCGCCCGCCGCCGCTCCCCCTCGCTTCCCCTTCCCCCCGCCTCCCTTCTCTGCCGCCACCTCCCCTCAGCTCCGCTCCCGCCGAGTCCCCCGTATCCGCCTACATGCGTTTCCTCCTCGCCTCCGACGACGCCAACAAGCCTTCTCCCCGCCTCTCCTTCCCCTCTCCTCTGCCGCCGCCCTCGCCGTCCGCGTTCCTCAACCTCCTCTCGCCCAAGTCCCCCTGCTCGCTGCTGTCGCCGCCGCTCTCGCCGGGCTTCTCTTGGCCACCGTCTCCCTCCGGCTTCCCGCCCATTCCCAGCCCTACTTGGAGGAACCTCATGTAGCTCAACTGTTTGCTTAATTGCTCCACAGAACGAAGCTTAAAGCTAGAATTTATAGTTTTATGTTCTAAATGTAATTTCTTTAGTTATATGATCGGTAAATTTGTGAAAACTCCTCAATTCCTATTTGATCTTTCACACTCTGATGGATTGAGTATAAAAGAGTAAAAATTGAGTATACATCAGTAAAAATTGAGTATAAAAGAGTGAAACTTAAGTATAAAAAAATAAAAATTGAGTACACAATTTATTGATGTGGTGGATGCAACCTTATATACTCAAATTTTTAATTTTTGTACTCAATTTTTTTCAAATAATACTCACAAAATTATCTTGTCAATCCCATCAGGGACTGCATGCAAAGAAAAATTTCAAATGGGATTGCATGCAAAGAAAATTTTAAAATTGGGAGTTTAAGAAAATTTTCCCTTATATGATAAAGAATTTCTGTAAACAATATGAGAAGAACTGGTTAAATCAGTTAACTCAAGAACTATTCTGTGTTTTCAGAACTTACTCCAAATTCCAAAATTATATCGAACTAGATGTTTGTGATCAAGTTCAAGTACAAGAGTCTTGAGTCTTCACTGGTTCGACCATTTGCCCGTATCTAGTGAAGTCTGTGGACAATGGACTGCATTCAAACTTGGACTATTTCATATGTATAATATGTGGGGTGATGCCGCATAAAATATGAAGGAGGATCGAGGATATTGTATTAAAAGGTTCCTTTTTAAATAAAATTTTGGAGTTAATATTGTATTAGAAATTCCTCGTGAAAGCAACAAAAAGAAAGCAAGAAAGAAAGATACGGCGTTGTCTTTGACTTCACTAACTCGAATTCCCTGTTTATAAATCTGAAGCTTGTGACAGATTGTAGCTTGGGATTTACGATCAGAACAAAGCTTGGCCATCGCAATTTGTAGTCGATCGAGCCCAAACTTGGCCATCATAATTCTTTTTAGGATAGATAAAGGAAGAAAACTATCTCAACTCTCATACGATTCATTCTAAATTATTTTTCATGACAAAATATGGTCCACTGTTTTCGGTTAACAAATCTAGAATTTAGAAATAAAATACGATTAATTTGCTTCACCTCTCAAATAGAGATTTTTTTGTGTGCTAATTTTGGAATGTTCATGTGTAATCTCTATTATTAATTACCTCTGATATACTTTTAAAGAATCAATTAAAGAACTAAATGTAATTTGTAAACATACATGGAATATCCTAATTCAAGGGATATTTGGATGATTCTAATAAACGCAAAGTTGAGCAATTTATATGTTTAGTTCAAAATATTTTAATGGACCAAATCAATTTTTATCGGCTATCCAAGATTGGATGTCTAGTTTTAGAAATGAAGAGAGTATAAGTTTTAAAAAATAGAAATATCATCAAAATGTTTTTAAGTCAAAGCACTTTTGATTGAAAAAAAAAACTCACAATGCGTCACTCCGAAATATAACGCGACGACCTTTTGTTTTTTTAAGGGCGCTCTTTGTAATTAAAATGTATTCGGGCAAGAGTAGCATTTGATACCGCGTTCCTAGATGTAAAAACTAATAGATATGAGTATTTAAAAATAATTAACGTTAAATAAAGGTAAAATCATGATAATTTTAGGACATTTAAAAAGATTTAAAAAAATTCGTCAAAATACAATTTCCTACTCGAAAACGTATTTACTCTTTGTGCATTTTTTTTATTAATCCACATATATGTATCCTTAGAGATCCGACTAATCTTCAAAGCACGACCAATCTCTATCATCGAAAAACCACTCTTGTCCCAATTGGGTTTCAAACTACTGTACTTTATGAATTAACCAAGCGCCTTACCACTACACTGCTTGTGGTCTACTCTTTTTGCATATTTAGCTAGTATTAGTATTGCACCCTTTATGCAACAATTGGTATTAGTGTGAGATTTTGACGGATTTCTTTAATATGTCAGAGATGTCTTTTGCGGAAATTGATATGGTGAAGACAGAACCAAAAATTTCGGAGTATGACAGAGAAAGGTTAAGGATTTGTTGGTGCAACAAAATATGATAAAGGCGCTAGAAGATAGGGAAAACATTGAGAGATCGAATTGAGAAGAACTTTAGACAAAAGCAATGACAGTAATCAGATATCATCTTACGGATAATATGATATATCATATCATGGACAAATAGTCACCAGTGACAATTTGTTTTATTAACAACTCTCTCCTCTATTTAAGAGGAAGCTTTGGGACATGAAGAGGTTACGAATTTTGATTGTAAAACCTTCTTGCTATGTGCCCAAAGCTTCCAAAGTCTACTCTCTTCCTCATACTCTAAGTCCCATCTTATAAAGAGGAAGAAATTATTTTGTGAGGGTTTCTCCATCTTTAAGCTTGATTGAAAAGAGGAAGAGCATAGTGAAGCTTGATTGTATGACACCCTGTTTGGAAAGGAAGGAATTGGAATTCTTTTGAAAATTGGAATTCAATTCCCTCCTTTGGTAGCAATTTTTAGGAAGGAATTGAATTCCAATTCCTTTCACAACCCCCAAAATAAATCAGACCTCTTTGGGTCTGATTTGGGAAGGGAATTCCCTTCCAAATGTTAAATTACTAATTCACCCTTCTTAATAAAACAAATCAGCACCTTTTCGGACTGCTACAACCCTGCTCGCTGCTCAGTGCCGTTTCGGACTGCGCTCTTCTCGCTTCCAAATTTTATTCTTCATTTTACTTGATGATCTTCATTTTGCTTGAAGGATAAAATGGTAAAAATATAACAATTGATTTCAATTCTGATTGATTCCAAACATGAGAATTCAATTCAATTCTGTTGTTTACTAATTCATTCCAAACAATCCACCCACCATATATAGTTTTGAGGATTGTCTTATGTACTCATCACTAGTAACGGAGACTTTACATTTTTTCAGAAGGTGATTCATAGCTATGGGAACGACAAGTGGGCGAGTACTATGACAGATGAGATAAGTCACTGTGGTATCTAGTGGAGCTTCTTGAGAGAAAATATATTATAGGGTGTAAGTCAGTGTTTATGAAGCAGCAAGCAACAATAAAGAACGCTTTGTGGCTTACAAGGTTGATCGAAGAATTAGGGGTTAAGCAAAATGGAGTCAAGTTGTTATGTGATAATCAAAGTGTTATTTATTTACCAAGCATATTGATGTGAAGTATCATAAGATCAGAGAGTCGATTGCTTCAAAAAAAATTAACTTGAGAAGGTTCATACTGTAGATAATGTTACAGATATATTGACTAAGCCAATGATTGCAGAGTTGCTTGAACTTCATCTTTTTCTAGATGATAGAGTAAGAAAGCTCAGACCCAGACATCCAGGTGGAGTTTTGCTCATATACTCGTGTTCTTCAAAGGGGTGAATATTCACCAAAGTAGAGATTATTGATAGGCAACTCATATCTGAGTGAAGGTCAATGTGATGAAAGACAGAGAGAAAAAGAGATCGCCTGAGCAATAAGACAAAAACACACAAGAAAGAGCAAACACAAAAAAAAAAAGAAGAGGGAAAAAAAAGAGTTACCATTGTTCGGTGGTATGCCTATTCTACAAAATAGCCGATGATTTATTAGAATTCTATCTACACAAAAAAATCCTCATGATAATATAATAAATTTACAATGATCTCTATAAATAATGCTCAAACCCCAGCATGCCAAACTTGATTAGAAAAAATAGAACAAAATTTGGTAAAAAAATCGAAACAAAATTCTATTATGAAAATCATAACAGATCCGTGACGTCCCCTTACATTGACCTTCACTTAAATATGAGCTATCAGTCAACAATTAGGTATCCAACCTTTCATGTTAATTAGTCCTGAGATGACCAACTCAATCCCACGAAAGTTTTTTCCACTAATCATCAGGGTAAATTCGGAAGTGTTTGCAACGGGCAGACTAATAACTCAACATCTCAGGTTTGTCATCTTATTGGAGGAAAATATTCTGTGGTGTGTCATAGTTGAGAATCAAACTATGAATACTTAGAAGATTGCATGGGCGTTCTGCTATTGTACCATAGCCTGGGGCATTTTGTCATACTGTCATATGACTTAGAGGTTACATTTTCAAGTTGTGGAAATAATAAAGTAAGATAAGGAATAATATAATAGATCCTTATTAGAGGTGACAAAACTCTAGCGACTCCGTCAATCCATTCCGAGGCTAATATAGAGGAGGTAGATCAATAGAAAAATATTTTTATAAAATTTATCATAATTAAGATCGAACTACGAATACGTGAGAAATAATTAATTATCTTTCCGTTGCAAGTCTTTCCAGATTTGCGCATGTCTTTTGAAAGGTAAAGTTGGATTTATTTTCAAATGGAATATATTTTTAATTTTTTTACTGTTTATAAAATTGATAAAAAAAATTAGAAGGGTTTAATTAAGATACTCTTGATTTATCTCAGAGTTTATATTATACGAGGATAAATTGTCAGGGACACACGAGATGAGATGAACCTAATCAATTTTTTTTATATATATTTTTTAATTTTTACAATTAGATCCTTTTGACCCGTTACGGTTCCAGTCACCGTCCCCAAAAACCTCGGGCGTGTTTTCTCTGGATCGCTCTCTCGCCGCCGCCGCCGCCTTCTTTCCCTCCAAGAAATCCTCTCGGTCTGAGATATCGTCACGCATATAGATACGCCTGTCTTCTCCCTTCTCTCTTTTTCTTCTGCGTCAGATCGTGAGTGAAAAGAGAGATTGCAGAGCGGAAATGGTGCTGTGGGAGATCACCCTGGCGACGGCCTACTTTCTGGGGTTGAGTCGAACTTACCGGGTTTCCCTCAAGGCTCAGCGACGCCTCATTAGCCCTCGGCACCCGAACCTTCGTCGATTCGTCCACAGGTGCGTTGGTTTGTCTGGTTGTTTAAGTGTCTATTTTCCATCGTCGATGCTATTGTGAATTTTCACGTTTACTGCTTGTAGTATTCTGACGTTTGAGTTTTTTTTCCTGTTGGCCGTATTCGATAATGGTGTGTTATGCTAGCGGTTAATTTGGTGTAAAGCTTTTTAAATTTTAGCCCTCTGGTGTTTAATTGTCAATCTTCTCTCTTTGATGCGATTGCTGATTTCATGTTTACTGGTTCTGTATAATATTTTGAATTTGTAATTTAATCATGTTGATCGCGTTGAGAGAGGCCTATCTTTTGCTAGTGGTTATCTGGAGGAAACTCTTTAGGTTTTACACTGCTTCACTTGATATTGTTTTCTTTATCCTCATTCTTCCATTTCTGCAATCGCTAGATTGTTCTAGAATGCAGTTACAAGATGATGATGATTTCCCTGAAGAGGAGTTTCCTCTGTGAATTGTCATTAAATAAAGAAATGGTTCTAGAATTTACTTAGATATTTTACTAAATAACATAGTTTGGGGCGATTATACTTGATACGAACTGATTTCCATTGAGGTGATTTTTACAGGAACGAGGTATTTCCTCTGTGAATTATATACTTCAATAATGAAATCACACTGGAATTACATAGATTTATTATTAGAGATGGAGTTTGTGGTGATAATACTTGATAGGAACTAATTTTCCTTGGGATGTACTTTCGGCAAGAGGAGTTTCCTCTGTGATGATTTGGTGGTGTAATCAGCTGGTCAAAGACTCTGATAGAAGGTTGTTGTGGGTAAATTACCAACATAAAATGGCTATAGATCATAGATTTGCTTATAGTTGGGATAGCCTAAGGAAATTGGATCAAGCTAAGGGAAAGACTTAATTGTTGGTATGACATGCCACTAGTTAGTCTTCAAGGTGCTTTCGGCTGGTGTCAAACTGTCGTCGAGTCCATTGTAAGCTGTGGAGATTGAGTCTGTGTGGATAGGGTGTCCCTTGAGTTAGTTGCAGAGTGATTTCCTTGCATAGAGGATATTCCTAGGTCGATAGGGAGTGTGGAGGTATAAGGTTTCACCTATTGGCAATTTGGCCTATGCTAATACACCGAGTTTGGTCATAATGATAGTTGCCAATCTGATTTTGGCAAATTTCTCGAACATGCTTCAGGGTCATAGAAATGTTGAGAAAAATAACCGAAATTCATTCGGATGTCAATAAACCTGAACACAGTTCGTAATTGAATACAAATTGGAAAGAATCAACAATCTGCAGCAGTATTTGTTGGTTATATCGCTCTATTTCTTGTTGAGCCACTACGACAAGATAACAACTTGGTTAGATTATGAGAAATGAGGCTCTTTCTCTAGTGTCAACTTCCACTTCCTGAGCATTACCGGATTTGTCATGGAGATTGTGGCCAGGTGATCTGCAAAGGAGGTAAGAACTTTGAGTGCTCAGTTTACAAAAGCCTTTCAGAGTGTTGAAGGTTGATTTGGAGGAAGAAGGGAATTCATGGAGCTTGATTCCATGATGTCCACTGCCCCCAAAATGCCAGTCCATAAGGAAGACATCTTCAATGTGATTCAAGAAAGAGCATGAAGAGATAAGGTAATGATTACGGGGGGATTCAGGATTTTAGATTTGGGGGAAGAGGGTGGGGGCACATATTAAGTGCAGAAAATAATTATTTAGGGGGTTGTATACCAAATGACAAAAATAATTATTATACGTTGTAATTTTGTTCATCCCATCTCAATAATTATCAAACAAACTCCCATGACGATAAACTCGAATACCATTTATTGCAAGTGTAAATAATTATTGTATTTTAATAAATAAACATATAAATAGCCGTTATTTATTTTATTATTTTTGGTCATGACATTGCTGTAATTTAAATACAAATTTAATGGATATTTTCCATAAATCAAAAGTTTATTGGTCAACTTCTTTGCCTGTCAAGTATGCCAAAGGAGAGGAAGGAGAAACCATGTCCCTCTCTGTTAGATCGTTGACGTTTGCTAGAGGGGGGGGTGAATATCAACTTTTTGATTCCTTCTTCCTACAAGGTTAGTTGCGCAAGCGGAATATACAAAAATAAAACTAAACTAAACTAAAACAAAGAAGAACACACCGATGTACGTGGTTCGGATATAGAACTCCTACTCCACGGCTGCCCGTAAGGTGGGCGATCCCTAATCCGTCGGTGGATGATTCCCCGGAGCACCTCCGGCTAGATCACGTAGCTCCTTGTGGGTGGAGAAACCTCTCCACAAGATCTGGACACTACCTGAGTACAATAGACTACTAACTAGCTTTGACCAAGTAAGTTTCGCCAAGAAACGAAAGCATGAAACGAGCTCCTTTAATAGAGCCCGAGTCTAAACTGGCCGCTACCAGTCGACTGCCCCTGGGACAGTCGACTGGTCCCACTCAGATTCGACCGTTACAACCAACGTTCGAATCAGCCAGCCCTTACCAGTCGACTGCTCCGACTGGTCCTTTACTAAACCTAGGTTACACTCCCCGAGTACATTTCTCTCCACACTCGAACCCTCCCGGCTTAGTCCCTGAGTACAAACACTCACACTCGGACCCTCACGACCTAGTTGACTCTTCAATCCGCAGTCTCGATCTATTGCCTTCACGCCCTCTTTGTCTTCGACTTCCGTCCCTTGGATGTGCACACAAGCCTCCAGCTTGCCTCCATGTCATCCTTCACGCATGCCTCGAAGTCCGCGTCCCTCGGCTCATCGTCTCTGCCCATGGTCCCTCGGATGCGCACACAAGCCTCCAGCTTGCCTCCATGCCACCCTTTACCTGAAGACATCAACCAAGTCCATGTGTACCTGCAAACCTGCACACTCACATACACATGTTAGTCCAACAACAAACCCTAACTTAACCATATTGACCACACACATCAAAACCCATGATCCTCTAGATCATATTAGGGCCGATTGCCCCAACACTCTCCTCATGAGTTGGACTAGCCTCTCCCCATGAAAATAATTATTTCGGGAGGCAGGAGGGCGAGGCCTCCCCCAGTCCTCATGTAGATCCGCCATTGGATGTGATTATTGATTAGATTGTTAGTAATATGTTGTGTTGATTAATAGGTGTTAAATAATGGTAACTATTTATAATTTATTACTGTCATTGTTAGTTACTTTATATATCAAATATTTATATTGTTATGTAAACATATTATGTGTTATGAGTACATTGTGAATGCTACATTATTGTAAATGACAACATTAACTGAATTATCAGACAACAAGAGGAGCTTGATTTAGGTTTTAGTGCGTAGGTACACAACAAATTAATAAGACGTAACCTTAATACTAAAGGCTTGGAGACTATTATTGTTAGTTTAACTAGATATTTGGAAGACGATAATACCTTTTCTTTAAAGAATGGTGAAACTCTTACTCAATATCTTAATCCTAAAGTACCCGGACCATAGATGAGTTAGTAAGCTAAACACGACAACAAAGTTATGATAGAGATATTTAATCAAAGTTGAGATAAATTTCCTGTCTTGACTTCAATGATGTATAGATCACGATTCACAAGATTGAAGTTCGCACTTCACCCATATCATTCTAATTGGTGACTTGCTCCAGTAATTTCATATCTCTTCCCAATCTTCAGTCAACAACAAGAAGTAAATCATTTGAGCATACAGAACACATGCTTCACAATCAACGCACTTTTCCTTGAAGTGAATTTGATTGAAAAAATGCTCTGAGTTAATTATTTTTTATAAGGATATTGAATAGCTACAAGTAAACAATTTGTGTAAGATAAGATAATTATAATGTCCTATTAGTATACTTGCTTCTCTAAGTAAATGCCCACCTGATCTTCTTGCCACATGCTTGCCCTTAGTTTTCACTCCATTATATCATTTATATGTTAGCAAACATTTTCTCTAACCTTCTTCCCTTAAATTGGTGAATTTGTTCTTGGGCTTCATACCAACTTCCTACCACTATATGAGAGTTGGTCATGCCTAAATTTGTCACCTTAACCATAAGGAGGGGATGCCGAAGGTAGGGGCTAGTGCTTATGCTTGATCACCTCCAACACTAGGTTGGATCACCTTCTTCAAGAAGAGCTAATGCTTATGATTCTTGACTCTTGAGTATTTTGGTTTGACATTGCTTCATGCCCAAAAAGAAGCGAGTTAGGTTTGAACTAATCTTGGATAAGAAAATTTTCTTGCATTTCTTAATGATGAAGTAAGACTAAGCTCATGAGTTTATTAAAATAAGTTAATCCATAGGATCACTTCTTTACATCCCATGTTGCCACACAAGAGGAGAGACATGGAATGTAAAAGGAAAGAGAGGGATGAGTTTTATCACTTTTGGCTTTTGTCCTGGTAAGCCTCCCACTTGGAGTCCCCGCATGATAAACATTATGGATAGCAAGTAGTTCACTTTGCCGCTAAACTTCCGTCATTCCAACTTCAACTTCAAATTTTCAACCACATTTCAAATGAATGGATTCCAAAGCTCCTTTGTTAGTCAACCTTCATAAATACTAGACGTCATGGAAAATGTATTCTTAGCAAAACTTGCATACCTCTGAATAAAAGCCCATAGAGAATTCAAGACCCTACTCCAAAAGGCAATTTTTTTCTCTATTTATTAGTTGACATGATGCTCACATTATATATTTTAAAAATTAAATTTAAAATTCTATATCATTTATAGATACTTATTTCTTAAAACAATATGTTGAAAGCATTATTTGAAAAGACTTCACATAACATATACTATATGAGGTTATCTATTATTGATATTAAAACACTTTAAAAATATTTATATTAATATTCGAAATATTTATCCACATGCAGAACAAGGATTATAAGTTAAAAACTTAGAAGTTAATTGCTATAAGGTAGCTTAGAATTTTAAGTCTGAATTAATTTAAATAAACCAAATAAGGTTTTTGGCTGCATATGCTAATTTACACTTACGAGTTCAAATAAAAAATTAGGGTTGCATGAGTAGCCACTTATCTAATTTGAGATGTTCCCCTTTCTTTACCATCCCTTTGGTAAAACAGGGAGCACTTGGAGATTAACACATGCTCTTTCCACATCCACGAGGATCCATGGAAGGGTGGTGCCTTTGTTATGTTAGTGTAAATGGAGTCCCTGGTCTTTTTCAAAAGAAGCAGACGAGACTTGCTAATAAAAATGCATGATGATAAAGCCTTCTGGTTATTTATTGTAGCGTCTAAAGGAATAAAAGTAGATCCCAAAGGGTAGAGGCTTTCTTGATTGGCCATTCAGCATTGATTGATTGATTGATTTTCAAGGTAGGGAAAAACCATTGGGGCAATAAAAAAGAAGAAAAAACTTGGAGCTCAATTGGTGTACGGGGTTTCACACTGTTCACGAGAAGGGACATCACTCCCTGCAAAACACACCACATGTGCCATAATATAGGCAACTTCAAAATTTGCGTAGGCCAAGGACTGATCAACTGAGAAGATTCGGGCAATGAGTTTTATTTTTCTAGATTTAATTGTCTTATACAATGATACAATGCGAAAATCTTTTTTAAGAATTATAAAACTCTATGGCTAGATTTCGAGAGAAATTACCAAATATCCATGCAAAAACTAAGGTATCAATCAGTACTACTAAGGCTGCGTTTGGTAGGCTGTAATCCACCCTGTAATGTAATCCAGATTATATTACAAGTTGGATTCGTTTGTTTGGAATAACTTTAAAGTTGTAATGTAATGTAATCTCGATTACAAAAGAGGTTGATAATTTGTAATCTGGATTACAAACCAAAACCTCCGTAATCTGGATTATATTACGGCTTGTAAAGTTGTCGGCTGGGCGACGACGGTCGTCGGTCGCCAACGGTTGGCCGGTCGCCGCCCGGTCGCCGCCCGGCCGCCGCCGCCCGCCGGCGGTCGCCGGCCGGCGGCGGCCGACGGCCGGCCACCCGCCGTTGGTCGCCGGTCGGCCGGCGACCGGCGGGCGGCCGGCGCCGGCCGGCCGTCGGCAGCCGCTCGTCGGCCGCCCGCCGGCCGCCGGCCGGCCGCCCGCCGCCCGCCCGTCGGCCGCCGTCGGCAGCCGCTCGCCGGCCGCCCGCCGCCGGCCGTCGGCCGCCCGCCGCCGGCCGCCGGCCGCCCGCCGCCGGCCGCCGGCCGGCCGCCGCCGGCCGCCGCCGGCCGCGGTCGCCGGCCGCCCGCCGCCGGTCGCCGGCCGGTCGCCGGCCGGCCGCCGCCGGCCGGTCGATGGTCACCGGCCGGTCGGCAGCGGTCGTCGGTCGTCAATCTTGATTACATTACAGGATGGATTACTACTCACCAAACAAAGGAATCTAACTTGTAATGGTTATCAAAGATTACATACAACTCATTACCAAATATAACAATGTAATCAAGATTACATTACATTACATTATAAACTTGATTACATTACAGACTCGATTACATTACCCCCTACCAAACGTAGCCTAAGTGTTGGCTATGTTTCCTACAAATGAAGGAAATAGCTAGGAAACAATGATAAGAAAAAAACTGAAAGAAAAAGAATTGTGAAATTCTTTTTGTCCAACACTTTTCCTTAGAAAGAAGAAAAGAAGGGGAAAGACTTTTTTTTCAAAAAAAAATATTAAAAATATATTTGAAAAGAAAAAATAATTTTGAATTTTTAAGTTTGAATTTGTGCTCCTTTATATGTGAAAACGAGCTTTTCGTCCAAATAGGATAAAAACAATATGGAGAAAACCTTGAAAAAAATTTCCTATTTTTTCTTTCCCTCCTCATTTCCGTCAAAGGAAATGGAGGAAAAAAGTGCTATTGGAGAATTCTTTCTATCACTTTAGCTCCTTCCTAGTTTTCTTTTCAAGTATGATCCAATTCCAATTTCAGATGGAGAGAAATCAGCACTTTTTTGTATCCATAGGCAAACAAGTATGGATGGATCAATTTCACTCTTATCATCAAAACTTTCAGCACAAGAAACCATCTAATAAAACTGGATAAGATCTCGACAGGAAGAGGTAAATAACTGATTATCTAATATGGTATTTAAATAGGCTCGTCAGCATTTCTCATCTTGGAATATGGTATTGTGCAAATTGCCACCTCCTGTCAAGTGAATGAGAAGAAATGTTGACCATGGTATGACCATTCAGGGGCATCTCCTTGTTACTTTTCAGAACAAGAGAAGCAAGAGGCCATTTACTAATTCTTTCAAGGAACTGATTATTACTCCCACGTTTCAACAGCAGTTAGTTGGCCCTGTATCCATCTTACTGTTCACTATTGCAGACTCAAGCTTCTACTGAACTTGCGAAGCTTGTCTTCTCGAGATGTTCTGTTTCGTATTATTAGTTCGTTCACATTTTTCTGGTTATAAATGGTCTCTATTCCATTAACAGTGGCTATTTTCAGTTCAGATTATGATGTTTTATACATTTGTGATGTTAGCGATAAACAGTAATCTCTGATAGAATAGTGTTTAGTCATATTTAACACGCACACCTCTAAACTTGATGTATGTTCTACCTGGTAAATGTCTTGTTCAGGAGGGTTCGCACTGTGTTTGATGTGGCTGTCAAAGTTCACCAGAACATACAAAAGCAGGACCTCGCAGCAGGGAAGAGTTTAGGGAATTGGATTCTACGTTGTCTGGACAAAGTTAAACCATCTTCTCAAATTATGGCTCCTGCTGGGAAGCCTCAAACCACCAGCCCTCCCATCCCCCGCCATGCCATGAACCCTACTTATCGTCTTCGAACCCAGAGGAGCATCACACGCATCACTGATCAGGTCAGGAGAGGTCGATTGTTCTTCACTCCTCGGGGCTTCCGGATGAGAGCTTTCCCGACTATAGCCATGATGATGCGTCCAATTAACCCATTAGGCTGGCATGGCCAATACAGGCATGTTTCTTTCATGCCATCCAACCTTGGATCATTCGAAAATGGAGGAATAGGAAGGCTTGAAGGTGTATTCCGCAAGGACATTGCGCAGTGGATGATGCAGTAGGAACTTTTCAATGGTTTGAACTATAGCTGTGAAAATAATGACCTTGTAATGGAATGTTTCTTGCTCAATATCCTTCAGAATTTTCTGTGGGCATGTGTGATAGGGAAGAAGGAAAATAAAGCAGATTATGTATTCTCTCTGTGCCTGTGTACTAGTAGGGAAAACAGATTATATACGGTAAGAATGTCTTAAAAAGTTATGCTTGAAAAGTAAGTAGAGAATGGATGAAGGACTAAGCTTAAATATACTTATATATTTGATTGGAATAGAAAGGAAAGAAGTAATATCAATTGTTCAAATAAATAAATGAATTATAGTTATTGCAACATCCTTTTTCAAGAAAAATAAATAAATGTCCGACGTGCTTTTTGTTTTAAGAAATAGAAAAATAATATGTGGTAAGAATTTGAAATATGAAATTCAACTAAAATAATATGATATTTTAATTATAGTGATATTTGACGGATTCATTATATCTCTCATGATATAATTTAGTTTGGGGTTGCGGTTGGAGGCTGTCATTGATATTCAGACTTCATATTTCAAATTTTGTCGTCGCTCAAAGAAATAATTATAAGAGTGCTTTTAGTAAATATCAAATATAAAGGACTGTAATTGTTAGATGTTCCATATTATATTCATGGCGTGAAGATGTTCCATATTATATTCAGGCGCAGCCAGCTGTAGTCAAATCAACCGGCTTTGTGAATTACAGAAGAGGAAGAACTGAAGGAGGGAAAGATCCGGGCATGGGCGGAGACGACGATGTCGAAAAAGGCACCGCCGATCACCTGGCGAAGTTGGATGACGAGCAGCTATCGGAGCTCCGCGAGATATTCCGCTGCTTTGACCGGAACGACGACGGCAGCCTCACCCAGCTCGAGCTCGGTTCCCTCCTCCGATCCATCGGCATCAAGCCCTCCCCCGACCAACTGGATGCCCTAATCCAGAGGGCCGACACCAACTCCAACGGCTTCATCGAGTTCTCCGAGTTCGTCGCTCTCGTCTCGCCGGACCTCGTCGCCGCCAAGTCCCCCTATACGGAGCCGCAGCTACAGCGTCTGTTCGATATGTTCGACCGCGACGGCAACGGGTACATCACTGCCGCCGAGCTCGCCCACTCCATGGCCAAGCTAGGGCACGCCCTCACCGCCAGCGAACTCATCGATCGGCATGATCAAAGAGGCCGACACGGATGGCGATGGCCGGATAAGCTTCCAGGAGTTCTCCCACGCCATCACCTCGGCTGCCTTTGACAATTCCTGGCACTAAAGCCCACTCCAGCCTTCGTCGTTAGGTACCAAATCAAAAAAGCTCTCTCCTTTGCAAATGTCATTATGTTCTTCGATGGATTGCCATTTGCCACCACTGATTGATCGATTGATTGGAAAAATGGAATTTTATAAGATTTTGTACATAATTTTTTGGCGAGCAAGACGCATGCTAAATTATTGAATTATTTTTTATGTGAATCAAATGTTTGTTTTTCTGTGATTTCCTTGTTTTGCATTTGGATTTCGTTTCAGCTCTGAGATGAGATGATCAACTTGTTGAAAATCATTGTTCATGGCAAAATTTTGATACTGAACATTTGAAAGAGTTTGTAAGTATTGATTTGTCATTGCTTGATGGTGGAACTAACTAACTAACTTGTTATCATTATAAAAAACTAAAATCCTTTTATTAGAGCTTGTAAAAGTGAGATTTGTTTGTTTGTTTGTTTGTTTTTCAAGTCATTTGATCTTCCCTTTTAAGTTTTTGCTGTAAGTTCTTTCTAGTGCTATATTTTTCATGCGTAATCAGACAAATTTAAAGACAAATTTCAATTAATTTTATGATATTTTGGAATATCATTATTCTATATATTTTTGGTCTTTTGAGTAATATTTCTATGAAGAAATAATGTTCTAATATGTGTAATAATTTGATTATTATTATTTTTTATCGGACAAAATATTAACTCTTAATTTGTCGGACAACTAATACATGCGATTTTACCTTTTTTATACATGAGCGAACAACTCGTTCTTTCTAGTAAAATTAAATAGAATAAACTGAATTAGTTTTTAAGAATTAATAAGAAAATTTATACACAATTATTTTTTTATTTGAAAAAATGATAACAAGTTATTGAATATTTTTGAGAAATTTTTTATCTTTATTATATAATTATTTTATTTTAATTATTTCCTATTTCACCATTATATTTACTGTCGTATCAATAAAGGACATGGACATATATAAATTTTTGCTTTCTAGTAGCCATTTCAAGGTTGGCTCACTAGATATATTCTATTTGACACGACATTATAATTATAGCGATTCTCGATGAATTTATTATACTCTTAGAATATAATTTGATACGGGGGCGACTGTTGAAAGTCGTCGACGGTGTCCGAGCGACAATCAAATGTGTATATATGGACTGCCATGTCATTTTTTAAAATTTTTCAAGAATTTTTTCCTTAAACGTATCATTACTCATTATACTTTGAGTCATTAATTATTAATTGGCATATTCACTCATGGTTTATATGCTTTGACGACAAACACGTATACGATCGAGATAAAGAGAGTCCTCATGGGATGAACTGATGATTAGTACGTAGGTGTTGCCACAATGAGGTCTAAGGATCAAAACCTGATAAAGTTAATATGCACGCTCTCCCAACGCACTAGCCATAATATCTGGGATAGTAGTTTCCGTGATTTACCTCTTCCGTGTTGACCTTGAGATGGGTTAGGTGAGGGCGCTAGGGGCAAGCAAATCACCTTTTGCCACTTCATTAATAAAATTATGTATTCAACTCTCAACATAGTATCAGAGTCATAAGCCTAACTTAAACTTTTTTCCCTTTTTTCTTTTCTGTAAACCTTAGTCGCGTGCCGTCATATATAGCCGCCACCACAATGGCCACCACCGTCGATAGCATCTACCAGTTGCCTCCCACAAAGGCATGATAGTTTCCGGTGATGTCTGCGTGCCCGCCTGCGCAACAAGCTGTATCCGATCCCAATCACTATCTTGAACGCTGTCAAATCTGTGGTATCACAGTTCACTCTGCTCACCGGTGCGATTATATGACTATCTCGATGCTAGCCTTGCTTCCGTCGGCTCAGTTGCGTGCTCTGCGTCCTACGTATAGTGCATCATTTGCTCAATTACTGTTCATTCTACACCTTCCTCTGATCCTCAAGAATGGGTGGTTGACTTTAGAGCCTCTCATCATGTTACTACTGATCTTAATATTCTTTGTTGCACCCAATTCTGTGAACGTTAACGCCATTATTGGTGATGGCATTGTATTACCTATTACCCACACTGGTTCTTTCCCTTTCTCCACTCTATCTTTGCTTTTAGTTTTCTCTAATGTTTTATATATGCAACTATGTTAAAAAAACTTGATTTTTGTCACTGCATTTTGTGCTACTAATCCCATTATATTTCTTTTCTTTGACTCATATTTTTAGGTGTTCGATCGTCGTACGGGGGCAATATTGGTCAACGGGGTTTATAGAGACGATGTCTATTACTGGCTGAAATTCACATCTAAGTTATCATTTTCTTTTGCCCTTTCTACGTTTATCTCATCGCTTGTGTCCTTATGACACAGTCATTTAGCTCATCCGTTGTTAGGTGTTTTGCGACCGTTTTTATTTTCTTTGAGTCTTTTGTTTCCTACAAATATCTTGTCTAATTTTTCTCGCACTTCGTGCAATATCAATAAAAATCATAAATTACATTTTCATAAATCTAGTATTTCGTCACGTGCTCTTTTAGATATTATCTTTTCTGATATTTTGACGTCTCCTATATCATCATTTGATGGACTTAAAATATTATGTTATCTTTGTTAATCATTTTACGAAATATAAATGACTTTATCCTTTACATAAGATCGGATATATACTCTATCTTTATTGCGTTCAAATCTCTTGTTGAAAATCTATTCTCAATGACTATCAAAATACGCTACACTGATAATGAATGTGAATTCTTAGCTCTTCGATCTTTTCTTACTACTCTTGATATCAATCACCTTATCACGCCTCCCTACACTCCTGAACGCAATGGATACTCTGAACAACATCTCCGTTATATGGTCGAAACTGGTCTTACTCTTTGCACAGAATGTTTATTCCACTCACTTGCTGGCCTTTTACCTTTGTAATTGTGGCAGTCTATTTGATTAACCATATGCCTAAGGCCGATCTTGCCCACATGTCCTCCTTTGAAAAATTGTTCACCACTGCCCCTGATCTTTCGAAAGTTCATATTTTCGGGTGTTTGTGCTTTCCATGGTTGTGCCCCTACTCCCGCCACATGCTTGATCCCAAGTCAACCTTCTATGTCTTTCTTGGTTATTCTCTCACTCAGAGTCTCTTCCTATACTATGATCTCACTCTCCAAAAAAGTTTTTGTATCTTGTCATGTGAAGTTTGTGGAGCATGTTTTTCCATTTGTTGTCACCTCCTCCTTGGGTTCCACAGTAATAGATATTGAGTCTAAGCTTTTTGCTGCACCAGTCCTCTCATGGGAGCCTCCGACACAGGTGCCACAACCTGCCACCAGTTGTAGCCGCTTGCAGCTGACTCCTTCACTGCCGCCATCATCGTCGCATGTTATCGAGCCATCCACGCTGCCTGGTGGTGCCTAACCTTCTAGCTCGTCGCCTCTCACTTCCCCTCTCTCCTCATGCTTCTTTAAACCAACATCCCATGCAAAATCACACAAAAAAATACCAGCTACAAACCCAACCTAAAGTTTATCCTTCATGCTAGTCTTTCATAGCCTATGAATCATCATCTGTCACACAAACACTCAAAAACCTGAACTGGATAAAGGTCATGCATGAAGAGTACCTCTTCTCCATAATCAAACTTAGACTCTTGTCCCACCTTCGCCAGACCAGAATCTTGTAGGTAATAGATGGGTGTTTCACGTTAAGTACAATCCTGATGACTTTGTTGATCGGTATAAGACTCGCCTTATTGTCAAGGAATTTAATCAACATCCTGGTGTTAACTTTCATAATACATTCAACCCTTTTATTAACCTGGTAACCATTCACATTGTTCTTAGTCTGATTGTGAATTGGAGATGGTGTCTTCGCCAACTTGATGTCGACAATGCATTTCTCAATAGACATCTTATAGAGGTTTGAGGTTTATATGACACAACTTTCGGGTATGTGCAGTGCTGAATTTCCGGACCATGTGTGTTGTTTGACATAACTACTTCTTCCGGTTATCATGCTTGTTGTTCTCTTCACCGACAATTTGAGTGTCACCTATCTTTCAGCTAATCCTATTTTTCACTCTTAAATAAAACATTTGGTTATTACTATCACTTTGTTTGTGATCTGGTACAGTCTTCTGAACTGCGAGTTACTCATATTTCTACTGCCGATCAGTTGCCCAATGCACTCACCAAGTTATTTTCTCGATCTCGACTGTTTGCAATTTACAACAAAATTAGTGTCATCTCTGGGACATCATATTGAGGGGGTATAGTAGCGAATATTATTATGTTCTCTATACAGTGTATTTATGGTCGAATCAAAAAGAAAAAAGAAAAAAAATAAAAAATTATTGAAATAAATTATAAAAGAATTAAAAAAATGAATAAAAATATTGATGCATAAAACAAATAACAAATAGATAAGAAGAAATTCGTCCACCTCCCATAGATTTAACTCCTTCCCCTATAAATAAACTTGCAACAACAATCCTATTGATAATTCCATCAATTATATTTCTATAAAAAAACTGAGTTAGTTTGGTTAATCCCCTTATATCCAAGGTAAAAACTCTAGAATAAAAAATATCTATATAACCATAATTATAGGACCAATTGTATCATCAATCACACAATAAGAGAAGAGCAATGATAGAGAGAGTGAAAAACATAGTGAATAATATGACATGACGTGACACTTTACATGCACACGTCCGATTATCGCTTTGACACCATCGGCGGCCTTCGGTCGCTGCCCCGAATCAAACTATTCCCTGGGGGGGCACGGTGAACCCGTCGGAGATCGCTACATGCAAGGTACCACGTCATTTAGTATGCTTTTCACTGTCCCATTTTCACTCTCCCTATCATTTTTCATAAAAGAAATAGAAGTAAATCATATACTAAGTGATTTCCTAGATAGGAGGCCATTTCATTCTAAGGGGAATGAATACGTTGGAATCAATGCTTACCTAATGAAATAACTATATCTTCAAGTATCAACTTAGCTATCCTATGGGGGATAATTTCTCTCAATTTTTTAGTTAGCATCGAGTATTTAAATCTTCGACCCGACTAATCCTGGATGGCTGATGATCTGGATCGACGATTTTTTAGAGGGATCGGGGGCTCGGTCGGGTTCAATTTCCGGTATGAGCCGAGAGGGGTTAACCCAAAGTCGGTCACCCGAGGTCGGGCACTCGGGGTCGGTTTCCCGAGGTCAGGCACTCGGGGTCGGTTTCCCGAGGTCGGGCACTCGAGGTCGGCCTCCTGAGGTCGAGCACTCGAGGTCGGTCATTCGAGGTCGGGCGCTCGAGGTCGGTTGAATAAAAATAGCTCGTTCCCGTCAGTAGTGAGGTGGCAGCCCCCTGACATAATCATCACCTGACAGAGTCGCCAGGAGTTAATGAGGAGCAGAAGAGACAGTGCACGCAAAGTGTCTGGCGGCTGTGTCAGTCTCACAGTATTAATGCAGCTGTCACTAGTATGATTTATCAACTGATCATTCCTTAATGAGATAGGACGGCTCTGACATAGCAGAGTGTTTTCCTCCTCCTATATAAACCCCCATGTGTGCTTTGCAAGGGGGATTGCTGCCATTTTGCAACTACACCACCACTTTGTGAGCTACAAGTTGGTCTGAGCCGAGTGACTTAAGCCCGACTCCTATTCAGCCCGAGTCCGACCCCCCCCCCCCGAGCTACAGCAGATCGGGTCGTCTTGGTCAGACCGAGTCATCCGAGAGAGAACCGATCTTCGCTTGTCGACAGGATCAAATTTGGCGCCGTCTGTGACAACATCAACCTGATCGAAAGTCGAAGATGAGTGAATCCAACCGGGTGACCGTTACTCTCTTACAAGAGGACCTCGAGTTGCTAGTCGAAGCCAAAGCGAAGAAACTGGCCGCAGCACAACAGGCAGCCGCTCGACCCACTCAGGCGGGCCCAGCCGAGCACACTGCTCGTGTGGGCACTGAGGGAGGGGTTCGACAGGAGGACAGTCCTCATTTCCACCGGGTGTTGTTCGGCCCGGCTGAAGGAGCAGGACAATCGGACCCTCATGAAGCTACATCCAGCCATACCAGAGCTAACAAAGGGAAGGCTCCCCTTGTGCCGACCCCAACTGAGCGCACAGGGTTCCCCTTCTCCAGCCAAATCTTGCACGAGCCACTGCCCAAGCATTTCCGACTCCCGTCCATCACTGAATACGGAGGAGCTACTGATCCTGAAGAGCATTTGATGAAGTTTGAGAACGCTTCGATGCTGCATCAATATTCGGATGGGGTAAAATGCCGAGCCTTCCTGACCACTCTAGCCGGGCCGGCACAACGATGGTTTGACAGACTGCCAGAGGGATCCGTAAGAGAATTTGCTGACTTTAAAAAATTGTTCCTCCAGCATTTCGCGAGCAGCAAGAGACACCACAAAACCAGCCTCAACTTGTTTACCCTGAAGCAAGGCTCCAGAGAGCCTCTCAAAGCCTACATCAAGAGGTTTAATCAAGTCGCACTGGATGTGCCCACGACTACGTCTGAGGTGCTAGTCAGTGTTTTTGCCCAAGGCTTACAGGAAGGCAAGTTCTTTAGATCATTGATCCGAAAACCTCCAAAGGACTTTGAGAGCCTTCTGGACAAAGCCAGTAAATACGTGGACGTAGAAGAAGCGCAAGCCGCCAGGCGGCCAGAGGCCAGACCCGCGCCCGAGATTCCTCAGCATCAGCAGAGAAGTATACCTCCTGGAGGACCTCTCAGAAGTCCCAGAGCTATGGGACACCGACAAGGAGCCGAGAGATGAATAGTTCAGCAAGTGGCCCAGGGTTGCCTCCCTTCCAGATGACAACCCTACTGTTCCTTCCATAACAGCCATACGCATGACCTTCAGGACTGCTGGCAGGCCGGCAGAGGTCGGGGCCGCGCCGGCCGAGGAAGTCCAAGAGGGGCTCAGCAAGGAGGTGGTCGAGGTCGGGGAAGACCATCACCTAGCCAATCCGAGTCCCCGGCCCGACCGACCGCCCCTGCAGCTAGACAGTTGTTCCAGACCCCCGACTCCATCGAGCGCGGGAATGCCAGCGAAGAGCAAGCTAATCAACAGAATGCTGTGCACGGGTCTATCAATATAATTTCGAGCGGACCCACCTATGGAGATTCCAATAGAGCTCGGAAGTCGCAGGTCAGACGCCTCGATATCTATCAAGTGGGCTGCAGTTCCGCCCAAGCTCAGGGGCCGCAGATCAGCTTCGGCCCCGCTGACCTGCAAGGAGTAGAAGTGCCGCATGACGATGCCCTGGTCATCACGGCGGTTATAGCAAATTATCAGGTCCACCGGACCATTGTGGATACTGGCAGTTCCATCAATATTTTATACCTGAAGGCATTTGAGCAGTTGCAAATTGAAACTACTGAGTTACAACCCGTGGCTACACCTCTGTTTGGATTCACCGGCAATGAAGTTCAACCCATCGGCCAAATCAAACTAGCCATTTCACTTGGAGAAGAGCCCCTGAGAAGGACCAGATGGTCTACCTTCCTGATAGTGGATGCACCTTCAGCTTACAATGCTATACTGGGTAGATCGGCACTGAATGAATTCCGAGCCGTGGCTTCAACTTTCTATCTAAAGGTCAAATTTCCGGTGGGGGATCAGGTCGGCAAAGCTAAAGGAGATCAGAAGGTCGCTCGATGGTGTTACGTGGATGATGTCCGAGTGGAAGTAAGGAAGGCCTTCCGAGCTCCGCCGGCCAGCTGCAACATGGTACAGTCCTCTCAGCCTTCCCCCTGGGCTGAGCTGATAGAAGAAAAAGAAGAGGTCCAACTCTTGCCTGACCAAGAAGAGACTAAAGTGAGGATAGCTCCGGGACTATCGCCTGACCTCCGTCAACAGCTGATAGAATGTCTGACGCAGAACCAAGATGTATTCGCCTGGTCCCAGCAAGATCTGAAAGGGGTCAGGCCCGAGGTCATGGAGCACAAGCTACACGTTTACCCAGACGCCCGACCTGTGAAGCAAAGAAAAAGAGACTTTAGCCCCGAGCAGAACAAGATTATCCAAGCCAAGGTGGAAAGGCTGTTGACCGCAGGACACATCCGAGAAGTGCAGTTCCCTGCTTGGTTGGCCAATGTGGTGCTGGTCTCTAAGCCGGGGAACAAGTGGAGGGTCTGCATCGACTTTAGAGACCTTAATATAGCTTGCCCCAAGGACTGCTACCCGCTCCCCCGGATAGATCAGATGGTAGACTCCACTGCGGGGAGCAAGCTCATCTGCATGCTGGATGCCTACCAGGGATACCATCAAGTGCCATTAGCCTTAGAAGATCAAGAGAAGGTCAGTTTTGTCACGGCCGAAGACACCTATTGCTACACAGTTATGCCCTTCGGGCTCAAGAATGCCGGGGCGACTTATCAAAGGCTGATGAATAAAGTTTTTAAGGAGCAGCTCGGGAGAAACGTAGAAGTGTATGTAGATGACATTCTCATCAAGTCCCCCGAGCTGCCGACCTGATAGCAGATGTACGAGAAACCTGCTGCACCCTTCGAAAATATGGCCTTAAACTCAATCCTGCAAAATGCCTGTTCGGAGCCAAAAGTGGAAAATTCCTGAGCTACATCTTGACCGAGCGGGGGATAGAAGCCAATCCGGGTAAAGTGAGAGCTCTGCTAGACATGCCACCGCCCAGGAACCTAAGAGAAGTTCAGTGCTTGACCGGGAGGATCACGACCTTATCCCGATTTATCTCCCGGTCGGCTGATAGAAGTCTGCCGTTCTTTAAGATCCTGCGCAAGGCCTCCAAGTTCCAGTGGGATGCCGAGTGCGACCGAGCTTTCGAAGAATTGAAGACCTACTTGGTCAGTCTGCCAGTGCTAGCTAAACCGGAGGAAGGAGAACCATTGTATGTTTATTTATCTGCTACTGAGGGAGCTGTGAGCGCCGTGCTTGTAATCCAGAGGGAGGCCGAGCAACAATCAGTCTACTTCTTTGGGCATCTACTTAAAGAAACCGAGTGTAGATACACTACACTCGAGAAGTTAGCTTATGAGCTTGTGTTGATGGCTAGGCGGTTACGCCCCTACTTCTTAGCCCATCCCGTCCGAGTGCTGACCAATAGCATGCTCGGAAAGGTGTTGATCAACCCAGAGATCTCAGGTCGGATAATTAAGTGGACCACTGAACTGAGTGAGTATGATATCCAGTACCAGCCGCGGACTGCAATTAAAGCTCAGGCATTGGCGGATTCCCTCAGTGAGCTTCACACAGAAGGGGAGGAAGAAACCTGGAAGATATATGTGGATGGGTCGGTCACTCGGGCAGGGAGTGGTGTGGGGGTCTTATTGTTGTCTCCTAAGGGAGATCCCATTCATCTGTCCGTGCGCCTAGAGTATCAAGCTACCAATAACCAGGCGGAATATGAAGCTCTCTTGGCAGGCCTGCAAGCAGCCAGACATATAGGGGCCACTCGGGTCATCTTACACTCGGATTCTCAGTTGGTGACTCGGCAGGTTGCAGGACAGTTTGAGGTAAATGACGAGAAGCTACAATCTTATGTGGAGGCCTACAAACAGTTACAAGCTGAGTTTCAAGAAGTTCAGATCTTGCAGATCCCCCGAGGGGACAATACCAAGGCGGATGAGTTAGCTAGGCTGGCTAGCTCTGTTCGTTCGTGGGTTTTCCCTAAGCCCTCACCTCAGATCATGTTGGTAGCCCAGGTTGAAAGGGAAACAGAATTGGAAATAGAGGGGGACTGGAGAGCTCCCTTCATCACCTATCTGAAAGAAGGAACTCTTCCGGACAGTCCCGAGCAGGCCCGACTACTGAAGATAAGGGCGGCCAGGTTCACTCTGATAGGGGACGCACTGTACAAGCGGGCTTTCTCCCGACCATTGTTCAGATGTTTGGGAAAAGAAGAGGCAGACTATGTGCTCAGAGAGGTGCATTTGGGGTGTTGCGGGAATCACTCAGGAGGTCGGTCCATGGCTTGGAAAGTCCTGTTGGCCGGCTACTTTTGGCCGACCCTTCAGAAGGATGCAGAGAAGGTGGTCCTCTCTTGCCTTTCTTGTCAGAAGTATCAAAACTTATCACACCGACCAGTCGAGATGCTGCGGACGTCCACTATATCATATCCCTTTGATCAGTGGGGCATGGATATAGTAGGACCCTTCCCTAGGGCAGCTGGTCAAAAGAAATTCCTGTTGGTGGCAGTAGATTACTTCTCTAAGTGGATCGAAGCAGAAGCCTTGGTTCGGATCACCAAGCAGGCAGTGAAGAAATTCCTTTGGCAGAACATTCTCTGCCGATATGGCATACCCCACAAGCTGGTATCAGACAATGGTCGGCAGTTTCAAGGCCGGGTGATCAGAGAATGGTGCAAGGAATTCGGAATCAAACAGGCCTTCACTTCGGTGGCATATCCCTAAAGTAATGGTCAGGCCGAGGTAGCTAATAGAGAGATTCTGAAAGGACTCCGAGCCAAATTGGACCAGGTCGGTGGGTCTTGGGTGGACGAGCTGCCTGGTGTTCTGTGGGCTCTTCGGACAACCCCCAAAGAAGGGTCAGGATGCACTCCCTTCCAGTTAGTATACGGTAGTGAAGCTGTAGTCCCCATGGAGGTCGGCTGTGAGTCGGATAGAAGACATCTGTACGGGGAAGACAATGCGGAGAAAAGACGGGCGGAGCTAGATCTGATTGAGGAGGTCCGGGCCAAGGCTGCAGTTCGCATGGCCGCTTACCAACAAAGAATGCGGCGCCAATACAACCAGAAGGTTATACCCCGAAGTTTCCAAGTAGGGGACAAGGTATGGAAAAGAATCAAGCCAGTCGGAGAAGTAGGCAAGCTGGAGCCTCAGTGGAGTGACCCTTTTCTGGTGATTAAGGCATTAGGGTCAGGAGCATACTATTTGCAAGATTCTCAAGGGAAGCAGCTCGGAAGACCCTGGAGTGCAATGCACCTGAGGTTGTACCGGGAGGAGAGGGGAGAGAAATGATTTTTGTAACTGTACTCAGATGAAATGATGACAAAAGCTATGGCCCTCCAAAAGACAATTCCTGCAAGTTATAAGTGAGATTGCTCTCACGCACCCACCGGACTCGGCGCCGACCGAGCGTGGCGTTCCACGTTTGGTCGGGCCCGGTCGGGCGTGGCAGTCCACGCTCGGCCAGGGTAAGTCGGACGATGTCCAGACTCTTGCTAAGGCAAGTTATAAGTGAGATTGCTCTCACGCACCCACCGGACTCGGCGCCGACCGAGCGTAGCGTTCCACGTTTGGTCGGGCCCGGTCGGGCGTGGCGGTTCACGCTCGGCCAGGGTAAGCCGAACGGTGTCCAGACTCTTGCTAAGGCAGTTATAAGTGAGATTGCTCTCACGCACCTGCCGGACTCGGCGCCGACCGAGCGTGGCGTTCCACGTTTGGTCGGGCCCGGTCGGGCGTGGCGGTCCACGCTCGGCCAGGGTAAGTCGGACGGTGTCCAGACTCTTGCTAAGGCAAGTTATAAGTGAGATTGCTCTCACGCACCCACCGGACTCGGCGCCGACCGAGCGTGGCGTTCCACGTTTGGTCGGGCCCGGTCGGGCGTGGCGGTCCACGCTCAGCCAGGGTAAGTCGGACGGTATCCAGACTATTGCTAAGGCAGATTATAAGTGAGATTGCTCTCACGCACCCACCGGACTTGGCGCCGACCGAGCGTGGCGTTCCACGTTTGGTTGGGCCCGGTCAGGCGTGGCGGTCCACGCTCGGCCAGGGTAAGTCGAGCGGTGTCCAGACTCTTGCTCAGGAAAAATATGAATCAGTATATTTCTACAACATCTATCGCCGAGTCAAGGTACCAAGCTAACTGAGTAACGTAGACGGGTCGGCGCGCCGACCCGACCGAACAACACACCCAGGCCAGGATACTGACCTGACCCTGTGGTACCCCTGAGCTCGGGCGCTAGTCTAGTTGAACGACTGATAATATGTGTGTCTTTAACGGGTGACACTTAGCGAAAACTCCTCGCCCTACCTAAAGGAGTCTACCTTACGGTGACGATGTGAGTGTCCCGAACAATCTATACTTAACGAAGTTTTACTGGATGTCTCATAATACGGGCCTTCGAGGGACCAGTCGGGTACGTCGAATAAACAACCCTTAGTAGAAATTCCTGCTGTTACGAACAATTGAGTAAAATAAAGAAGATAGTGAACCAACAAAAGGGAGATCAGGCCAATAGCCATCACAAAATTAAGCCCCGAGGGCCGAGTCAACCTGAAATGTCGCAAACTTTCTAAGGCCCGAAGGCCGAGTCATTGCAAAATAACAGAAAATGGAAGCTTAATCTAAGTGAACGGGGGGAAGGCATCCTCAGTAATCGAGGCCTTGATCCGTCTGGGCTTCACGGCATTGGGCGGAAGGTCTGCAGGAAGGTGGCCGGCCTCGGTCAGCTGCTAAATGGCGCCCTTCACGCCGTACACAATCATGCCACCGGTTCTCTCCGCCACTTGGTCGAGGAAGGGGTCCGACTGAATGTAGGCCAGCCGAGCCGCTTCAATCCGTGCGGATTCGCTCGACTTATAGTCCTCTAGCTCTTTCCTGAGCCGAGCGATCTCGGTGTCCTTCCCTTGAAGGGTGGTCTCTCGGGCAGCCATTTGTTTCTCCTTGTTGACTAACTGAGCCTCCAGGCCTTGGAAGGCCTCTTGTTGGGCGATTAGCTCGGTCTCCTTGTTTTTCAGAGTGAGTTGGGTCTGATGGTGAGCGGCGTCTGATTCCTTTAGTTGCCGTTGGAAACCCTTAGCCTCCGTGACTTTCTTATCCCAATCGGAACGTGCACGGGTGTTGCGGGTTTGGAGAACCTTATTCTCACCCTCTAGATGGGCCACCCGGTTTGATAACCGTTCTACCTTCACGACAGCTTGGGCCATTGTCCTTTGTTCTTCCTATGATTGAGCCTCCAAGTCGGATAGCTGCAGCCTCAGCGCCGCTATTTCCGAGCATAGCTGATCCAGACCCTCCTCGCCTGGAGGGAGGGTGCAGTCCGCTAGTTTGGTTTCCAGTTCCTTCACCCATGCCTCAGCCGCTCGGCGCTCCCTGATATTGATGACTAACGCCCGACCGACCGCTTGACTCATTGCCCAGTGCTGCAAGAATAACATAAATAATATAAGAGCAAGCGTGAGTCATCGAGAGGGGGAAGAATGTACCTGAGTTGCTTCCAAAAAGAAAGTATCGGCCAAGCCGACAGGGTTCATGGCGAAGGCCGCAGCCTGACCTTGATCCCAGCTCGAGACCAGCTGGCCATGCAGATTAAGTGGCTGAGGCTGGACCACCGGGGTCATGGAGGTTGCCGAAGGGACCTGGATATCCACGGCTGATCTCGGGGGTGAACGCATCGACAAGAGGGCTTCCACGACATCGACGTTGGCGGCGCTCGACAGAGAGACCCTAAGAGGTGGCACAGTACCCGAGGTAGATGCTCCAGGCGTGGGGATTGTTGAGGTGGAAGCCTGAGCTCCCAAGCGGAGCATAGTCGGAGCCGAACCATGAGTGCCGGATCGGGGACGAGCTAAGCTCGGAGTCGGCGCCCGGGTGCCGACCAGCGTTCGATCGGAGGGAGAAGGCAACGCGACTTGACCCTCCGAGGTCGGCGTTGGAGATGGAGGCGTACTTGATGGGAGGATTAGCCGGCGGCGTTCCCGAACCAAGCTATCAGAAGCTGCATGCTCCGCTTCCTCTTCTCCCTCCTCTATCTGAATAGCTGCCCCTTCGCCCGCTACTCAGGCTGTTGCTCCTGAGCCCCCAGCTGGAAGACTCCCTTCGGGGTTATCTTCTACCGTCTCGGATTGATCGGGGACTAGTACAACGTTCACTGACGACGCCGCCCGATCAGCCGCTAGCTGGGCGGCCAGAGCCTCCATGGCTTCTTCCTCCCTATCCAATACAGCATCAACCCGAGCACTATACATGACCTCGACTACACAAAAGAAAGAGTTTTAGTTAGCATTAATAAACCTACTGCGCAAATAAAAGCTTACCGAGGGTTCCGGGTAGCTCCGCCGGGACCTGGCTCAGCCGGAAGAGATACAGCATACCCTCGATCAGTAGTTTGCCCGCATGGTATCGAGCGCCCCCGAGCTTGGAGAAGACAGATCTGTAGCCCGGGTCCGAACGAAGATTCTTGGGTAGTTGAGGGTGATTGGGCAGGTCTTCTACCCACGCAGTAGGCCAGTTCGCGGTGGGGATTGATCGGATATAGAAAAAATGGGATTTCCAGCCCTCATTTGATGAAGGGACCTGTTGGTGCCCCGGTTGGTTTTGATGTGATCAACTAAGTTAGGTTAGGTCCTGTTGGTTTTAATCCCTCTGCTAAGTGTGCAGGAACTTAGGTACGGAGGAAGTCGAGCGTAAGACGTAGCGGACGAGAAGGATTGCACGGGTAAGTGAGCCGACGGGCTTGGTGCAATCCGAGGGACGCGGAAGTTGCGGAAGAGTACGCCGGTGGACCAAGAAGGACGTGCGCGACGTCCGAGGGATGAGAAACCTGGTGGATGCACGTTCGAGGGGCGAAAGGCCAGAGTCGGGTTCGGGTGAACCTAACTCCGGTTGGTCGAAAATCACCCAATCGATGGTTTGACGAAAAGTCAACTAAGTTGACTTTTATCAAGTCAACATTTGACTTGCTATTAAAATAATAAAGTTTTAATTATATTAAAACTTTAATTAAAGTTTTAAGTAAACGTTTTTTTTAATTTTGTTTTATTTCTTAATTGGACTTTCTTTTAATTAAAGTTTTTTTTGGTGCTTCATACAAGTGGAGGCAAGGACAAATTCAGATGGTCAAAATTTAATCGAATTCAAGATTTGCATGAGCTGAATATTTCTAATGCCTATACGCACGCCGAAGCTTCGGTCAATACAATGGAGGAAAGGACAAATTCAGATGGTCAAAATTTAATCGGATTCAAGATTTGCATTAGCTGAATATTTCTAATGCCTGTACGCACGCCGAAGCTTCGGTCAATACAAGTGGATTCAAGATTTAATCAATTAAAGGATAATAATTTATCCTTTAAAATCAATGGTTGAGATAAAATCTCATCTACGATCAACAGCTAAGATTAATCTTAGATCTACGATCAAGATGAAACTCAATCTTGTATCAACGGTCAAGATCGTATCACTCAACCTATAAATAGGCTTAGAGATTTAGAGATACAATTCAATTTTTCTTGTAATTCTCTCTAAAGTCTAGCGATCTTCAGTTGTAAGGCTTCTCCGCCACAAGGAGATTTTTTTGAGCTTTAACTGTCTTGGAAGCAACGACCAAGTTGCAACCAAGTTTTTTTTAATAGACGAGATTCCACCACCTTTATTTTATTAGCCGTCTATTCACCCCCCTCTAGCCGGACCAACCCGATCCAACAAGTGGTATCAGAGCCAGGCCGCCGCAGAAGGACTAACCGCCAACTGCAGCAAATTTTAAGATGGTTGGACCAGCGATATACCCGCCTAAGTTTGAGGGGGAGTTCGCGGCATGGAAACGGAAGATGCAGGTATTTTTTACTACGTATTATGAATTATTAATTATTATGAAAAATGGCTATGCAGCTCCCAAAGACAATGAAGAAAAGATCAAGGATCCTGATTCTTGGAACAAGAAAGAACAAGTTGATGCTGTAGCAAACGCAAAGGCAGAATTTCATCTGCTGACCGTCCTCCTAGAGCAAGATGTGAACCGGATCGGTAAGTACGAATCGGCGAAGGAACTTTGGGAAAAGTTCTTGGAACTACACGAAGGAACCTCGGAAGCAAAACTTACGCGACGAGATGTTCTTCGAAGCCGACTGACCAATCTACGGATGGAAGAAGGAGAATCTGTTGCGAGATTACATGCAAAGGTAAAAGAACTAATCACAAGTCTCGAAAATCTCGGAGAAAAGGTAACTAACCGTGATGCTCAAAGGTACGCTCTAAACGCGTTTTCGAGAACCCCGGAATGGACCTCGGTAATCGATGCGTATTATATTTCAAAAGATCTAGAAATAAGTACTTTAGAACAGTTATTTTCTACTTTGGAACTTCACGAATCTCGCTTTGTAGAAAAAACAGGAAAGCTAACAACATTGCGCTAAACACAAGGAAGATCCAACTCGACGAAGAATCTTCAGCGGATGATGAAGAAACAGCACTAGCGGTAAGAAAATTATGTAAATTTATTAATACTAACCGCTCAAAAAGGGTGCAGAAAAAGAAAAAACGAACGGTCCGATGCTACAACTGCAATGAGGAGGGACACCTGAAAGATCAGTGCCCTAAACTCAAGAACCAGCCAAAGAAGAAAAAGACATTAAAAGCCACCTGGGACGAGACCTCGTCAGATGAATCGGAAGCCGAAGAGTTCGTCGGACTTGCATTGATGGCAAGCCACCAAGACGAAGATGAAGAAAGCACCTCGGGAGAAAGCAGCAATGAAGAGGAAGATCCTAACTTCGAAACCGATCCGGTAAGTGAGGTATGTCTACTTCCACCTGCTCGAATCTATTCAGTAATAAAATCCATGCTTAAGTCGATGAATAAATTGGAGATAGAAAACTCTGAGTTAAAAGAAAGATTTGGCACAATATGCTCATCTGTTCTATCCGACCAACTGAAAATAGAAAATGAAAATTTGAAGAATTTAGTGGAGAAATTAGAAAATGATATTGCATGTTTAAGAATTAAAAAGAATTTTTATCCTGAAAATCTAAATTGGTATGTTAAAAATCATAGGGGCCAGCTTAGAAAAATTCTTAGAAATTATATTCCTCCAAAGTTTTTGATTAACCCCGTAGATGAAAATTTATTTTGGGTCCCAAAATCAATATTAAATTAATTTTCTGGTATTTATGAAAAACAAAACTGACTAATATTTTTTTTATGTCCTTTATCATTTGTTAAATGTTTTTAAGAGATTATTTCGATTGGAGTTTACTAGAGAAAATTAATTTTATATTTTTGAGTACTTGGCATACTTATCATGAATTTATTAGGATTTTTGTTAAATAATTTTCATATTTGTATGAATTTAATAATAATAAAAAATTAAGTGAAATTTATATTTTCCCTTCCCTATTTTTTGTCCCATTTTTGCTGTGATCAAAGGGGGAGAATAGTTTATGTTCAGGGGGAGGTTATGTACATGATTGCAAAATTTTTTTTATGCTTAATACTGTTACAATATTTTTATTGTTTGTTGTTTATCCCTAACTAAACTTGGGTTGATGCACATCAAAAAGGAGGAGATTGTTGGTGCCCCGGTTGGTTTTGATGTGATCAACTAAGTTAGGTTAGGTCCTGTTGGTTTTAATCCCTCTGCTAAGTGTGCAGGAACTTAGGTACGGAGGAAGTTGAGCGTAAGACGCAGCGGACGAGAAGGATTGCGCGGGGAAGTGAGCCGACGGGCTTGGTGCAATCCGAGGGACGCGGAAGTTGCGGAAGAGTACGCCGGTGGACCAAGAAGGACGTGCGCGACGTCCGAGGGATGAGAAACCTGGCGGAAGCACGTTCGAGGGGCGAAAGGCCAGAGTCGTGTTCGGGTGAACCTAACTCCGGTTGGTCGAAAATCACCCAATCGTTGGTTTGACGAAAAGTCAACTAAGTTGACTTTTATCAAGTCAACATTTGACTTGCTATTAAAATAATAAAGTTTTAATTATATTAAAACTTTAATTAAAGTTTTAAGTAAACATTTTTTTTTAATTTTGTTTTATTTCTTAATTGGACTTTCTTTTAATTAAAGTTTTTTTTTTGGTGCTTCTTACAAGTGGAGGCAAGGACAAATTCAGATGGTCAAAATTTAATCGGATTCAAGATTTGCATGAGCTGAATATTTCTAATGCCTGTACGCACGCCGAAGCTTCGGTCAATACAATGGAGGAAAGGACAAATTCAGATGGTCAAAATTTAATCGGATTCAAGATTTGCATGAGCTGAATATTTCTAATGCCTGTACGCACGTTGAAGCTTCGGTCAATACAAGTGGATTCAAGATTTAATCAATTAAAGGATAATAATTTATCCTTTAAAATCTATGGTTGAGATAAAATCTCATCTACGATCAACAGCTAAGATTAATCTTAGATCTACGATCAAGATGAAACTCAATCTTGTATCAACGGTCAAGATCGTATCACTGAATCTATAAATAGACTTAGAGATTTAGAGATACAATTCAATTTTTCTTGTAATTCTCTCTAAAGTCTAGCGATCTTCAGTTGTAAAGCTTCTCCGCCACAAGGAGAATTTTTTGAGCTTTAACTGTCTTGGAAGCAACGACCAAGTTGCAACCAAGTTTTTTTTAATAGACGAGATTCCACCACCTTTATTTTATTAGCCGTCTATTCACCCCCCTCTAGCCGGACCAACCCGATCCAACAAGTGGTATCAGAGCCAGGCCGCCGCAGAAGGACTAACCGCCAACTGCAGCAAATTTTAAGATGGTTGGACCAGCGATATACCCGCCTAAGTTTGAGGGGGAGTTCGCGGCATGGAAACGGAAGATGCAGGTATTTTTTCCTACGGATTATGAATTATTAATTATTATGAAAAATGGCTATGCAGCTCCCAAAGACAATGAAGAAAAGATCAAGGATCCTGATTCTTGGAACAAGAAAGAACAAGTTGATGCTGTAGCAAACGCAAAGGCAGAATTTCATCTGCTGACCGTCCTCCAGAGCAAGATGTGAACCGGATCGTAAGTACGAATCGGCGAAGAACTTTGGGAAAAGTTCTTGGAACTACACGAAGGAACTCGGAAGCAAAACTTGCGCGACGAGATGTTCTTCGAAGCCGACTGACCAATCTCGATGGAAGAAGGAGAATCTGTTGCGAGATTACATGCAAAGGTAAAAGAACTAATCACAAGCCTCGAAAATCTCAAGAAAAGGTAACTAACCGCGATGCTCAAAGGTACGCTCTAAACGCGTTTCCGAGAACCCCGGAATGGACCTCGTAATCGATGCGTATTATATTTCAAAAGATCTAGAAATAATACTTTAGAACAGTTATTTTTACTTGGAACTTCACGAATCTCGCTTGTAGAAAAGAACAGGAAAGCTAACAACATTGCGTAAAACAAGGAAGATCCAACTCGACGAAGAATCTTCAGCGGATGATGAAGAACAGCACTAGCGGTAAGAAATTATGTAAATTATTAATACTAACGCTCAAAAGGGCAGAAAAAGAAAAACGAACGGTCGATGCTACAACTGCAATGAGGAGGACACCTGAAAGATCAGTGCCCTAAACTCAAGAACCAGCAAAGAAGAAAAAGCACTAAAAGCCACTGGGACGAGACCTCGTCAGATGAATGGAAGCCGAAGAGTTCGTCGGACTTGCATTGATGGCAAGCCACCAAGACGAAGATGAAGAAAGCACCTCGAGAGAAAGCAGCAATGAAGAGGAAGATCCTAACTTCGAAACCGATCCGGTAAGTGAGGTATGTCTACTTCCACTTGCTCGAATCTATTCAGTAATAAAATCCATGCTTAAGTCGATGAATAAATTGGAGATAGAAAACTCTGAGTTAAAAGAAAGATTTGGCACAATATGCTCATCTGTTCTATCCGACCAACTGAAAACAGAAAATGAAAATTTGAAGAATTTAGTGGAGAAATTAGAAAATGATATTGCATGTTTAAGAATTAAAAAGAATTTTTATCCTGAAAATCTAAATTGGTATGTTAAAAATCATAGGGCCAGCTTAGAAAAATTCCTAGAAATTATATTCCTCCAAAGTTTTTGATTAACCCCGTAGATGAAATTTATTTTGGGTCCCAAAATCAATATTAAATTAATTTTCTGGTATTTATGAAAAACAAAACTGACTAATATTTTTTTTATGTCCTTTATCATTTGTTAAATGTTTTTAAGAGATTATTTCGATCGGAGTTTACTAGAGAAAATTAATTTTATATTTTTGAGTACTTGGCATACTTATCATGAATTTATTAGGATTTTTGTTAAATAATTTTCATATTTGTATGAATTTAATAATAATAAAAAAAATTAAGTGAAATTTATATTTTCCCTTCCCTATTTTTTGTCCCATTTTTACTGTGATCAAAGGGGGAGAGTAGTTTATGTTCAGGGGGAGGTTATGTACATGATTACAAAATTTTTTTTATGCTTAATACTGTTACAATATTTTTATTGTTTGTTGTTTATCCCTAACTAAACTTGGGTTGATGCACATCAAAAAGGGAGAGATTGTTGGTGCCCCGGTTGGTTTTGATGTGATCAACTAAGTTAGGTTAGGTCCTGTTGGTTTTAATCCCTCTGCTAAGTGTGCAGGAACTTAGGTACGGAGGAAGTCGAGCGTAAGACGCAGCGGACGAGAAGGATTGCGCGGGGAAGTGAGCCGACGGGCTTGGTGCAATCCGAGGGACGCGGAAGTTGCGGAAGAGTACGCCGGTGGACCAAGAAGGACGTGCGCGACGTCCGAGGGATGAGAAACCTGGCGGAAGCACGTTCGAGGGGCGAAAGGCCAGAGTCGGGTTCGGGTGAACCTAACTCCAGTTGGTCGAAAATCACCCAATCGATGGTTTGACGAAAAGTCAACTAAGTTGACTTTTATCAAGTCAACATTTGACTTGCTATTAAAATAATAAAGTTTTAATTATATTAAAACTTTAATTAAAGTTTTAAGTAAACGTTTTTTTTAATTTTGTTTTATTTCTTAATTGGACTTTCTTTTAATTAAAGTTTTTTTTTGGTGCTTCTTACAAGTGGAGGCAAGGACAAATTCAGATGGTCAAAATTTAATCGAATTCAAGATTTGCATGAGCTGAATATTTCTAATGCCTGTACGCACGCCGAAGCTTCGGTCAATACAATGGAGGAAAGGACAAATTCAGATGGTCAAAATTTAATCGGATTCAAGATTTGCATTAGCTGAATATTTCTAATGCCTGTACGCACGCCGAAGCTTCGGTCAATACAAGTGGATTCAAGATTTAATCAATTAAAGGATAATAATTTATCCTTTAAAATCAATGGTTGAGATAAAATCTCATCTACGATCAACAGCTAAGATTAATCTTAGATCTACGATCAAGATGAAACTCAATCTTGTATCAACGGTCAAGATCGTATCACTCAACCTATAAATAGGCTTAGAGATTTAGAGATACAATTCAATTTTTCATGTAATTCTCTCTAAAGTCTAGCGATCTTCAGTTGTAAGGCTTCTCCGCCACAAGGAGATTTTTTTGAGCTTTAACTGTCTTGGAAGCAACGACCAAGTTGCAACCAAGTTTTTTTTAATAGACGAGATTCCACCACCTTTATTTTATTAGCCGTCTATTCACCCCCCTCTAGCCGGACCAACCCGATCCAACATGACCTTCTCTAAGAAGGCTGAGTTGATACGAGCCTGGAAATAGAAATTCCCGGGTTCCTGTTTCTTAAGATAATAGAAATAATGAAACACCCGGGGGTCTAAAGGGATTTTGTGGGCGGTGAAAATAATCACGGTGCCGCACAAGATTCTGATTGAGTTCAGAGCTAATTGGGACAAGGATACTTGGAAATACCGACAGACGGCGCGGAAGAAGGGATGGAGGGGAAAGCGCAATCCGGCCAACAGTTGGTCGGAGAAGACAGTGTAGTAATTCAAAGGCGGCCCATGTGCCCGATCCCGACGGTCGGGAAGAGCCATTATGTGGTCTTCTGGAATCAGGTAATCTATATGTAAAGTTTCTAGCTGGCCTAGGGTTAATGAAGAACGAGTGGTTAAATACCACGGCTCGGGGGGTGCGGATGACTCGACCATTGAAACAAACTCAGAAAAGGCGCAGCAAAAACTCAGCAAAGAAAAGGAATACCTAAGAATGAAGTTCGCCGGAGACACTGTTCGCCGGAACTGAAGGGGTCGGGCGGCGGAGATCGGACAAAAGTCGAAGAAAAAGGCAGAGGTCGGGATAAAAAAGGATGAAAGAAGGGTTTGGGCCTATTTATACCGCCGGTGAAATCGGGAGGGCCATTAGATGAAGAAAAGGAAAATGGCGGAGAGGAACACCCGCCGTCCGATCCCTGTCATTTCCCTGACTTTGAAATTTTGGCCTGATGGAGCGCGAACCATGCCGGTGACGTTTTGTTGCCAGAGGTCTCCAGTTGGGAGTTGACACGTGGCCCCGCATTAATGGTGATTTGATGGAGAATCCGACATTTAAGGAAGAAGATTAAGAATGTGATGTGACGCTTAGGAGGACGAGCAAGAGATACGCCGACCGAGCCAGGAGCCTAGTCAGTCGGATTTAGCGCCTCCTTCGACTAGACTTGAGGGGGAGACTTGTGATCCGGATCGACGATTTTTTAGAGGGACCGGGGGCTCGGTCGGGTTCAATTTCCGGTCTGAGCCGAGAGGGGTTAACCCAAAGTCGGTCACCCGAGGTCGGGCACTCAGGGTCGGCTTCCCGAGGTCGGGCACTCGGGGTCGGCTTCCCGAGGTCAGGCACTCGAGGTCGGCCTCCTGAGGTCGAGCACTCGAGGTCGGTCACTCGAGGTTGGTCATTCGAGGTCGGACGCTCGAGGTTGGTTGAATAAGAATAGCTCGTTCCCGTCAGTAGTGAGGTGGCAGCCCCTTGACATAATCATCACCTGACAGAGTCGCCAGGAGTTAATGAGGAGCAGAAGAGACAGTGCACGCAAAGTGTCTGGAGGCTGTGTCAGTCTCACAGCATTAATGTAACTGTCACTAGTATGATTTATCAACTGATCATTCCTTAATGAGACAGGACGGCTCTGACATAGCAGAGTGTTTTCCTTCTCCTATATAAACCCCCCTGTGTGCTTTGCAAGGGGGATTGCTGCCATTTTGTAACCACACCACCACTTTGTGAGCTACAAGTTGGTCCGAGCCGAGTGACTTAAGCTCGACTCCTATTCAGCCCGAGTCCGACCCCCCCTGCTATAGTAGACCGGGTCATCTTGGTCAGACCGAGTCAGTCGGGCGAGAACCGATCTTCGCTTATTGACAGAATCAAATATGGTAAGAATTAGAATTTAATTTTATGTTTGGGTTGTTGGACTCTCTCTAATCTCAACTTGAAATTAGATATGTTTACACCATTGACATATGACCTTCTGATTAATGGTCAGCCTTAACTTGAAACATTGATTTTGTTGGGTTCTCTCCAAGGTTAATATGGATAGGTGTGATGTTGGATAATATACATACGATGTATATATATTAATGAGTTAATGATCTTTATACAAATATCAATCAATTGATAGCATAATGTGATATATATATATATATATATATATATATATATATATATATATATATATATATATATATATATATATATATATATATATATAATTGGTATAGTTAATTCCTACCACTAGAATTAAGAATGGTTTGTTGGACTCTCTCTAAGATTGTTCTTATCTATAGAGGATATCAATTCACTTCGAGAAAAACTACCATCTCTTGAATTCAAAGTAAGGACTCTTGAATTTGATAAGCAAGTGGGACCCCTTTTGTATATGCAAATTGTTTGCATTACACATTTAATTCATCTCTATTATATACTCAATTTTATATTTCTAGTTTAATAGAATTAGAATGTTTTCTTTGAATTTGCACTCAATTTTAGAAACAAACAAACTAATTAGGCCGAACTTCTTGGATTAATTTCGAAACTTAAGAATTATTCTCAATGCTAAGAAAGAATAGCTCACTACAAAGGATCCATATTATCATTGTGGTAAAATGAGACATTAAAGAAGAAACTACAAGATATATCTTAAGTTTATGAAGAAGAGAAAGGCATCTGAAGCCTCATCTCATTTAGGTATCTTTGATATTGAATATCGAGTGTGCTCCACATATATGTAATGACATAAGTGGACTATATAATAGTAGACGACTAGTTTAGGGAGTTTCAAATTTGCGAGTTGACAATGAAACAAAAGTTATAGTCATAGTCATAAGAACTTATTTGTTAAAACTCCCTAGTGGCCTAGTTTTGAATTGGACAATTGTTAATTATGCTCCTTCTTTGATAAAGAATGTTGTTTCTATTTCTTGCTTAAATAAAAAAAGTTTCCATATAAATTTTAATAACAATTATTGTTACATAACTTTAAATGATATTCTTTACGCAATCGAGATGTTATGCAATGATATCTATGTGTTAGACATATCCAATAACATATTCAATATCGAAATGAGCAACAAACGTGCTAAACGAGACGATCAGTTAACTTCCTACACGTGACATTGTCACCTTGGCCTTATAAGTAAGAAATGCATGCCCGAATTACATAAGTATAGAATTCTGAAATCATTTGAATTGAATTTATTTGATACATGCACTTCATGCTTACAAAATAAGATGACTAAGTTACCTTTTAAAGGAAAAGTTGAATGAGAGAATGATGTATTGACCCTCATACATACCGATAAATGTAGCCCTATGCCAACTCATGCACAGGGAGGTTATAACTACTTCGTTACCTTCATCGATGATCACTCACGATTTAGATATGTGTATCTATTGAGACACTAGTCTGTGGCTTTTGAAAACTTCAAAGAATATAGACACAAAGTTGAGAAACAACTAGGTAACAGTATTAAATTATTTCGATCAGATTGAGGAAGCTAAGAGTTTCTAGATTATTTTAGGGACAATGACATATCGTCTGAATGGGCTCTGCCATACACACTACAACATAATGGTGTGTTAGAGAGGCGAAACCAAACCTTGTTGGACATGGTTAGGTTAATAATAAATCATGCAAGTCTAATGTGATGTCACACAGTAGGAAGAGGGTCATCACAAAGTTTAACAGATCAAATCTAATGTGATGTCACACAGTAGGAAGAGGATTAATTAGGGGATGCGGGATCTCGTGATTTAGTCTTTACTAGGTTGCAGATCCTAGTTATATGTTAAATTCGAGAAATTTAATGTTTGAATTTTAGAGTTTCTGAACCCACGGATGAGATTTTAGGGGGTGGGGGAGGAGGCAGAATTGTCATTGGTCCACTTTGGAGGGTCAATTCGCTCAAAATAAAACTCAGAGGGGCCAAGTGCTTAAAAGCCTTAGATTAGGGGCTTAGTTGGGGATTTCCAGGAATTGGGGGCTAAAAAGCAAAAAAGGGATTTCACTGAAATCCCTCTCTTTCCCTTCTCCTTCGCCCGACACCCATTGCCCTTCTCGTTGCGATCAAAGCCGACGCCCATCTTCACCTCTCCGCTTGCCGACGCGGTCCCCTCCAGCCGAGCTCCAGCGATCTAGGCACGCCATCCTCTCCTTCTCCGATGTCTATCTTGGTCCGCCCAGAGCTGAGTAGTCCTCTTGCGAGATCGTCGACCTTCACTGCTCTCTCCGATCTCAAACCTGGTTGTTGGCGACCATCGGCGAGGAAGGGGGATCTGAGTTGAGGATCGAAGATAAACATCGTTGGATAAAGGCTTGTAGCGATTTCTAGTTGGTGTTTCCCGATCGCCTCTGTTGTGGCTGCCATTTCAGTGATGCCACTGTGCGATTCATTGTCGCATCTTCCACGCGGATCTTGGAAGGGGCTGATCTCGCGTGACCTTACAGATCGGGACGGGGAGGAGGAAGAAAGGTAGCGCGGTTATCATCCTTGGGTAAGTTTGCTTGATTCGAGCAGTGATCGCAAATCTATTTTTGGATTTAGATTTTCTGCAGTGATTTGATTGAGTAGCTCCCGATTTTGAATCGCATATGTTGTATATCGTAATTAGATATAGGATACCTTATATCTAGCACTAGGGCTAGGATATGGTGCATAATTATTCTTGGACCTCTGCATATCATGTTGATGATTGGAGGACTAATTAGGTAGTTGTTTTGTATGATAGTGCCATGCATAGTTTTTGCATGCGCATGGGTTGGCGGCATAGGGCTCCCAGTCATGTGGTTGAGACATGTCGTCTGTCATGATGGTCATGATCTACACACATTGTCTAGTGGCAATTGGAGGGTGCACATAGTTGCCCTGTCGAGACTTTGCACGATCACTCGTGACCAGTAATTCCGATGCATCGTAGCAGTCAGGGACCCCTCCTAGTGTGTGCAGTTGTTCTGTCGTGTCTCCACGCGATCACTTATGGGTAGTGTTGTTGGAGCATGGTAGCAAACACCAATGATACGCAGTAATTATGCTTTGTACACATTGTCACTGATGAGTAGTGGCTATTGGAGAGTGCGTACAGTTACCTTGTCGAGACTTTGCATGGTCACTCATGAGCAATGATTCTGGTGCTTCATAACAGTCAGAGATCCTTCCTAGTGTGTATAGATGTTCTGTCGTGTTTCTGCTCGGTCACTCATGGATAGTGATGCCGGAGCGTAGTAGCATGCAGTAGTGGTATAGAGAGCAGTTGGCTCCCCCTTTCTGGTTTTGGGTACATGCTATGATGGGTTGTGTGACCCACTAGCAGTTGGCTCCTCCTTGTTGGTGTAGAGGTACATGTCATGATAGGTTATGTGACCCGCGAACAGTTGGCTCCCCACGTGCCTGGTTTTGGGATTATGGTTGTTGGAGCGGTTGACACCTTGACATCCTGTCCACTCAGCCACCCAGTGTAGGGGTAGTTTGAGTGCGTACAGACATCATGTGCACATGATGCATCATTGCATGGTTGTGGTTGTTTGTGTTGGGGCAATCGACCCAAGGATGATCGGGAAGATCATGGTTTTGATGTGTATGTCAACATGGTTAAGGTTAGGGTGTTATCTTGTTATTTGATATGTGTGATTGAGTTTGCAGGACTTGGAGAATCACACATGGAAGACTTATCCGAGGGAAGAGAGCCGAGGGAAGAAGACTCCAAGAGCAAGCCGGGAAGTGGACTTCAAAGGGCACACGTGAAGGGTGGCATGGAGGCAAGCCAAGGGAAGGTCTGTGTGCGCATCCGAGGGACGATAGCCGGTGGAAGAAGACTTCAAGGGGCAGGCCAAGGGAGTTTACTTGAAGGTACACGTGAAGGAGGGTCTTCGGAGTGAGGAAGAGAGGTTGTATAAGCTGGGCAGTCGACTGGTAGAAAGGCAGTCGACTGCCAGCCAGATCTCAAACTCACAGAATGTTTTCGACCCTGGACCAGTCGACTGCCCCAGGGACAGTCGATTGATACCCCCGAAAACTAGCCGTTGGCTAGCAATTAAGGCTAGACCAGTCGACTGCCCCAGGGGCAGTCGACTGGTGTCGGGCTGGATGACTCTAGGAGTTGTCCTTTACTCTTATTTAAATGGTGAATTTTTGGCATGACAAAGGTACGATTCTCAAGTGTACCAAAGTGTTGTTCGTGTAAAAAGTCATCAGTTCTTCCTCTCGCTTTCAATTCCATCTTGTAAAGAGGAAGAAGACAACCTTGTAAAGGTTTTCTCCACCTTGAAGGAGGCTTTTCATAGTGGAGAGTGTGCTTGTGCGTGGATCTTTGGATTAGTCACCTCTGGGGGTGGATACCAAGTAAATTCTCTATGTTAGCATTGAATTTCATATTTTCATTATATTGCTTGTATTGTGCTAACCATTTTGTAGAGAAAGTTTAAGAAAAGTGCTATTCACTCCCCCTCTAGCAAGCGCCATGATCTAACAAGTGGTATCAGAGCCGATTCGCTTTGGGAGAACTCACTGTCGACGGGAGTATCAAGAAATGGTGTTTCAAGAGGGTTATAGCATCGCAAGGCCACCGTTTTTCGACGGAAATGAGTTCGCCTATTGGAAAGGTAGGATGGAGTACTACTTAATGAACGATATTGAAAATTGGATGAGTGTTGTAGATGGCTTCGATGCACCCATCAATGAACAAGGAGAGCCACTACCGATGAGGAATTGGACCAAGGAGGTAATGAGGAAGGCGCAAGCCAATGCGAAGGCCACCACAACGCTTCAATGCGGATTATCAAAGGAACAACTAAACAAGGTGGGGCCTTTCAAGAGCGCCAAGGAACTTTGGGACAAGCTCATTGAACTCAACGAAGGGTCTAATGAGTCAAGAAGGGCAAGGAAGGACCTCTTGGTTGCCCAACTACAATCGCTCACAATGAAGGCTAACGAGACGGTAAGCCAACTACATGGAAGGGTCAAAGAAATAATCAACGAGCTCCATGTAATTGGTGAAAAGGTTGAGAACCGAGATCTCGTGAGGTATGTTTTGCAATCATTCCCTAGGAATACATTGTGGGCATCAATGGTTGATGCTTACAAAGTATCAAGGGATCTCTCTACGGTAAAGTTAGACGATTTATTTTGTGAATTTGAGTTACATGAGCAAGCTAACATTTCTTCTAAAGAAAAAGTGTAACGTTTATTGTAGAAAAGGAAAAGAAAAAGAAGAAGGAGAAGAAGAAGATCATCTACTCCTCATCATCCAAGTCGGAGGAGTCTAGTGCTTCCATGGATAGTGACCAAGAAGCCTACATGGTAAGGAAAATGAGAAGAACTTTTAAAAGTTTTTCTAACAAGTCTTATGGTAGGAAAAGGTCAAGAAGTAAGAGCAAAGGGAAGGACATCATTTGCTATAATTGCCATCAAGAGGGTCACATGAAGAATGAGTGCCCGCAATTAAAGAAAAGGGAAGAAAAGAAGGAGGAGAAGAAGAAGGGTGACAAGAGGAAGTCAAAAGAAAAAGAGAAGAGTGCCATAAACCTAAAAGCTACTTGGGATGATCCATCATCTTCGGAGGAAGAAGAAGATCACGTGTCACACTTCGTACTAATGAGAGTGGACAACTTGGAGACATCCGAAGATGAGAGGAGTTCAAGTAGTGAAGATGAAAGTGAAGACTCATCATCCGAATCTGATGTATCGGTAAGTGAGGTATATAGCTTACCCTTCTCTACTCTTGTCAAAATTATTTCTAGTACAAATCATGATTTGGCTAAGGCTAGGAGAAAGGTTAGAGAATTAAATAATGAAGTTTGCATGCTTAAATTAGAATCCATGAAACTTAAGGACAATTTGCATGTTCCCTCTACCATGTCAAATGATTTATGTTTGGAAAAGGAAAATAGGTAACTTAAGGGAAAAGGTAGAAAACCTAACCAAGGCACTTAGGAAATTTCAAGTTGGCTCTAGCAACCTTGATATGATCATAAATAGCCAAAGAGCCGTGTACAACAAAGCCGGGATAGGTTATAGGCCAAAAACCAAGGAGGTAGCTTTTGTTTCACTTATGGGTAGAAAGGGTGCCTCTAGGAGACAAGGTGTTAAGGGAAATGCAAAGAAGACTTGGGTACCAAAGAAGTATTTAAATGATTCTTGTGGAACTAGTATTTGGGTACCAAAAGCTTGTGTTTTCTGTGTTGTATAGGTGAAGGTGAAGGAAGCCTCAAATATGTGAATAGTAGATAGCTGGTGTTCAAGGCACATGACCGGAGATGTGAGCAAATTCACCACCATTAGCTATCTAAGGGAAGGAACCATGTCATTCGGAAATAGTGGGAAACTCAAAATAATTGGTAGGGGCACCATTGAGGTATCTCCTACAATTACTATCCATAAAGTTCTTTTGATTAAGAATATGGAGTTTAATTTACTTAGTGTAAGTCAACTTTGTGATGCGGGATATAGGGTTGAGTTTCATGCTAGAAAGTGTTTAATTAGACAAAATGGATCCGAAAGTATTATGCTAGAAGGATATAGAGAGGCTAATCTTTATTATCTTAATCTTGCTTATGCTTCTAATAATTTTTCTAAATGTCTCATATCTAAAGAAGAAGAAGGATGGTTGTGACACCGACAACTTGGACACATCAACATGAAGAATATTGCAAGAGTGGCAAAGGAGGAGTTGGTGAAGGGGCTTCCCATGATCAAGTATGAAAAGACTAAGATGTGTGATGCATGCCAAGAGGGTAAGTAATCAAAATCATCACATAAAGGTAAAACCTTAATTAACACTACTTTACCTTTAGAATTATTGCATATGGACCTATTTGATTGTCATAGCACTCCCTCACTAGTAGGGAGTAAATATTATTTGGTAATTGTAGATGATTTTTCTAGATTTACTTGGGTATTTTTCATTAAACATAAGGATGATACCTTAGAAATTTTCATAGGTTTTAGTAAGAGGGTTGAAAATGAAAAACACCTCAAAATTAACTGAATTAGGAGTGACCATGGTGGGGAGTTTGAAAATTCAAACTTCTCACAATTTTGTTTAGAAAATGGATACAAGCATGAATTTTCATGCCCATGAACCCCTCAACAAAATGGTGTGGTAGAAAGGAGAAATAGAGCCCTACAAAAGGTCGCTAGGACTATGCTTAATGCATATTCTCTTCCTAGCTGCTTTTGGGCCGAAGCGGAAAATACCGCTTGTTACATCCAAAACCAGGTCTTAATTCATAGGGTTTTAGGAAAAACTCCATTTGAATTGTGGAATAGGAGAATTTCACAAGTTCACTACTTTAGAGTTTTTGGATGTAAGGTTTACATTTTAAACAATAAGGATGATTTGAGGACGTTTGAATCTAAGGCGGATGAGGGGATTTTGGTTAGGTATTCATCCACTAGTAGGGGATATAGGATATATAACAAAAGGACCAAGGTAATTGAGGAGTCATCCAATGTGGAGTTCGATGAGTCTACCAACACCTACCCTAGGAAATCTTCTATTGATAAGGACATAGAAGAAAATCAACCCCTTGCCCAAGAAATTCAAAACCTATATTTGGGGGGACAATGATCAAGGGGGAGAGAGAAGTACACTAGAGGATGAGCATCATGTAGCCAATGAACCCATAATCTCTAGGACCTTACGACATCACCAAGATCACCCCATTGACCAAATAGTGGGTGATGTCACTCAAGGGGTGAGGACTAGGTCTTACTTTAGGGAAAAAAGTAGTCAAATTGTCTTGATTTCTCAATTAGAACCGAAATCTATTGATGAGGCATTAGGTGATGTGGATTGGGTCCTAGATATGTAAGAGGAGTTGAATCAATTTGAAAGGAGTGAGTATGAGAGTTAGTTCCTAGGCCCAATGATTATACCATTGTCACCACTAGATGAGTCTTTAGGAACAAGCTAGATGATCAAGGAAAGATAACTAGAAACAATGCTAGGTTGGTTGCTAGGGGGTTTAATCAAGTTGAAGGTCTTGACTATGATGAGACATATGCCCCTGTAGCTATATTAGAGTCTATTAGAATTCTATTGGCATATGCAGCTCACATGGGTTTCACACTTCACCAAATGGATGTGAAGTCGGCATTCCTTAATGGGGTCATTAAGGAAGAAGTATATGTAGAGCAACCACTCGGGTTTGAGAACCCAAATTACCCTAGACAAGTCTACAAACTAAGAAAAGCCTTGTATGGATTGAAACAAGCTCCCTGGGCTTGGTATGAAAGACTTTCATCATTCTTAGTATCCAAAGGTTTTAGGAGATGTACAATTGATCGAACTTTATTCCTAAAATCTAAGGATAAGAACATCTTTGTGGCCCAAGTGTATGTGGATGATATTATTTTTGGGTCCACAAATAGTAAATTTCTCCATGAGTTTATTAAATGTATGGAAAATGAATTTGAGATGAGTCTTGTGGGAGAGTTGACATTCTTTTTAGGATTACAAGTTAAACAAACAAATGAAGGAACTCATGTTTATCAAACTAAATATGCTAGGGAAATCATTAAGAAATTTGGCCTAGAAAATGCTAAGGTAGCGTCTACCCCTATAGGAACAAATGTTAAAATGGATAGTGATTTTGAAGGTAAAATGGTAGACTCAAAACAATATAAGAGTATGATTGGTAGTTTATTGTACCTAACCGCTAGTAGACCCGATATATTATTTGCGGTAGGTATGTGTGCAAGGTACCAATCATGTGCCAAGGAGTCTCATCTAGTGGTAGTCAAGAGGATCTTAAGATATATTAAAGGTACTCTTAATGTCGAGCTTTGGTATCCTAGGACTCCAAATGTTGAACTTTTTAGATACACCGATTCGGACTATGCGGGTTGTAAACTAGATAGGAGAGTACTAGTGGAGGATGCCAATTTATTGGGTCATCTTTAGTTAGTTGGAGTAGTAGGAAACAACCATGTGTTGCCCTATCAACAACGGAGGCCGAATATGTGGCAATGGGTGATTGTGTGTCTCAACTACTTTGGATCATGCATACCTTAGAGGATTATGAGTTACATTACTCCAAGGTCAAGGTTTTGTGTGATAATGTAAGTGCAATTAACTTGACTAAAAATCCGGTTCATCATTCTAGAACAAAACACATTGAAGTGAAGCATCACTTCATTAGGGATCATGTGGCAAGGGGTGACATAGATTTGCACTATGTTGAGTCAAAGTCAAACCTTATCGATATATTTACCAAGCATCTTCCCGAAGCGGAGTTCACATCCTTAAGAAGGGACCTTGATATGTGTTTTGTAGAAGTATAGGATGGACCTTGGGGTAATACAATAGGAAGGTGGTGCTTGATCTATTAGGATGATACAATGATTCACTTGTGCTTATGACATAATGTTGGATCATGAGATGTATCAAATTATGAAAAATAGACCAACCATGGGAAAAATAAGTGTTTAATTAATGGGCATCTTGCCAAAAGATCATGGTTGGACATTTTAAACATTTGAAAACTATTGTGTGTTTTATCTGTTTTGCCATAAGCTTGGGACATGTATGATTGCAAAACTAGGTTGAAACTTTGATACAAAGTTAGTGTTTTTCAAGAATTTCAAACTTTAGTCAAAAAGTCAAGCATGTTTGAATTTTTCATGAACTGATATTTTTCCTTGTTCGTATATCATATGAAACATGCTTGCAAATTTTCATAATTTTTGGAATTTTCTGAAATTTTTGGAGAGTTTTTGAAATTCGGCTCAGAAGTTGATATTCTGACCGACAGAGTATTAGTCGACTGCCCTCTGTCGCAGTCGACTGATACTCCCTGTTTCAGCAGTCTGGGCATTTTCAGATATAAGAAATTCTCTCATTTGATACCATGGGTGAGTATTGCTTAGGGCAATCGTTTTGATGGTGTCAAAGGGGGAGAATGGGTGGTTTAAGTTAGGTTTGTAACTTAAACAAACTTTTGGTTTATGATAAGAATTGAAAATGAGAGAAGACATAGGTTAAGGGGGAGTTTACCTCTTGGTTTTACTATGTCTTGCTTTTTCAATTGCTGTTATTTGCTGTTGTTTTATCCCTAACTTAAACATATTGCCACACATCAAAAAGGGGGAGATTGTTGGGGCAATCGACCCAAGGATGATCGGGAAGATCATGGTTTTAATGTGTGTGTCAACATGGTTAAGGTTAGGGTGTTATCTTGTTATTTGATATGTGTGATTGAGTTTGCAGGACTTGGAGAATCACACATGGAAGACTTATCCGAGGGAAGAGGACTCCAAGGGCAAGCCGGGAAGTGGACTTCAAAGGGCACACGTGAAGGGTGACATGGAGGCAAGCCAAGGGAAGGCTTGTGTGTGCATCCGAGGGACGATAGCCGGTGGAAGAAGACTTCAAGGGGCAGGCCAAGGGAGTGTACTTGAAGGCACACGTGAAGGAGGGTCTTCGGAGTGAGGAAGGGAGGTTGTATAAGTTGGGTAGTCGACTGGTAGAAAGGCAGTCGACTGCCAGTCAGATCTCAAACTCACAGAATGTTTTCGACCCTGGACCAGTCGACTGACCCAGGGGCAGTCGACTGATACCCCCGAAAATTAGCCGTTGGGTTAGCCGTTGGCTAGCAATTAAGGCTAGACCAGTCGACTGCCCCAGGGGCAGTCGACTAGTGTCGGGCTGGATGACTCTAGGAGTTGGTTGTCCTTTACTCTTATTTAAAGGGTGAATTTTTGGCACGACAAAGGTACGGTTCTCAAGTGTACCAAAGTGCTGTTTGTGCAATATGTCATCAGTTCTTCCTCTCGCTTTCAATTCCATCTTGTAAAGAGGAAGAAGACAACCTTGTAAAGGTTTTCTCCACCTTGAAGGAGGCTTTTCATAGTGGAGAGTGTGCTTGTGCGTGGATCCTTGGATTAGTCACCTCTTGGGGTGGATACCAAGTAAATTCTCTGTGTTAGCATTGAATTTCATATTTTCATGATATTGCTTAGTGTGCTAACCATTTTGTAGAGAAAGTTCAAGAAAAGTCTATTCACCCCCCCTCTAGCAAGCGCCACGATCTAACAGTTTGCATTATTGCATTTACTCATACTTGCTGCAGTCGATTTACGGTATAAATTTGACTTGCACCTTCATGTGGTTTGTTCACATAAGGTCTGATGACCCTACATTTCTTGTATAGTATTTGGACTTTTATATCTTCAGATTTGTCTGACTCTAGTATGTATCGCTTATTCCGTATTCTAGTTTTAGCATTTCTTATTTTTACTCCTAATACTGTTGCTAGTTTGACTCTTACTGCTAGTATAGCTTACTATGCATTCAGATATATGTATTCACTGAATTCTTGGACTCACACCGTTAGCCTTGTTTTTATTTCAGAATGATGGTCTGGAGTGCCCGACAGTCTGTCCCAATCCTTCTGTCTCGAGATGATTCATGTTTGGGTTGTATTGTATTTGTTGTAATACTGTATTTCTGTTTGCATATGTTTCGTTTCATTTTTCATTGTGTCATGGATTATATTGTTGTGGGCCATGGAGATATATTTTGTCGTATGGTTCTCGTAAGTCGTACCGGTACGCGACTTTAGTGCGTATAAAGTCATATCTTTTCTTTTATGTTTACATTTCCAGCCGTGTTGGCTGATGGGTTGTGGCGGCCATGTAGGTCTTGTACTCATGCCTCAAGTGTTCACCGTACAGGGGAGGTGCTGTCTGATTTTATATTGGGCCAGCGACTCCTCTCGAGGGTGTGACATTATGAATCTTCTGAAATAGGCAATGATTAAGATTGATATACCAGTGAGTTCCAAATGTTCACATTGAATATATTAGGGTGACCTATCTACACAAGTCAATATTGAGAACAAGGACTCAAACATAGCTATAGTGCTAGCTAGCATAAAAGTGAAATCGAAATCCTAGAATCGTTTTCTCTAACTAATACTTAGGCCCTATGTCTGCCTCTCTGCTGATTGCTTTGTCTTTCACACTGCGTCCTCTATTGCACCTTCTCCATCCGGATCACTATTGCTTATCCAAAATGATCATTCACTGCCTTTTCTTTTATTCCTCCTGTGACAACACTATGTTTCGCTCGTTGTGATCTACTGCCTTTTCCCTTTGACTTCTCTCTATTTCTCTAGGAATTTTAGTTTCCAAACTCTCAATCTTTGATTGGGTTTGAACGATTGAGTTTGACTTGTAGGCTAGTACTTATTCTACAGTCTCTGTGAATTTGATATCTTTATTACTTGACGATACCACTGTACACTTGAAGTTTGTATGCATTAAGTTTTTTGCGTCGTTGCTGGGGATTGATTTAGGATAATCTTAGCTGAATTTCAAACTGATTGTATTAGACCGTTTTTCTTTTTCTTTTACTTGTTTTACTTTATATCTGTCTAAATTTCTTACTCTGTTTCTTTTACTTTTCCTTTGTAGGGAGATAACTTTCGTGCATGCATAGAGCTGCTTGAGAAGAAGATCTATTGTTGTTCGATCCTGAGATTGGGTATACCTTCCATCAAAGATTGAGAAATCAACAAGCCATGGAAGGAAATCAGAATCAGAACATCCTGAACCTATTGGGAGAGAACAACGACATATCACTTGGGGACTATGCATCGCTCAATGTTAGGGGCTTCTGATCTAGCATAGCTCGGCCTACCATAGAGGCCAAAAACATTGAATTGAAGCCGGCTCTGAAACGCATGATGCAACAAAGCCAATTTAGTGGAGCAGCTATGGAGGATGCCAACTTACACTTGGAAAATTTCTTGGAGATTTGTGGCACGCTTAAGCAAATAGAGCCTCAGTGGATGTCATACGACTTATGCTATTTTCGTTCTCACTCAAAGATAAAGCCAAGTTGTGACTTTCATCTTTACCTCTAGAGTGCATATCTACATGGGATCAATGTGAGCTATACTTTCGCAGCAAGTTCTACCCACGAAGCAAGATGGCTTATGTGAGGCATCTGATCAATAACGTCATGCAAAAATTTCGGGAGTCCTTGTAGGTGTAATCATGCCCTAGATAAGAAGCTTCAATGTTTGACAATTGCTTAAGTTTAATCTAATACGTTGGATCTAACATTGGGTTTTAGTGTGCAGTAATGAAAGAAGTCCAAGGAATGGTTGGGAACCGGATACTTGGCATAAAGACCCGGAGATGAAGAAGCTCCAAGCAAGAAATCCAAGAAATGGTCAGGGACTGGATTCTTGGCATGAAGACCCGGAGATGAGGAAGCTCCAGGCATGAATGCCAGGAAATAAGAGGATTTACTGGCACGAGGTAATTGGGATCGAGAATATGCATGAAGGTTTAGGGTTGAGAATCCTAAATCTAAGTGTGTTAATTGATTAGCAATCGATTGGAAAGGGACCAATCGATTGAGGAATCGATTAGGAGACATTCTGCTCTTAAACAGAACACTCCTTAATCGATCAGTCAATCGATTGAGAAATCATCAATCGATTGACTGATCGATTGAGAGATATTCTGTGCAACACAGAATGCTCCCTAATCGATTGGCTAATTGATTACGAGTCATTCTGTGCAACATAGAATGCTCCCTAATCGATCAGTCAATCGATTAGGGCATTTGCTAATCGATTGACTAATCGATTGAGACACATCGCTCACCTGAATAGAATGATCCTGAATCGATTATTTGATCAATTAAAGTAACTAATCGATCAATGCATGATCCCAATCGATTAAAGTTCAAAATAAAATAATCCTAACTATTCATCTGAGATCCGTACTGTTCAACGACTATATGGTAATCAATAGGGATCTTCTCCAATCGATTGGTAACACGGAAAAGCCAGAGAACCGATCGCCTCTGAGCCGTTTAAAAGCAAATTTCAAAGCGAAGAGGCAGACATTGTTACATTGCGCTTTCTCATCATCTCTGTGCTCAAGTTCTCTGCTCAAGCTCTCAACAGCATCTTCAAGCAACTAAGAGAAGGGGATTCAAGCTTAAACATTGTAATATTTCTTTTCTTCTTCTTCTTCTTCTTGTTGTTCTTTACTTGAGGGATTTCAAGTTTGCTGCAAAAGGGTTTCTCCACCTTCGGTGTTGTTCCGAGAAGGAGGTTTCATAGTGGAATCTGTGGTTGCTGGTGTGGACCCTTGGATTAGTCACCTCAAGGAGGTGGAGATCAAGTAAATCAAGGTATTAGAATTGTATTTGGGGCATTTAGCTTTAAGTTTCCGATGCGAAGAAAACGAATCAACTTGAAGAGAGCTATTCACCCCCTTTTAGTTCTACCGGTTCTAACAAATGGTATCAGAGCAAGGTTGCTTCAGAGGACTCACACCCAAAGAAGTAAGTTTTTGAGTTGCGAGGATGTCTTTGAAAGAGGGTCACAACACTACACGACCACCCTACTATGAAGGGAACAATTTTGCATATTGGAAGAGTCGCATGAAGAATTATCTCATAACTAAAATTGACAATTAATTTTTCGTTACCAAGGGTTTTATTGCACCTACACAAGATAGGAAAATCCTAGAATCATCAAAATGGACAGTTGAGCAAAAATTGAAGGCACAAGCAAATGCTAAGGCTACCGTAACCCTTCAATGTGGTTTGAGCTTGGAACAACTAAACAAAGGTGGTCCATTCAAAAGTGCTAAAGAATTATGGGATAAGCTCATTGAGCTAAATGAAGGCACAAAGGATTCAAGAATTACCAAGAGGGATCTTCTTATAAATCAATTGCAAACTTTGTAATGAAGAAAGGAGAGACGGTAAACCAATTACATGAGAGGTTCAAGGAGCTCTTAAATGGTCTTCATTAGGTTAGAGAAAGTGTCGAAAACCGGGACCTCATCAGGTATGCACTAAAATCCTTCCCAAGAAATTCACTATGGTCATCAATGGTTGATGCCTATAAGGTTTCAAGGGATTTATCAATTGTCAAATTAGATGAATTATTTTATGAACTAGAACTGCATGAACAAACTAACACAAGTCATAAGGAGAAAGTTATAGCATTGGTTGCAAGTGAAAGAAGCAAGAAGAAAAAATAAAGAGAAGAAGAAGGAGAGGAAGGAAGAGCCCTCCTCATCTGAATCTGAATAAGATAGCGATAGTGATAGTGATGAGGAGCTATCATCTAGTGAGATGACAAACTTTGTCCGAAAGATGATGAGACGATCTAGGAAATTCAATAAGAAAGATGTCAAGAAGATGTTCAATGATAACAAGAGAATGTAACGACTCGGAAAATCTCCTCAATATTTTCTTTAAAATATTGATCATGTCTAAATAGTTTTGAAGGAATTTAAAGATACTAGTACGAACCTTAGCCTAATTATCCATAATTTCTCATTTAAATTGAGAAGCTAAGTACTAATGGACTTTTCTAAGACCATGGTTATTAGTGTATTTTAGATGAAATTTAATATAAATATAAATGGGTTTTAATTAGGAATATTAGCAGGATCATGGGAGAATTTTTGGGGAATTTTCGAAAATAATATAAAAATAAAATAAAATAAAATAGAAAAATAAAGTGCATGCACCAAGGATTGAACCTTGGACCTATGGTACCACCATGCATGTACTAACCAATTCACCTAGCAAGGGAGTGCTAGTAGAGGATGAAGTGGATTTTGGTTAAGGCTTAGGGAAAATGAAGAGTCATCAAGGGAAGAGACACCATGACTCTTCACTTGCCCTCCTTAATGTGGTATAAAGGTGGCATGGGATTTACATTTTCTCTTCTCTTCTTCATTTCTTCCTCTTCCTCCTTGCTCTAGCCGAAACCCACAAGGGTTCTCCCCTTAGGAAAATTTCCACCAAGGACTCCATCTTGAAGACTCAAGGCTCTCTACTAGGCTACAAGGGCTAAGGAGAAGTTTGGAGTCAAGAAGGTTCTTTTTATTTCTTTATTCAAGGATTTAATCCAAGATAAGAGAAGGTAAGACCCCCACACCTGTGGTATGATAGCTTCCAAGTTATTTGTCATGATCTAAGTTCTTATTGGCATGCTATGTTGAAAAATCCATGGTTAGGGCTTGTGAAGGTTTCGGCCAAGCAAGGTTTTGGGCTAAAAATCATGTTAAAGATCTCTCTTATGCTTTCAAATGTTTACTCATGATAGGTTAAGCCTAAAAGTATGATTTTGGAAGTTTTTGTAGCACCCCAAAACCCCCCTAGGGTTTCGGCCACATCAAGGTTAAAGGGCTAGGGTAAACTCCAACCTTTCCAAGCATGATTAGTATGTTTCCTATGATATCTTATGGGTAATAATGGTGATTTATATGAATTTTTCTATGGGCTTATTATCCTTCTAGGGTTTCGGCCAACACATGGGTTTAGGCCTAGGACTTAGGGTTAAGTCCAATCAAGAGTTCAAATGGTTTTCCATGGCATGATATGTAAGGTATGAGATGTTAATCATGACTTAGGTGAATTTTCCATGGATTCATGGCCCCTTAGGGTTTCGGCCAAGACCCAAATTTAGGGTTTGAATTGGGCTAAGGTCTCAAGGATACATGTTTATAAGTTACCATAATGTAAGTACATAGTTAAGCACGATGTACGGATCTTTATATTACCAAAATCTTAGCTTATGTGTTATGTGACATGACCTTGTATGTTAGGTTCTATGTTATGCTTTACTCATGAATATTTAGATCACATACCATGAACATATGTAAGTGATGTAGGGGTATGTTATGATAAATAGAATGATGCATGTAGAAGGTTAAATGCTTATAATATATGTATGTGTATGAAGGTCTATGCATGTTTTATGATGAATGCCATGAACCTAGGTAGTATGCACCATGTGTATATGTAGCTTACCCATGCATGTTTTACGATGGATTCTAGGATTATGTATGCTAGATGAAATGTATCATGTATGAATTGCATGTTTATTTATGTACCATGCTCATGCAAGCTTTATGAACCAAGATAATATTTATGCCTAGAAGTATGATTATGTATGGATGTCATGTTTTTATGAATGAAAAATATGGATAAAGATGATGATTATGCCTTAAGTACGAATGATAAGTATGAATGATAAGTATGAATGATGAAGACATAATGATGTTATGAAATAAGTATGAATGATGAAGCATGCATAGTTATTTTATTTTATGAATGGACTTGTACCGGACCGAAGTAAGGGTCCAAGGGATGAGCACCTTAAGAACACCTCGGTTTTGGACTACCGTAGCTGTCCACGGTTCTGGGACTACCGTAGCTGTCCAACAGGGATGGGCACCTTAAGAACGCCCCGGTGTTTGGAACTACTGTAGCTGTTCCTATCCTAGTAGGTCGGGACTCGCTACCTCGTATTTACTTAGGGATGCGCGCTTATGATGTATGTATGTGGTACAAGCCGGGGACCCCAATGATGTTATGTTTATGTTTAAGTATTTAAAAGTATGATTTTAAATTAAGCATCCCTATATATACGCATTTCGACTCATGCATTCATTCATGTTATGCATCACGCCAGGGTAAGTATGTTTTATGCTTATGCTTATGATAAGTATGTTTCATGCTCATGTATGTTAAGAATTATGTCATGATAAGTATGCTCATGTATGTTAAGAATTATGTCATGATAAGTATGCTCACGTATGTTAAGAATTATGTCATGATAAGTATGCTCATGTATGCTAAGAATTATGTCATACTAAGTATGTTTTAGGTTTATGCTTATGTTAAGAATCATTCTATATTAGTTGTTCATATGCTTATGATTTACGCCAAGACTATGCTTATGTTTTATGTTCAGAATTATGTTATGTCAGATGCTTGATATGTTTATGTTTAAGTGACGTATGGTTTTAGTGAGTAGGAAAGGGTCTTACTAAGCCTGTGTGCTTATAGTCTTATTTTCCTCGTACCGCAGATCAAGCAAGAGGTTATTAAGGGAAGCAGCAGGAGAGGCAAGAGCATGTGTGTGTGTGGCAGTGACATGGCAAAGGATTCTTTTATTTACGCATATCACATGTCTTGGGTTTTGGAAATGCCTCCTTAGATTCTATGCTATGTTTTTAATGGTTATGCCTAATGGATGACTTAAGACTCATGATGTTTATGGATAAGTTACTTGCTACTTATGATGATTATGAATAAGCTATGAAATGGTTATATCATGATGCCATGCATGTCGTTAATATACTAAGTCCAATGACACTAGGTTCATGAATGACAAGTTTAGGCATGTATAGATGTTTCATGTATTAGTTGCATGGTTAATAGCATGTGTAGAAGGAAAAAAAAGTATTCCGCTGCATTAAGATGTTTTGTATGTACGTGTATGTTTAGCGTAACGCCGCTTTCCTGCCGCACCATAAGGTGGGGGAAATAGGCGGGCGTTACAGGTTGGTATCAGAGCCGTTGCCATCTCACTACATACACATCAAGTCTTCTTCCTGCCGCTTCCAAGTAAGTACCTCTCTGCATATTTTATGATAGTAAGCACTTTTAGGGTACTTTATGATTCTAGAATATGCAAGTAAGGATGATACCTACGATTCTAGAATATGCAAGCATGAATGATGTTTTATGATGAAAAGTACTGTAGGATATGTGACTATGACGATATATATATTTTTCTTATGAAATCAAATACTTTAGGATTGGATATGCGGGTAGGGATAGAAAAAAAAGAAAATGTATTATTGTAATTATTAAGGTAAAGGAAACTGAGTTTATCTGGTGTGCTTTTCTCTGTATATATTTGTGAATTGAAAAAAAAACTAGTTATGTACTGGTTTTTGTCAGTTCTGTACTGACAGTGTTGTTTTTTTTTTCAATTCCAGATGTTGCATGAGATTGACACCACGAGTCGTTACCATGGGCGGAGTCGTGAGCCGCTGGAGCAAATAGAAGAGGTGGAGTATAGTCCGGTCCTTGGGATCCAAGGCAATATGGGGAAGTTGGATCGGCTATTCTGGAAACTCGAGCAGGAAGGGTTTCCAATCATGGATGATCATAGGATTGGAGCTCTGCTTCGTTCATTGCCCAATCGTGCGAGAGAGGTTGCTTATCAGATCTGGGGGCAGCATGGATGCCGTATCTCATATATGGAATTATGTGGGCAACTTCTTCATCATGAGTTTCCGAAGGATCTAGGGGACTCTGAGGAAGATCCCGAGATGTACGAGGAGGATCCCGAGATGTATGAGGAGGACCCCGAGATGTACGAGGAGGGTCCCGAGATGTATGAGGAGGATCCCGAGATGATTGAGGAAGATCCCGAGATGCTCGAGATGTTTGAGGAAGACCCGATGATCGAGGAAGATCCCGAGATGCTTGAGGAAGATCCCGAGATGCTCGAGATGTTTGAGGAAGACCTCGGGATGTTCGAGGAAGACCCCGAAGTGGCCGAGGAGGTTCCCGAGATAGAAGAAGAGGATCCGATGGAAACGGTAGAAGATCCTGCGGCAGGCCAAGGGGAGATGAACGAGGGAGTGATAGCTACTGCCATGATATTCTTCATTATGGGCGTGATGGCAACTCATCTATTTCATTGAGTTCGGTTAGTTTTGTGAACCAATAAGGTCTAAGTTAGTCATAATACAATTAGTCATGAGTGTGACTCAACCTTATGTTCATAAACATGGTATGAATTGAGCACCATCATAATGTTAGTAAATAAGGTGAACTTAGTGTTAACGAAATGTTATATAACCTGTACATTATATGAGTTACCAATCGTATAATATAATTGTATTATATTACATCAAGCAAATGATAATAATATGAGAGGGTGTACTAATATAAGAATTAGTATAAATATGACTATACTAATTTACCGATCATATAGGTTCTTGATAGGAGCCTACATACAGGTTGACCTGTATCCTTCCAACCTATAAGTTATCACCTACGCATATTTTCCCATAAGCAATTATAGGTATTATATCTATAACTATAATTTATGCTATTATGTATAACCTATAATATAGTCACACGTAGAAAATTTTCTGATAGCCTACATACATAAGATTATAACACCCTCACCTATGTTAGCATATAGCATTAGTTCCATGGTACTAATACTGATATAATTAGGGGTATAAGTCATACGGTATAACTTAGGTTGGGACGCATCGGGTAGGGTCCAAAAAATTTTTATTAACACTTATTATATAGTATTATATCCATATATATATTTATATATAATATATATATATATATATATATTTAGTATTATCAACGAATATTTCACTATTATCCTATATATAATATATAAGATTACCTTAAGTTATTTTATGGTAATACAATAAATAGGATCTCACCTATTCTATAATAACCATACAACTAATATAATTCGTGACTCAGGTTGAGAATTAATATTTCGGAAGCCTACTATTGTTAGGTTTACCCATAATTAAAATAAGTATATATAATTATGACATATGCATATAATTATACCATGGAGTTATTGATGACACTAGCCCAATTATATGCTAAGGAGATAATCAGACTTCATGGAGTTCCCAAGACCATCATCTCAGATAGGGATGGTCGCTTTACTTCACATTTTTGGGAGTGTGTCCAGAAGTCCCTCGGCACTAAATTACGATTCAGTACAGTTTTTCATCCTCAGACTGATGGGCAAACTGAACGAGTGAATCAAGTGCTGGAAGACATATTACGGGCTTGTACTATGGATTTCAAAGGGAGTTGGTGCCGATATCTATGTTTAGCGGAATTCACCTACAATAATAGCTACCAAGCTACTATCGGCATGACACCTTATGAAGCTTTGTACGGGAGGAGATGTAGGTCTCCGATCTGTTGGTATGAAGGCGGTGAAAAGAAGGCGATGGGGCTCACGACGGATCTCATCGACGACACCACCGAAGCTATACAGAACATTAGACGACGGATAGAAGCTGCACAGAGTCGGCAGAAGAGTTATGCAGATGTCCGGCGTAGGCCACTGGAATTCAATATCGGAGATTTGGTATTCCTCAAAGTGGCTCCTATGAAAGGGGTAACGAGATTCGGGAAGAAAGGGAAACTGAGACCGCGTTATGTGGGACCGTATTCGATACTGGAAAGAGTCGGCAAGGTAGCATATGAACTAGAGCTGCCTCCAGAGATGTCGGCTATCTATAACGTGTTCCATGTGTTAATGCTCAAGAAGTGTGTTCTAAACACAGATAAGGTGATCGAACCACAAACAGTACAAGTTCAGGAGGACCTAAGTTTCGAAAGCCGACCTATTCAGATCTTGGATCGAGAGATCAAAAAGCTAAGGAACAAGGAGGTACCCCTAGTCAAGGTCCTATGGCAAAGTCAACGGTTCGAGGAAGCTACCTGGGAACGCGAGGACGAGATGAGACGCAAGTACCCGGAGTTATTCTAAGTTCGAGGACTAACTTTCACGAGGTATGGGGGATTGTAACGACCCAGAAAATCTCCTCAATATTTTCTTTAAAATATTGATCATGTCTAAATAGTTTTGAAGGAATTTAGAGATACTAGTACGAACCTTAGCCTAATTATCCATAATTTCTCATTTAAATTGAGAAGCTAAGTACTAATGGGCTTTTCTAAGACCATGGTTATTAGTGGATTTTAGGTGAAATTTAATATAAATATAAATGGGTTTTAATTAGGAATATTAGCAGGATCATGGGAGAAATTTTGGGGAATTTTCAAAAATAATATAAAAATAAAATAAAATAAAATAGAAAAATAAAGTGCATGCACCAAAGATTGAACCTTGGACCTATGGTACCACCATACATGTACTAACCAATTCACCTAGCAAGGGAGTGCTAGTAGAGGATGAAGTGGATTTTGGTTAAGGCTTAGGGAAAATGAAGAGTCATCAAGGGAAGAGACACCATGACTCTTCACTTGCCCTCCTTAATGTGGTATAAAGGTGGCATGGGAGTTACATTTTCCCTTCTCTTCTTCATTTCTTCCTCTTCCTCCTTGCTCTAGCCGAAACCCACAAGGGTTCTCCCCTTAGGAAAATTTCCACCAAGGACTCCATCTTGAAGACTCAAGGCTCTCTACTAGGTTACAAGGGCTAAGGAGAAGTTTGGAGCCAAGAAAGTTCTTTCTATTTCTTTATTCAAGGATTTAATCCAAGATAAGGGAAGGTAAGATCCCCTCACCTGTGGTATGATAGCTTCCAAGTTATTTGTCATGATCTAAGTTCTTATTGGCATGCTATGTTGAAAAATCCATGGTTAGGGCTTGTGAAGGTTTCGGCCAAGCAAGGTTTTGGGCTAAAAATCATGTTAAAGATCTCTCTTATGCTTTCAAATGTTTACTCATGATAGGTTAAGCCTAAAAGTATGATTTTGAAAGTTTTTGTAGCACCCCAAAACCCCCCTAGGGTTTCGGCCACATCAAGGTTAAAGGGCTAGGGTAAACTCCAACCTTTCCAAGCATGATTAGTATGTTTCCTATGATATCTTATGGGTAATAATGGTGATTTATATGAATTTTCCTATGGGCTTATTATCCTTCTAGGGTTTCGGCCAACACATGGGTTTAGGCCTAGGACTTAGGGTTAAGTCCAATCAAGAGTTCAAATGGTTTTCCATGGCATGATATGTAAGGTATGAGATGTTAATCATGACTTAGGTGAATTTTCCATGGATTCATGGCCCCTTAGGGTTTCGGCCAAGACCCAAATTTAGGGTTTGAATTGGGCTAAGGTCTCAAGGATACATGTTTATAAGTTACCATAATGTAAGTATATAGTTAAGCACGATGTATGGATCTTTATATTACCAAAATCTTAGCTTATGTGTTATGTGACATGACCTTGTATGTTAGGTTCTATGTTATGCTTTACTCATGAATATTTAGATCACATACCATGAACATATGTAAGTGATGTAGGGGTATGTTATGATAAATAGAATGATGCATGTAGAAGGTTAAATGCTTATAATAGATGTATGTGTATGAAGGTCTATGCATGTTTTATGATGAATGCCATGAACCTAGGTAGTATGCACCATGTGTATATGTAGCTTACCCATGCATGTTTTACGATGGATTCTAGGATTATATATGCTAGATGAAATGTATCATGTATGAATTGCATGTTTATTTAAGTACCATGATCATGCAAACTTTATGAACCAAGATAATATTTATGCCTAGAAGTATGATTATGTATGGATGTCATGTTTTTATGGATGAAAAATATGGATAAAGATGATGATTATGCCTTAAGTACGAATGATAAGTATGAATGATGAAGGCATAATGATGTTATGAAATAAGTATGAATGATGAAACATGCATAGTTATTTTATTTTATGAATGGGCTTGTACCGGACGAAGTAAGGGTCCAAGGGATGGACACCTTAAGAACGCCTCGGTTTTGGACTACCGTAGCTATCCACGATTCTGGGACTACCGTAGTTGTCCAACAGGGATGGCACCTTAAGAACGCCCCGGTGTTTGGAACTACCGTAGCTGTTCCTATCCTAGTAGGTCGGGGCTCGCTACCTCGTATTTACTTAGGGATGCGCGCTTATGATGTATGTATGTATGTGGTACAAGCCGGGGACCCCAATGATGTTATGTTTATGTTTAAGTATTTAAAAATATGATTTTAAATTAAGCATCCCTATGTATACGCATTTCGACTTATGCATTCATTCATGTTATGCATCACGCCAGGGTAAGTATGTTTTATGCTTATACTTATGATAAGTATGTTTCATGCTCATGTATGTTAAGAATTATGTCATGATAAGTATGCTCACGTATGTTAAGAATTATGTCATGATAAGTATGCTCATGTATGCTAAGAATTATGTCATGCTAAGTATGTTTTAGGTTTATGCTTATGTTAATAATCATGTTATATTAGTTGTTCATATGCTTATGATTTACGCCAAGACTATGCTTATGTTTTATGTTCAAAATTATGTTATGTCAGATGCTTGATATGTTTATGTTTAAGTGACGTATGGTTTTAGTCAGTAGGAAAGGGTCTTACTAAGCCTGTGTGCTTATAGTTTTATTTTCCTCGTACCGCAGATCAAGCAAGAGGTTATTAAGGGAAGCAGCAGGAGAGGCAAGAGCATGTGTGTGTGTGGCAGTGACATGACAAAGGATTCTTTTATTTACGCATATCGCATGTCTTGGGTTTTGGAAATGCCTCCTTAGATTCTATGCTATGTTTTTAATGGTTATGCCTAATGGATGACTTAAGACTTATGATGTTTATGGATAAGTTACTTGCTACTTATGATGATTATGAATAAGCTATGAAATGGTTATATCATGATGCCATGCATGTCGTTAATATGCTAAGTCCAATGACACTAGGTTCATGAATGACAAGTTTAGGCATGTATAAATGTTTCATGTATTAGTTGCATGGTTAATAGCATGTGTAGAAGGAAAAAAAAAGTATTCCGCTGCATTAAGATGTTTTGTATGTACGTGTATGTTTAGCGTAACGCCACTTTCCTGCCGCACCATAAGGTGGGGGAAATAGGCGGGCGTTACAGAGAAAGAGTAAGTCTCTGGTAAGATCAAAAGCAATGACTGATGCAATTTATTTTGAGTATAGTAGAAAAAGTCACATCAAAGCCAATTGCCCTGAGTTGAAATGAAAAGATGATAAAACAAAGAAAAAGAAGGCTTTGAAAGCTACATGGTTGATTCTTCATCTAGCTCATCAAACGAAGAAATTGGGAGGAAGACTTCAAGACATGTAGCTCTCATGGCTTTGAACAATGTTGAGAGTAGTGAAGATGAAGAAAACCATGAAGATGAAGTCGAGTCGTCGAGAGAGTCATCATCTAGTGATGTTGAGGTAACTTCTTCTAAATTAGATAAACTTTATGCTACTATTGCAAGCTTGACAAATACTTTATCTAGATCAAAAGTTAGAGTTAAAGAACTACAAAATAAATTGAAATTACTCAAAATTGATCCTATGCCATGTGAAACATGTACACATCATGAAGTTGCTGATTCCAAAAGTGATGAGCTTATAAAGAAAAATGCATCTTTGAAATTACAAGTAGAGGATCTTAGGAGTACTTTGGGAAAATTTACCTTAGGTTCTAAATATTTGGACATGATATTAGGAAGTCAACGGGCAGTTTATAACAAGACAGGATTAGGGTATAAATCAAAGGATAAGGATGTTAACTTTATATCTCTAGTTAATAGAAATCATGTTTTAAAAGTTAAAACTGTACAAGCTTAGGTACCTAAGCAATATATTGTTGATGCTATTGGACCCAATATTTGGGTACCAAAACATTTATTTCATAGTATTTGAACAGACATGCGCCAAGGGAGTGTAGGGATCTTTAGGTAAAAATATTTAAAAATCGCAGCGAAAATAATAGATCCCATAAGCGATCCATGCGAAAGAAAACTCATACGAAGTTAATTTACAAATTTGTATCGTATAGGTTCAGCAGTTCTCAACATGCTGAGCATCTTAGGCAATGACTTGTCAATTTCATTCATATTATAGTTCATGACAAATTAATTGTACCCTTCCGGCAACGATTGCAGGATAAGGTACGTGGCCAATTCTTGATCCAGTGAAAATCCTAGTCTTTTAAGGTTTTCGACATACCCAATCATCTTGAGTACGTGAGTTCCTATGGGAGTTCCTTCTTGCATCTTGCATGCAAATAGAGCCTTAGACACCTCAAATCGCTCGTGCCTAGCTTGCCATTGATATAGTTATTTTAAGTGCTCAACCATATTATGTGCATCCATGTTCTCATGTTGCTTTTGAAGCTCAGAGTTCATGGTGGCAAACATGAGGCATGATACATTAAGTGAATCATCCTGATGCTTCATGTAAGCATCTTTTTGGGCGTGAGTGGCGGTAGTTATGGGTGCTTCTGGAAAAGGTTGCTCTAGGACGTACAATTTTCATTCTTTCTTGAGGGCGATCCTTAAGTTTCTGTATCAGTCCAGGAAATTAGCTTCATTGAACTTGTCCTTCTCAAGGACGGATCGCAGAGAGAGAGAGAGAGAGTATTTGACGTGGTAGATGACATAGTGATCTAAAATAGTAAAATATATAAAAATAAGTATCATATCTAAATCATTTAATTATGTCATTAATTAAATGACACTCCCACTGAATCGTAAAGCTTTGATAGAGGCTAATCATAGATGTGGGCAAACTCAATTTGCCCACACTACTAGCTCTAAACCAAATATCGACTATATTCATGTGGGACAAGATTCATATTATACCTCATCTTGAGTTAGCTTTGGCTAATCACCCAAGACTTAGTATAATTAGGTAGGTAATATTTTATCAATTACATCTTATGCAACTCTTGGAAACAGAGGGTCAAGATCCATATTACACATCATCTTGAGTTAGCTTTGGCTAATCGCCCAAGATTTAGTATAATTGTTCTCTTACCCAATTTTCTCAACTTTTGTGATATGTCTCTATGTTTCTCAATCCAATTGAGGCGACTTAGTTAAGTCTCACCCAAAGTTTGATAGCGGGACATCACAATTGTCCTCTCGCACTCTACCAAGATAAAATGTGTCGCTTTGCTTTGGCAAATTCAACAACAAATGATCGAGGTAGTTTATGAGTACCAAATTTTGGTAGGCATATCGAGTTGACTTAATTAAGATAAATGTTTATCTAATCATGCATCATATACAGATATTACATATATCAACATATAAGCAGTAAAACGTGACATGGTTATGACCCGTATGCTACGATCTTCTCAAACCAATGAAAAAATCGATGGTCAACTTAGGAATAACATCTTCTCCAAGTGCATCCTTCGGTCATCATGAGTCGTCATCCTTCTTGTAACTTTATCCTTCAATGGACATTCCATTTCTCATTTTGTACATTACAAATTAGGAAAACTTGAGTTACATTTGAGTCTAAATCTATTTTACAACTAGAAAAATAGAGATAAGGCACGACACGTAGGCTGTATTATGAATTACATTACAACATGCACACACATGTACATCCAATCACATTGTGTTTAAGGCCATAACCATGCAACATGTCATCAATCACACACAATAGATTTACGACATTAATTTTTATTATTATTGTAAAAATGCTCATGAGTCGAAACCATAGGTTATAAAATTTGTTGAGTACAATCGGACCATAGCACACTTTCGTATTTCATATGATGATGCTATGGACTTTTAGTTTGATCAACACAAACTTTTGTATCTCGACAAATGCTCATACATTATATAATCCATAACAAAATTATGTCATACTTTTATATCACATATAAAAAATTTTCTAAATTTTGTACGATCTTTCACAAGTGGCTCTGATACCACTATAGGGATCTTTAGGCAAAAATTTTTAAACATAACAGCGAAAATAATAGATCCCACAAGCGATCCATGAGAAAGAAAACTCATACGAAGTTAATTTACAAATTCCTATAGTATAGGTATATCTTTGGCACATGCCCTTTGTTTATCCCGCTTGTCCAAGGTATGCCGGATCTCTTGTATGTTCAATTGTCTGTGCCTTTATGCATATCCACACGAACATGATCTCTCAAGCTTCAGAGAAGAATCACCTTTGTGGTGCTAGCCACAAGAGGAGATTCACAAAGCAAGAAGGAGAGGGAGAAGAGGGATTTCAGCCAAGAGAAGGAAAAATGACAAGTTCTTCATCCAATTGACAAGAAAAACTCTTTTATACTCATACTATGAAAATGAAGAGTTTTTGTCCCTTTAGCTTCCCTCCATTAATGCCAATAAAAACCCAATTAGAGCATATTTTCTCATGTGGCTATTTAACTTCTCTTCATCCAATGAAGAGGAACTTTTCATCTTCCTATATTATTAATTTATTAAACATTTTAATGAATTAATATCTCATTCAAATGTGGTTGAGTCTAATCTAAATGAGTCTAACTCAAATTAGATCTCAATCCTATAATCCAATTGGATTCACTTGAGTCTAACTCAATTAATCCACTTTGGATCAAATCTTAGTGTCCTTAGTGTGTGACCCAATAGGTTCTCGTTAACGTTGGCAATGTGTTTAAACCGCTTTAGACACATAAGCAATGAGCGACATCTAGCAATGCATCATTGCTACCCAAGTGATGAGAATATCAAAATCCGACTTAACCTCTGTGACTATGACAATATATGACTTTGTCCTTCTATCCTCGATATCTAGATTGACCAATGAGGCATAGACCATATCATCCTTGATCAATCTTTGTGTTTCTTATCCTCGAGTAGACTTACTCAAATAAGCTCAATATCTCATATTGACTCATTTGAGCATGGTCATACGTTTTAGTAGTCGTACTCGATCAAGGGACCCATAGATATCACTCCCGTCATATGGGAGGCATAGATCCCATCTACATCACTCACATCTCTCCGCATAATTCATTACTGTTGGTGCAGGAAGCACCTAAGTCAAACCTGGGTTTTGATAATGGCAAAGGGTCAGAAGTTAAGATGGTAATGTGATCTAACAAGTCTACTAAGTGTGCAGGAAAAGTCCTAGGTACACTAGGCAAGAAGTCCTGGCAAAGGGCTAGGCAAGAAGTCCTGGTCAAGGACTAGGCAAGAAGACCTGATCGGAAGTTGGGCAAAGAAGTCCTGGCAAAGGGCTGGGCACCGAAGACCTGACCGGAAGTTGGGCAAGAAGACCTGATCGGAAGTTGGGCATGAAGACCTGGTCAGGTGGATTGGGCAAAAGTCCAACCGGAGGAGCCGGTTGGCAAAAGGTAAACTCTCCTGAGAGGAGTAGGTGAGGACGCATTCCCCGTCGAGGGAACAGTAAGCGTCGGTTCGACCTAGGGTTCCATTTGGGAGACCCAAAGTCAGAACCAAGACAGCTAAGGTTGTAAATAATGGCTAACATATTTGCGTGTTGTGTTTTGGAACTAATCTTGGTTGCAGGGAACGAAGGAATGTTGCTTCTGCAGCTCAGGCGCCCCAATGGAGTGGGGCGCCTCACTGGGGCTAGGTGCTCGTATGGATACGGGCGCCCCAGTGTAAAGACAAAAACCAAACCACTGCCGCGAAGCCTCTGGACCAAGGCAGCTCAGGCGCCCGTGAGGTCACGGGCGCCCTCATTAGCTCAGGTGCCCCAGTGAATATGGATAAGCACTAACCGAGCCTGCAGATAAGAGATCGCGCAGGGAAGGCTACGTGTAGGCGCCCCCATCGACACAGGCGCCCCCATGGGCTATAAAAGGGGGTTCACCCCCAAGACTTCAGAACACATCGCTCTCAATGCTCCAAGACTTTTCGTTCAAGCGCTACGCTCCGACCAGCTTCGACCTCGAGATTCCAGCGCCGACGACGAGCCTCTGCTCTGAAATTCGATCCACCTCGGGCGTCGGTAACGAAAAGTGTTGTAAAGTTCATTTTCAGTTCTATTTCTGTACTCAAATTGTAAAACCTTTTTACGACTATAAAATTGCCCAAAGTAAACGGTCAAGGACCGTGGGCCTTGGAGTAGGAGCCGACCGCGACTCCGAACCAAGTAAAACCGACTTGTGTTCGCGTGTGTTCTGTTATTTTCCGCTGCGTAACTGCTCTGTTTTTATCCGAAAATTATTATCGATATTCACCCCCCCTCTATCGATTTCTCCGATCCAACAAGTGGTATCAGAGCGGGTGGCTCAAAATTGGTGCAACCACCAATTTGAGAGTTTTTTTTTGGATTTACGAAATTATTTTAATTTTTTTTTCTTTTTTCGAATCTTTCTCATTAATCGAGGTTGGTGCAACACCACTCGATCGTCTTTTCATTTCTATCAATTTTCTTCCGCACTACTAATCCAAGACTAAGTCTTGGAACAAGTTTTCTTTGTGTTTATTTTTTTTCAGAAAATATTATGGCCATGCAAGAGGGATTCAACACAGCCAGACCACCGCTTTTCAGTGGAGAAGACTTCTCCTCCTGGAAAAGCAGGATGGAAGTCCACCTGAAAACTCAGTTAGACATGTGGATAATTATCCAATTTGGCCTAGAGATCCCCAAGAATGCAGAAGGAGTGGCACAACACTACTCTGAATGGGACGCCTCATTAAAAAAGAAGATCGAGGCTGATGCAAAGGCAACCCAGACGTTGCAATGCGGATTGACCAAGGAAGAGTTGAACCGGATGAGACCTTTCAACAGCGCCAAAGAACTTTGGAGCAAGATGATTGAACTGCATGAAGGCACCTCCGACACCAGAATCAGCAAAAGGGATCTGTTGCTGAACAGACTCTACACAATGAAAATGAACGAAGGCGAATCAGCAGCACAGCTCCACGCCAGAATCCAGGAGCTAATGAACGGGTTGTATACAATAGGTCACAAGGTAGAGAACCGTGACCTAATCAGGTATACCCTAAACGCATTCCCAAGGAACACACTGTGGGCATCTATGGTAGATGCTTACAAGGTTTCCAGGGACTTTTCAAAAATTAAATTAGATGTACTTTTTTCAGAATTAGAATTGCATGAACAGACTAACACCACAATGGTCGAGAGAGGTATTGCCTTTATTGCAGGTAAATCCCAAGGAAAAATCACCAAGAAGAAGCCTCAACCAGCACTCGAGTCTGACTCAGACTCAGAAGATAGTGAAGGGGATCGACCCAAGTTGGTTTGGCTGGCTCGGGACAACTACAAGGAGCTGAAGCATCAAACCAACAGAAAAAAAGCAAGCCGATGAAAGGAAGATCCAACCGAACCTTCAACATCGTCAAAAGGCAAAACAAATGTCACCTGCTACGAATGCAACAAGAAGAGGCATTACAAATCGGAGTGCCCCAATCTGAAGGAAGCAAAGAAGACACGAAGAAAGAAGGCTCTACAAGCCACTTGGGATGAATCTTCCTCCGAAGAAGAAGAAGAGGCCCCGCAATCAAATCTTCTCGCTTTAACCGCTTCGGAAGACATCGACACCGGATCGAAATCGGAGCCAGACGACGGAAGGCTCACAATCTCGGAGAACAGCCAAATAACGGTAAGAGGTTATTCCGAAATTGAATTATCTAAATTAATTGCTTATTTATCTCGCAACTTGGCGAAAGACAAAATCCAGGTTGAGTCCCTCCGACAGGAAGTAAAACTCCTGACAGAGGAAGCCAACTTGAGATCCTTGACCGAGAAGGTTCGAGAAGGAAACTCTACTCAAGTTGAAAAGCTTGAGAGAGAGAGTTCCTCCTTGAAAACTCAAGTCAAGGAGCTCAGAGTAGCTTTAGAACGATTTACTTCGGGTTCCAAGGGTCTTGACATGATCCTTGGAAAACATAAGTCCGTTCTTAACCGATCTGGATTAGGGTATCGAACCAAGTCTAGACAAAGGTCTTATTATGCTGTACTGAACCAACCTAGAACCAAAGTTCAAGCATGGGTCCCCAAGCTTTGCTTGAACAACCAAGCTAGACCAAACTAATATTGGATCCCCAAGGACAAGATTCACATCTTGCCTAATCATTATCGAGGCTATAGTCCAGGGGGAGCCAATTTGAAAATAATTTTCATAATTAGATAAGTTTTTTTAAATTTTTATTGCATGCTTATGGTTTTATTTTTATTGCATGATTGCTTGTTTATTTCCTTCTGCAAATCATTATGCTTAGACCTAGGACTGGTTAGACTAAGGACTAAAATGACTTAATTGAAATTTGAACAACCTAGTATTGGGTGGAGGTGAGATGATAGTACGTTAGGGAAACCATTATGGTGGAACTAGCTGAAGCTACCGATTCAAGACCTAAGCTAGTTAGACCAAAATCTTTTAAGAAGTAATTTGAAGATGAATTTTCTATAAAAGGCTTTGTCAAGGAAAGGGTTGATGATCCAATAAGGCTACGACCAAAGAAGGCCTAGTGCCTCGCTAAGATCTGGAAGCCAATTATAGAAGACCAAATTCACTTTACTATTGTCAGATTTGAATCTAACACAAATTTTAACTAATCATAGATTCAACACAATTTTTCAAAATAAACTTAAACTTAATTTTCAAAATTAATTTAACCCTTCAAAATTAACCTTGTTGTTTTTCAAAATTAAAATCTATATTTCTTTTGAAAAACCTGTCTCACAAAACCCATAAGGTTAACGTGATTGATAACACTAGATTGGGTGAGACAGACTATGTTGTGAAAATTAATTTAAGCTATCCTTAATTTTAATTGGATCCAAATCAATAAATACTTTATGTATAGGAACATAGAGATTTGGACCAATGGATGTTGGATAGTGGATGCTCCAGACACATGACTGGGGACAAATTGAAATTCACCAAACTCAAGTTCAAGAACCTAGGCTCAGTAGCATTTGGCAACAATGCTACACTCAAAGTCATCGGGTCAGGTAACATTGAACTCAAACTGATTTTGTGATTAAAAAGGTTTTGTTGGTTGAGACTTTCAAATTTAATCTGCTTAGTATAAGTCAACTATGTGATACTGACTATATAGTTACATTTACTAGCTCTGACTGCCTGATTAGAAACCTTCAAGACTCAGAAGTCATGCTTAAGGGTACTAGGAAAAATAATGTTTATACTATAAATCTACCTTTAGTACCTAAATGCCTCCTAACTCAATTAGAAGAATCCAACCTCTGGCATAGGAGATTAGGTCACACTAATGTAAGACTAATTTCAAAAATTACCCAACTTGGTCTAATTAAAGGGGTACCAAAAATTAAGAACTATGAAAACACGATATGTAACTCATGTAACCAAGGTAAACAAACCAGGTCTAATCACAAGCAAATTCAATCAGACATAACCCAAACAACACTTGAGCTCCTGCACCTTGACCTATTTGATTCATATGGAGCCAAGTCACTAAGCAGAAACCGGTACTGCTTAGTTATTATCGATGATTACTCTAGGTTTAACTGGGTTAGATTCCTAAAAACTAAGGATGAAACCCTAAACTTATTTATTGACCTATGCAAGAAAATCAAAAATCAAAATGATACCAAAATTAAAAGACTTAGGAGTGATCACGAGGGAGAGTTTGAGAATCAAAGATTTGAAGAATTTTATAAAACAAATGGATATATTCATGAATTTTCCTGTCCTAGAACCCCCCAGCAAAATGGGATAGTAGAAAGAAAGAATAGAACCCTTCAGGAAGCCGCTAGGACCATGCTCAATGAATTCAACCTAGCTAATCAATTTTGGGTAGAAGCAATTAGTACGACTTGCTATATCCAAAATAGGGTCCTAATTAACAAAAGACACAATAAAACTCCTTATGAACTATATTACCATAGGCTGCCCAACCTACATTATCTAAGGGTCTTTGGGTGCAAAGTCCACATCTTGAACACCAAAGACTACCTAAGTAAGTTCCAGTCTAAGTCAACTTCAGGAGTCTTCTTAGGATATTCAACAACAAGTAGGGCCTATAGGGTTTACAATAAACAAACTAATAAAATTGAAAAAACAACTAACTTAATCTTTGATGAGGAAACTAATCCAAAATCTGATAACCAAACCCTGACCCAACCAAATATTGATCAGGAAGATAATGAACAAACAATTGAACCATCAATTTAACCACTAGTTGAACCTCTAGATGAACTATCTCTTGAACCAACTACTGAACCATTAACTGAACCAACTCAGATAGTTGAACAGAACACTGAACCAAACCGTCCAGCCGAACCTGAGGCTGAACCAAGTTCTAGAAGAACCAAGAAACCCAGACTTAGTCACCCTTCTGATCAAATTGTGGGTGATCCAACCTTAGGAGTCATAACTAGGTTTCCTATAGAAATCTTAGTCAAATAACACTAATTTCAAAAATTGAACCTAAGACTATAGAGGAAGCCCTACCTGAACCTGATTGGATCATAGCTATGCAAGAGGAGTTAGCCCAATTTGAAAGAAACCAAGTCTGGGAACTAGTACCTAAACCTGAGGGCAAGTCTATTATAGATACTAAGTGGGTCTTTAGGAATAAATTGAATGACCAAGGGGAAATAGTTAGAAATAAAGCCCGCTTAGTAGCTAAGGGGTTCAGTCAAATCGAAGAATTAGACTATGATGAAACCTATGCCCCAGTAGCCAGACTTGAGTCAATTAGAATGTTGTTAGCATTTGCAGCTCATAGAGGGGTCAAGCTATACCAAATGGACGTTAAGTCAACCTTTTTAAATGGGTTCATCAAAAAGGAAGTCTATGTAGGACAACCCCCCCCGGATTTGAGGACCTAGAAAAACTTAACTACATTTTCAAACGTAATAAGACACTTTATGGGTTAAAACAAACACCTAGGGCATGGTATGAACGCCTATAAACTTACCTTATTTCTAAGGAATTTAACCAAGGACAAATTGATTCCACCCTTTTTGTTAAAACCTTAGAAAAAGACATTTTCATTGCCCAAATCTATGTTGACGACATAATTTTCGGATCCACCAACTCAAATTTTTTAAAGGAATTTGTAAAAATAATGGAAAATGAATTTGAAATGAGCTTAGTTGGTGAGCTCAATTTCTTCTTAGGACTGCAAATTAAGCAAACTAGGGATGAGAATTACGTTCACCAATCCAAATATACTAAGGAATTAATAAAGAAATTTAAAATGGATAACTCTAAAAGTATAAGTACCCCTATGACCATAAATATCAAAATTGATAGTGACATTGAAAGTAAACCTGTAGATCTTAAGCTATACTGAAGTATGATTGGAAGTTTACTTTTATAGCTAGCAGACCTGATATTCTATTCGCTGTAGGAATGAGTGCTAGATACCAAACCTGCGCTAAGGAAACACACTTAGCATCCCTAAAAAGAGTACTTAGGTACATTAAGGGCACCCTAAATGTAGGGATTTGGTATCCTAGGACTTCCACCTTTGAATTGTCAGGATACTCTGATTCTGACTATGCTGAATGTAAACTAGATAGAAAAAGTACAAGTGGAAGCTGTCAACTTTCAGGAAATAGTCTAGTCAGTTGGTGCAGTAGAAAGCAACACTGCGTAGCCCTATCGACAACCGAAGCAGAATATGTTGCTTTAGGAAAGTGTGTGGCACAACTCTTATGGATGATGCACACTCTTAAGGACTTCCAGCTTGATTATACCCAAACCCAAGTCTACATTGATAATATAAGCTCAATCAATCTAACTAAAAACCCAATTCAACACTCAAGAACGTCAAAGCATATAGAAGTTAAACAACACTTTGTAAGGGATCATGTAGCCAGGGGTGAAATAGTCCTTAAACATGTGGACTCAAAGTCAAACCTAGCTGATATCTTTACCAAACCGTTACCTGAGTCTGAGTTTAGCTCATTAAGAAGGCAGTTAGGGTAATGTTTAGTAGAATAGGACTGCTCTACATTTTTTTAAAATTGTTTTATTTTTATCTGTTAATTAAAGTTTTGAGAAAAATCATTTTTGTTATTTTGAAATTTAAAATGATTTTCCGACTTAATTGCTTTTCAAAACTTACCCCTTCAAAACTAGGATTTTTTCGCAAATAGACTTAGCTTAGGCCCTAACCCTAGAACTGCATGCACCTATAGATCTAGAAGCCAACATCTCACAAGCACCTTAGGGTACTTTTGATTGATAACCTAGACTGGGTTGAGATGCTTAGGTCTATGCCTTGATTCAAGATGCTTTAAGTCAGTGCATCTGCAGTAATTGGGGCAATAAATACCAATTGAACAACAATCAGGTTAAGTGTTAAGCTTAGAAAATCTAACTTGAACAGATCACTTAACTTGACTAACCCTAGTGAAAGCTATTGTTTATGACAGTCAGAAAGTAGCCAATTGGGTTAGATAGGACCCGAAAAAGAATGATTTAATTTGGTTTGGTCCAGTTTATGCTTATTAGAGTTGGTTCAATACAGAACTTCACTTTCTTTTGCTCTAATTTTTTTGCTATAATTAGTTTTTTTTATATATGGCAAAGGGGGAGAGAAAGGAAAGGAGAAAAGAAAGAAAGGAGATTTTTTTTTTCAAAACTCTTATCTCCTTTTCAAAAAGTAAAGTAAATAACGAAAATACTTACAAGTTTTTTTAAAATCTAAAGCATTTCAAAAATGAAATTTTTCTAAGCATGGGAAATCTTTTGGAAAATTTTCTAAGTGTTTAACTTAAAAATCTTTTGAAAAATTTCCTAAGTGTTTAACTGGAAAATCTTTTTGAAAATTTTTTAAGTGTTTAACTTAAAAATCTCTTGAGAATTTTCTAAGTGTTTAACATAAAAATCTTTTGGAAAATTTTCTAATTTTCTAAGTGTTTAACTTAAAAATCTCTTGAAAATTTTCTAAGTATTTAACTTAAAAATCTTTTGAAAAACTTTCTAAGTGTTTAACTTAAAAATCTTTTTGGAAAATTTTCTAAGTGTTTAACTTAAAAATCTCTTGAAAATTTTCTAAGTGTTTAACTTAAAAATCTTTTGAAAATTTTCTAAGTGGTTTACTTGAAAAATCTTTTGGAAAATATTTTTTAAGTTTATCTAAGAATAGTCAAGGACTTAGATGTTTTTCAAAAACCCCACATATCTTTGAAAAACTCAGGGGGAGAATTTTCATTTCTGGGGGAGGAAACGAAATATCTTTCAATTCGTTGCTTATCATATGTTTGTAACTTAACTTTTTGAACCATGTTGCCATAAATCAAAAAGGGGGAGATTGTTGGTGCAGGAACCACCTAAGTCAAACCTGGGTTTTGATAATGGCAAAGGGTTCAGAAGTTAAGGTGGTAATGTGAGCTAAGAAGTCTACTAAGTGTGCAGGAAAAGTCCTAGGTACACTAGGCAAGAAGTCCTGGCAAAGGGCTAGGCAAGAAGTCCTGGTCAAGGACTAGGCAAGAAGACCTGACCGAAAGTTGGGCAAAGAAGTCCTGGTCGAGGACTGGGCAAGAAGTCCTGGCAAAGGGCTGGGCACCGAAGACCTGACCGGAAGTTGGGCAAGAAGACCTGACCGAAGTTGGGCACGAAGACCTGGTCAGGTGGATTGGGCAAAAGTCCAACCGGAGGAGCCGGTTGGCAAAAGGTAAACTCTCCTGAGAGTAGGTGAGGATGCATTCCCCGTCGAGGGAATAGTAAGCGTCGGTTCGACCTAGGGTTCCATTTGGGAGACCCATAGTTAGAACCAAGACAGCTAAGGCTGTAAATAATGGCTAACATATTTGCGTGTTGTGTTTTGGAACTAACCTTGGTTGCAGGGAACGAAGGAATGTTGCTTCTGCAGCTCAGGCGCCCCAATGGAGTGGGGCGCCTCACTGGGGCTAGGTGCCCATATGGATACGGGCGCCCCAGTGTAAAGGCAAAACCAAACCACTGCCGCGAAGCCTCTGGACCAAGGCAGCTCAGGCGCCCGTGAGGTCACGGGCGCCCCCATCAGCTCAGGCGCCCCAGTGAAGATGGATAAGCGCTGACCGAGCCTGCAGATAAGAGATCGCGCAGGGAAGGCCACGTGTAGGCGCCCCCATCGACACAGGCGCCCCCATGGGTGCTATAAAAGGGGGTTCACCCCCAAGGCTTCAGAACACATCGCTCTCAATGCTCCAAGACTTTTCGTTCAAGCGCTACGCTTCGACCAGCTTCGACTTCGAGATTCCAGTGCCAACGATGACCCTCTGCTCCGAAATTTGATCCACCTCGGGCGTCGGTAACGAAAAGTGTTGTGAAGTTCATTTTCAGTTCTATTTCTGTACTCAAATTGTAAAACCTTTTTACGACTATAGAATTGCCCAATGTAAACGGTCAAGGACCGTGGGCCTTGGAGTAGGAGTCGACCGCGACTCCGAACCAAGTAAAACCGACTTGTGTTCGTGTGTGTTCTGTTATTTTCCGCTACGTAACTGCTCTGTTTTTATCCGAAAAATTATTATCGATATTCACCACCCCTCTATCGATTTCTCCGATCCAACAATTACATACCCAGTGATCGCTTTTATAGTCTACCCTGTTATGGATGATGTTTGACGATACCAAAGTACAAAACTCCTTATGTAGGGAATCGTGTGACTTCAGGTCTAAGGACTATTTATACTAATTGTCACATGAGAAGGTTTGTGACACTCATATGACAATCTATAAAACTTTCTCTTGGCGGGTAAATTTTGTACACATTCTCTAATGTGTACCCATGTGTCAACTTGATATCATATATTCATGAATTGTGAGCTCAAGTCATCAATTGACCTACATGCTAGTCTCCATGCATTAATATTGTCCTTGAATATTAATGTTTAACTACGAATGGTTTAGTGTAGTATTCTCTACATCATCTCACCATCGATTCAATTAATCGATATGATGTAGATAAGAACTTACTACCCAAAGAAATTATTATACTTAGTTATTTGACACAAATATAAAGTATAATAACCAAACATGCCTTTATTAATGATAGAATATGATACAAAAAGTCTTTAGCCAATCATTACATAATTGGCTCTAGGGCTCCTACTAACAGGAAGAGCATCCAACAACATAGTTTATTACTGTTGGAACTTGGATGGCAAGAGAGAGGGGGGTGAATATAGCCAGACACAAGCTTCTTCAAGTTTTAGGTTTTCTCTGCAGTTAGGGTCAATAGCACAGCGGAAGCAAAAACAAAAACAGAGTATAACTGCAGAAATGAAAAGCAAACCAAAAATACTAACAAGGATCGTTTACAAGGTTCGGGGATAACTTGCCCCTACTCCTTGGCGTGCCCTTAAGGTGGGCGATCCCTTGATCGTCGACAGATCAAGCCCCGGTGAACACCGGATAAACTGAAGCCTCCTTCTCGGTGGAGAAACCTCTCCACAAGCTGTCTCTCAGATTGATACAAGTTAAGCTCACGAGAAACTCGAGAAGAGAACCTCACAAGAATGTAGTAAGAACACTTATGCACAAAGCAACAGAGAGCTCTCGACACAGCCCAGTCAAACTCTTCAAGTTTCTGTCTGTTCACCTCTTTCGCTCCTCTGCTTCTAGCTTTATCTTAAGCTTCCTCTCCTCATCGCCAAGCTTCGCCAGCATCCACTGAGCACAGCCTGAACCCCTCTGACCTCCCTGAGCACTCAGTCCACTGAAGACCCTCTCCAGCTGAGCCTCCATCAGTCGTCAGCCATACCTCAGAAGCCGTTGAAACCTGAGAAGAGAATGCGTACAAACCTGCTCAATGGAATGTCTCCCATTGACCCTCCTTGAATGTTTGAATCCTCCTGTATCACCTGCACACTTAGCAGACCCTTAGCAAATGAATATCAAACCATATGAGCAGTGTATCAGTGAATCGGCAGAGAAAATAGACGCGATCAGAGCGTCTGACAGTGAATTTGAATTAAAGTTCAGGCCCTGATCGGTCCCCAGACCGATCAGGACAGGTCCAGTATGATCAGGCTCCAGCCTGATCGGTCCACGATGTGAAACCAGGAATCGCGACCTTCTGTGATCGGTCACCCTGACCGATCACAGATCGTGGATCGGTCACCGGACCGATCCATAGCATTGCTGGGATTCCCAGCTTTCGCAGCCAAACCTCACTGATCGGTCACCAGACCGATCAGGGCATGCCCTGACCGATCAGGATGCATCCTGATCGGTTATAGTGAGAAGCTCGCGATATTTGATCGTTCAGCCTGACCGATCATGAAATCCCACGAAACCTACTGACCTCTCCCTGATCGTTCACCAGAACGATCAGGAGCCCTCCCTGATCGGTCACCAGACTAATCAGGAGATGATCAGTAGCCTAACAAAGTCACTGTATGCTCCCTGATCGGTCACTAGACCGATCAGGCATAGCTGGATCGGTCACCAGACCGATCCACGAGGGAACACCGTGCTAACTTCCCTGATCGGTCACCAGACTGATCCAGGCAAAGCCAAATCCACTCTAAGTCAAGAGAACGGGCTCCCAGCCTTCTCTGACTCGTGCTCAGTCCCCCGGACCAAGACTCCATGCCCAGTCTCACTCACCGGGACTTCAACCTAGTTTCCCAAGCTAGGTCTGGCTTCACTCACCAGGATTTCATCAAACCTAGCTTCCCAAGCTAGGACCTGGCTCTCCAAGCCAGGGTTTCATCCAACCTATCCCTCCAAGCTAGGACCTGGCCCTCCAAGCCAGGGTTTCATCCAACCTAGCCCTCTAAGCTAGGACCTGACCCTCCAAGCCAGGGTTTCATCCAACCTAGCCCTCCAAGCTAGGACCTAACCCTCCAAGCCAGGGTTTCATCCAACCTAGCCCTCCAAGCAAGGACCTGGCCCTCCAAGCCAGGGTTTCATCCAACCTAGCCCTCTAAGCTAGGACCTGACCCTCCAAGCCAGGGTTTCATCCAACCTAGCCCTCCAAGCTAGGACCTGACTCTCCAAGCCAGGGTTTCATCCAACCTAGCCCTCCAAGCTAGGACCTGGCCCTCCAAGCTAGGATTTCATCCACCCTAGCTTCTCAAGCTAGGACCTCGCTTCCCAAGCCAGGGTTTCCACCTAGTCCCACTAGGTCTTTTCCAATGCCAGCGTGCGATCTCCCGATCCTTCTAGACTTTACCCGAATTCATTCAACCAAACTTAAATCGTTGTCAACACCAAAACAACAATCAGGCCTGACTGCATCAACAATCTCCCCCTTTTTGTTGTTTGACAATCCCGATTTAAGTTTAGGTATTAGATCAATTGAAGTCCATTCAATTATCGTACACAATAACAGCCCTAAACTTAATCAACCATTCTCTCTCCCTTTGTCAAACATCGAAAAGGGTATGGTTATTAAGTTTCAACATAACTCCCCCTTAACCATGGGTCTCTCCCTAAACCTAAAATAATCAAAGGTAAATTTTTGAATTGCATATGAAAACATATACAGAATAATATCATGGTCAACTATGTATGTGTTTCATATGACCAGTAGTAATGCAGCTTCATCAGACTGATGATTGATATAGAAAAATTTCTGATTTATCTATGAACGATAAATTTTCAGAAAAATTTCTGTAATTCTGATTCGTTCTAGATCAGGCTGCATTAACAATTGAAATTTCATAACTGGGGGTAGACTCTATATGATATTTTAGAAAAATTTCTGAAACATGATCAAGGAACAAGAGTCATGATTCAAACAACCCTTTCTTATGAATTTTGAAAATTCCAACATAGGTTTGTATTGAATCAGTATTAGGGTTTGTTCCAAGTAGGATGAGTATGTTCAATTGTAATTGGTTTGTATCAGATTTGTGTGTAGTATGATCATTAAACTGATACAATCCGACGAGAGGAGATCGGACTGAGGAGTTTTGACCCAATCAGGGAATTCCCTGATCTGATCGGTCACCGGACCGATCAGGGTGAGTCCTGATCGGTCACCGGACCGATCAGGGTGAGTCCTGATCGGTCACCGGACCGATCAGGGTGAGTCCTGATCGGTCGGTGGACCGATCAGGTGTGATACAGAAAGTTTGTTTACAATCCGTTTAGATTCCAAAAAATTCAGAATCGAGTTTGTTCAATTCTCAACCACTCCTAAACCCTAATTCAATTGGTTTTAACTTATTTGATCCTAAGTAGGGTTTCCCTTATCCAAAATAAACAACATGATCTATGTCCCTTAACTAAATCAAGATTCATCAAGGCATGATCAATATGTGCTAAGCATGAACTTGAGTACCAAAGTAAGTTTGTATCAAAGCATGATTTATCAAAAGCAAGGCATGATCAGTTGGGAAACAAATAAGTCATAGAACCTTAGTTTGATACAAAGAAAGCATTAACCCTTGACCTTAAGCTCATGTTCTTGTCTATCAAAGCCTTATGAGTGATCAGTTCAAACAAAACAATGAGGAAGTTGAGACGTAATGTGTTCATCTTGTTCTTAGATGAAATTTTCATGCCATAGATTAATATTAATAACACATACATTAAAGTCATGGCATACCCAACTAGGTTCATCTCAAAAATAAGAAAACTTAAGCCTAAGATATATCATAAGTTATTGCAAATATTTTGGCTAACTTCTAGATTTTCAGTAAACTATGAAGTTCAAGCCTAATCATGACATATTGAAGCTAAAACTCATGGATTGGATCGAAAAGTCATACTTCCAAGTGTGTATTAATGTCATTGTTCCAACCGATTTGAAATCGTATTAGGCTTCCAAAGCAGGTATGCATGCAATCATTTGAATTGAAAATTTATAGACATGGATAGCACACATAATGGGTGTATATTGCTATATGTCAACATCAAGTATATGAATGAAATCTATGTGTCAGCCTAACCATGTAATAGTTCTTTTCCTTTTCAAAACTTGTTGATTTATTTTGAAATTAGTGTAACCTTGTGCATGAATATACTATCATGTTGCATGGGAATTTTCTTACTGCTCAAGTGAAATTCCATAACCCACTACATTCATGAGTATAACTTTAGCCTTGTGTTTGGTGAAATTCTCACCAATACTCATCAATGTGTCCATACTTGTTCTTTAGCATTCATTCATATTCTATAACTCATACAAGAAAATAGACACCTTGGGCTTGAGATAAAGCATTTCAAAAATCATAAATTGTAGTAAACTATAAATTGCAACAATAAACCTAATTATCCTAAGCAATTCATTGTAAAAATAAGTTATGTGTCAACCTAAACCATTCATGTGAATTTGAGGAAGTGGTAAGCACATTCCTTAACTAGGAATGGCTATATGTTTAGGGCACCAAATATCAACCACCCAAGTTGATATATGCTCCCCCTCAATCAAAGCTATACAATTCTAAAGATAGAGGTTTTAGGTACCCAAATTTTGGGACCTAATGCATCAACAATGAGAGACTTAGGCACCCATGCCTTAGTCTTTTTCTTTCTAACCTTTTGAGCCCTAGAATCATTTTGTGCTCTAAATTGGGTTCTTGACATTAATGATACAAAGGTTGGTTCTTTAGGTCGGTAACATATATCGGCCTTGTTGTAAACCGCCCTTTGGGAATTTAGTACCATGTCTAATGTTTTAGACCTAGTTGAAAACTTCTCAAGAATATTCTTGAGATTTTCAATTTCGCTCTTCAAATCCTTATTCTCATCCTCAAGATTTTTAACATGCAAATCATCGTTATCATGATCCTTAGATGTTTTCAATTTGTCTACTTCTAATTCCAATAACTTAACCTTTTTCTTAGATTTCTTGAGCAAACTCATTAAGCATGCAATTGTCCTATAGCACTTATCCAACTCCGGAGAAATTACCTCTTCATCATCCGAAGATGATGAAGGCGCGGTTGAGAAGCTCCTTGATTCATTATCACTTTCTTCTCTCGAGTCCTCTAGCGCCATGAATGCCATGTGACAGTGAGTGTTCTCATCCTTCCTTTCCTTTCTTCTGTTACCTGCTACAAAAGCAAACCCTTTCTCCTTTGGGCCTTGGTTAGAGATCTCATGTAGTTCCATTTCACAAAATAGATCTTCTAACTTAATAATTGAAAGATCCTTAGATACCTTGTAGGCATCCACCATGGATGACCACAAAGTATTCCTAGGGAAGACTTTGAGAATATACCTTACTAAGTCTCGGTTTTCTACCTTCTCACTGATGGAGTGGAGACCGTTGAGTATCTCTTTAAACCGACCATGAAGTATACTTACAGTTTCATCCTCTTCCATAGACAGATTTTGGAGTTGGCTGAGAAGGAGGTCTTTCTTGGCAGTTCGGGTGTCTTGAGTTCCTTCATGGAGCTCAATGATTTTGTTCCAAAGGTCTTTAGCACTTGTGAAAGGACCCACCTTGATCAACTCCTCCTTGGTCATCCCGCATTGCAAGGTGACCACGGCTTTAGCATCGGCTTCTCCCTTCCAGACTTGCTCAACCGACCACCTTGAGAACTCGAGCTCTTTTCCTTCATTATCCTTTGGAGGGGAAAAACCCTCCTTGACAGCGAACCACATGGAGATGCTCATCTTGAGGTAATACTCCATCCTTGACCTCCAATATGAAAAATCAATGTCGTCGAGGAATGGTCTGTTGGTACTGAAGCCTTCTCCTCCCATGGCCATCTTGTTGACTCTCGGATGTTAAGCCGTTTGAGCAGAGCCCCAAGCTCTGATACCACTTATTGGAACTTGGATGGCTAGAGAGGGGGGGTGAATATAGCCAGACACAAGCTTCTTCAAGTTTTAGGTTTTCTCTGCAGTTAGGGTCAGTAGCACAGCGGAAGCAAAAACAAAAACAGCGTATAACTGCAAAAATGAAAAGCAAACCAAAAACGCTAACAAGGATCGTTTACAAGGTTCGGGGATAACTTGCCTCTACTCCTTGGCGTGCCCTTAAGGTGGGCGATCCCTTGATCGTCGGCAGATCAAGCCCCGGTGAACACCGGATAAACTGAAGCCTCCTTCTCGGTGGAGAAACCTCTCCACAAGCTGTCTCTCAGATTAATACAAGTTAAGCTCACGAGACACTCGAGAAGAGAACCTCACAAGAATGTAGTAAGAACACTTAAGCACAAAGCAACAGAGAGCTCTCGACACAACCCAACCAAACTCCTCAAGTTTCTGCCTGTTCACCTCTTTTGCTCCTCTGCTTCCAGCTTTGTCTTAAGCTTCCTCTCCTCGTTGCCAAGCTTCGCCAGCATCCACTGAGCACAGCCTGAACCCCTCTGACCTCCCTGAGCACTCAGTCCACTGAAGACCCTCTCCAGCTGAGCCTCCGTCAGTCGCCAGCCATACCTCAGAAGCCGTTGAAACCAGAGAAGAGAATGCGTACAAACCTGCTCAATGGAAAGTCTCCCATTGCCCCTCCTTGAATGTTTGAATCCTCTTGTATCACCTGCACACTTAGCAGACCCTTAGCAAATGAATATCAAACCATATGAGCAGTGTATCAGTGAATCGGCAGAGAAAATAGACGCGATCAGAGCGTCTGACAGTGAATTTGAATTAAAGTTCAGGCCCTGATCGGTCCCCAGACTGATCAGGATAGGTCTAGTCTGATCAGGCTCCAGCCTGATCGGTCCACGATGAGAAACTAGGAATCACGACCTTCTTGTGATCGGTCACCCTGACCGATCACAGATCGTGGATCGGTCACCGAACCGATCCATAGCATTGCTGGGATTCCCAGCTTTCGCAGCCACACCTCACTGATCGGTCACCAGATCGATCAGGTTGTGTCCTGATCGGTCCGGGAACCGATCAGGGCATGCCCTGACCGATCAGGATGCATCCTGATCGGTTATAGTGAGAAGCTCGCGACATTTGATCGTTCAGCCTGACCGATCATGAAATCCCACGAAACCTACTGACCTCTCCCTGATCATTCACTAGAACGATCAGGAGCCCTCCCTGATCGGTCACCAGACCGATCAGGAGACGATCAATAACCTAACAAAGTCACTGTATGCTCCCTGATCGGTCACCAGACCGATCAAGCATAGCTAGATCGGTCACCAGACCGATCCACGAGGGAACACCGTGCCAACTTCCCTGATCGGTCACCAGACCGATCCAGGCAAGGCCAAAGCCACTCTAAGTCAAGAGAACGGGCTCTCAGCCTTCTCTGACTCATGCTCAGTCCCCCGGACCAAGACTCCATGCCCAGTCTCACTCACCGGGACTTCAACCTAGCTTCCCAAGCTAGGACATGGCTTCACTCACCAGGATTTCATCAAACCTAGCTTCCCAAGCTAGGACCTGGCCCTCCAAGCCAGGGTTTCATCCAACCTAGCCCTCCAAGCTAGGACCTGACCCTCCAAGCCAGGGGTTCATCCAACTTAGCCTTCCAAGCTAGGACCTGACCCTCCAAGCCAGGGTTTCATCCAACCTAGCCCTCCAAGCTAGGACCTGACCCTCTAAGCCAGGGTTTCATCCAACTTAGCCCTCCAAGCTAGGACCTGGCCCTCCAAGCCAGGATTTCATCCACCCTAGCTTCTCAAGCTAGGACCTGGTTTCCCAAGCCAGGGTTTCACCTAGTCCCACTAGGTCTTTTCCAATGCCAGCATGCGATCTCCCGATCCACCTGGACTTTACCCGAATTCATTCAACTAAACTTAAATCGTTGTTACACCAAAACAACAACCGGGCCAGACTGCAGTAAATTAGGAAATTTTAAGTATTTATCCATTTGAAAAATATTTAAGTATGAGAGCCCGGAATAAATTTAGATAAGAACTTTTAATTAAACCAAAAAACAATTCTAACTGAAGCAAGTAAATCATGGTATGAATAATTAAATTATGCCAAGTACAAAGGATAATTGAATAACTAAGCAAGATGAGTTAAATTAAAGAATCAATTTTATTTATCCATTTGAAACCAAACATGATTAACTCAAGGCAATTTTGAAAATAATAGTTTTAGTTTGAATAATCAATTAAGTTAATAATCAATTGAAAAATTAAGTTTCAATTTGAAAAATTAATTATGTTGATTTTAAAAATTAAGTAATTAAGTTTTAATTTTAAAAAATTAAATTTAAAATTTTAGAAATTATATTTGATTTTTAAAAAATTAATTTATGTTTGAATTTAAAAAAATAAATTAAGTTTGTTTTTGAAAAAATTTAGTAAATTTTGATTTGGAAAAATTATGTCAAATATGTTTTTAAAAAAATTTGATTTTTTTTTAAAAAATTAATTTAAATTTATTTTGAAAAAACATTAAGTTAAATTTGTTTTGAAAAAAATTAAGTTAAATTTATTTTGAAAAATTAAGTTAAATTTGTTTTGAAAAAATTAGGTTAAATTTATTTTTTTTAAAAATGTTAAATTTATTATGAAAAAAATTAAATTAAATTTATTTAAAAAAAATTAATTTAAATATATTTTTTAAAAATTATGCTAAATTTATTTTGAAAAAAAAATTAAGTTATATTTGTTTTGAAAAGTAAGTTATGTTTGTTTGGAAAAAATTAAGTTAAATTTATTTTGAAAAAATTAAGTTAAATTTGTTATGAAAAAATTAAATTAAATTTATTTTGAAAAAATTAACTTAAATTAAGTTAAATTTGTTTTTGAAAAATTAAGTTAAATTTGTTTTGTAAAGATTAAGTTGAATTTGTTTTGAAAAAATTATGTTAAATTTGTTTTTGAAATTAAGTTTAATTTTTTCAAATAAAAACTATGTTAAATTTATTTTTAAAAAATTAATTACATTTATTTTGAAAAAAAATTAAGTTAAATTTATTTTGAAAAAATTAAGTTGTCTTTAAAAATAAATTTAAATTTAAATAATTAATTAAGTTTGAATTTTTAGAAATTAAATTAATTTAGGAATTTTTGTTGATGCAGTCTGACCCTGATTGTTGTTTTGGTGTTGACATCGATTTTAATTTAGGTTGATGATTATGATGATTATGATTAAGTCCTGATCGGGGATCAGGCATGGTATGGAAAATCCTAGCTTGGAGAGCTAGGTGTTGGAAAATCCTAACCTGGAGGGTTAGGTATGGAAAATCTTAGCTTGGAGGGCTAGGTGTTGAAAAAGTCCTAATTCGGAAAGGTTGGGTGAAAAGTCCTAGCTTGGAGGGCTAGGTGAAAAGTCCTAACTTGGAGGGTTAGGTGAAAAGTCCCAACTTGGAGAATTAGGTGAAAAGTCCTGACTTGGAGGGTCAGGTGCTTAGCTTGGAGGGCTAGGTTGGATGAAGTTCTAACTTGGAGGGGTTGGGTGAAAAGTCCTAGCTTGGAGGGCTAGGTGAAAAGCCCTAACTTGGAGGGTTAGGTGCAAATTCCCAACTCGGAGAGTTAGATTGAAAAATCCTTAGCTTGGAGGGCTAAGGTGAATGAAATCCTAGCTTGGAAGGCTAGGTCTGCGTCCCTGGGTCGGTCTGGTGACCGATCAGGGAGTATGCGTTTCACCCATTGCTTAGCTCCACCGATCAGGGAGCAAACAGTGAGGTTGAGTTCCCTTGCTGATCTGCTTTTGATCGGTCTGATGACCGATCAGGATCATTGTGCAGATCGTTCTGGAGAACGATCCAGCGTCGCGGGTTCCTCTCTATGATCGATCAGAACGGAGCCTGATCCGTCTGGTCATGACCTGATCGGTCTGGTGACCGATCAAGAGGCTCCTTGATCGGTCCGGTGACCGATCAGGAGGTTTGGACTGTGAAGCTCAGAAATCGCCCGATAAAGGGGTGGATCGGTCTGGTGATCGATCCACAACCTGGGATCGGTCTGGTGATCGATCCAGGAGAGTCACAAAGAAATCGCGATTTCTAATTGAGCGTTGGGGATCGATCAGGATGGAGCCTGATCGGTCTGGACCCAGCCTGATCGGTCTGGTGACCAATCAGGAGGCTCTCTGATCGGTCCGGTGACCGATCACTTTAATTCAAATTGCACTGTCAGACGCTCTGATCGCGTCTGAACGTATCCGATTCTCTGCGCTTAACATCTGATACATGATTTCCTGCTTGATATGCTGTGCTAACACTCTGATAAAGCTGCAGGTGATAGGGGAAGATTCAAACACTCAAGGAGAGTCAATGGAGACCTTTCCTTGGAGCAGGTTTGTCTATTTTTCCATCTCAGGTTGCAACGGGGAATGGCGCTGGCTGGAGCTGCTGTCTGGGGCTGGTCTAGGGAGGCTCAGGGAGTCCAGAGGAGCTCAGAGGTAGCTGAGGAACAAAAGGAGCGAAGAAGAGTTGGCTGGGAAGAGGTTCTGCTGCTTGAGTTCTTGCTGCGACTTTGTGTTCTCCACAACTTGCTTGCGTGTTCTGAAGTTCCATCACTTTGAGCAAGCTACTGCAATCTTGAAGCAACCATCCCTTGCTTGAGCACTTGGTGGAAAGAACAAGAGGCTTTGAGTCCAACAGCGAGAAGACACGGAGAAAGGGTTCTTGCGTGAGATCGTCGCTGGGTGGAGCTCAGGAGGAAGCTTGCTGTGTTCTTGTCTTTGCTAGTGCTAAGTAAGATCTTTCTTGTGTTTCATTGTGCTTAAACCTATATCTGTGATTGAAACGCTATGGAGAGGTCTCTCCACCGAGAAGGAGGTTGCTATCTATCCGGTGTTCACCTGGGCTTGATCTGCCGACGATCAAGGGATCGCCCACCTTACGGGCACGCCAAGGAGTAGGGGCAAGTTATCCCCGAACCTTGTAAACCCTCCTTGTTAGCGATCTTGTTTGTTTGTTTGTGTTCTTTGCATTTCTGCATTTCTCAGTTTCAATTGTTTCTTCCGCTGTGCTACTAACAAATTGAGTGCAGAAGTTTGAAAAGTTCTAAGTCCAAGTGTTTGGCTATATTCACCCCCCCCTCTCTAGCCATCCGAACTCCAACAATTTTATGTTAGTATTTTAATAAGGGTAAAACTTTAAATTAGGTTTAATAAATTGATGGTGAAATTAATTAGGTTTGTTGGGTTGGACTAATCCTTTTAGGCCCTAAATATCTCACCCATTTGAAAGTGACAAAATAGAAAAAACTTATCTGTTTTGTGAGATGTGTTAAATTTTTATCTTTAAATTTAAGTGAAATTTAAGTTTTGATTGAACCTTGAGTTAAATTCAAGTTTAACAAGTAGTAATTTAAATATAAATTTCAATAATCGACTTCCAGGTCTTAGCGAGGCACAGGGGCCTTTTTAAGTATCGGAACAACAACTTTTTCCTAGACAAAACCTTTTAAAGAAATTATATTTTTAATTTAATCTTTGAGGAATCCTGGTCTAACTAGTCGAGGATGTGGCGAGGTAGCTTCGGTTAGTTCCACTGGGCTAAAACGATCAAATAGGGTACTCCTTACCCTACTTGACTCCTTAAATAGGATTTTCTAATGTACTATCAGCTTGTTTTACCCTAATATTAAGTTGTGCAATTTTTAATTAAGTCTAGTCCTTACTAACCATTTCTAGTCCTAACCATGTCAATTTGTAGAAAATAAATAAACAAGCATTCAAACAATTAGACAAGCATGAAAAAATTTATCTAATAATAGAAATTATGTTTCTATTGGCTCTAACTGGATTAAAGCCTCGATACGATCTATCTAGGCAATGAATTTAATTCTTGGGGATCCAATAGTGATTTGGTTCAGCTTGATTGGTCCAGTTTGATTAGTTATGCTCAATTTTAGGACTCAAGCTTGGACTCGGGTGCTAGTATGATTCATAATTGAATAGTACAATCTATATCGCGAGTTAGTTTTAAATCTAAGTCCGGATCGGTTAAGAACGACTTTTTATTTTCCAAGAATCATATCGAGATTCTTGGAACCCAATGTAAATTGTTCTAAGGTTACTCTAAATTCTTTGACTTGTGTTTTCATAGAAGAATTCTCTTCCTAAAGTTGTTGGACTTGCGTCGAGGTTCCACCCTGGATTGTCTCAATCAAGGAACTCAAGTTAATCTCTTCCTTAAGGTCTTTGATCTCCTTTTGGAGGGACTTGACCCGACCGTTGGACTTAGCCAACTTGCTGTTGGTGCAGGAAGCACCATATCGAACCTTGTTTTGATATTGGCAAAGGATTCAAAGTTAAGTTTATTTGTGATCTAACGTTGCTCATTAAGTGTGCAGGAAACAAAGTCCTAGCGAAGGGCTGCTAGGCACCTGGCGAAGGAATGCCAGGATACAAAGCCCTAGCGAAGGGCTGCTAGTCACCAAGTCCTAGCGAAGGGCTACTAGGCAACTAGCGAAGGGCTGTTAGTCACCAAGTCCTAGCGAAGGGATGCTAGGCAACTAGCGAAGGGCTGCTAGTCACCAAGTCCTAGCGAAGGGCTGTTAGGCAACTAGCGAAGGGCTGCTAGTCACCAAGTCCTAGCGAAGGGCTGCTAGGCAACTAGCGAAGGGCTGCTAGTCACCAAGCCCTAGCGAAGGAATGCTAGGCACCGGGCGAAGGGCAGCTCGGCATCCAAGACCTGACAAAGGACCGTCAGGCAAAAGTCCAACCAGAGGAACGGTTGGCATCAGGTAAAATCTCCCGAGAGGAGTAGGTGAGGACGCGTTCCCCGTCGAGGGAACAGTAGGCGTTGGTTCGACCTAGGGCTCCATTTTGGAGACCAAAGTCAGAACCAAGACAGCTAAGGCTGTATAAACTAACAAATTAATGCTTTATTTTGTGTTCGGACTAACCCTGGATGCAGGACCAAAGGAACGTGTGTCTGCAGCTTAGAGAGCCTCAAAGGAGTGAGGCAGCAGCTGAGTAGGGCGCCCTGAGTGTCTAGGGCGCCTCCAAGGTGAACAAGAAACAGGTAAAGCAAAAAGGAGTTCGGCTAAGCACTGGCCCTAGACACTCAGGGCGCCCTCTGCATCCAGGGCGCCCTCAGCAGCCAGGGCGCCCTCAGCAGCCAGGGCGCCCTCAGCGCCCAGGGCGCCCTCAGCGCCCAGGGCGCCCTCAGGAGCCAAGGCGCTCCGCGCCTATGCCAGCGAGGCCGATCAACTCTATCCAGCCGAGAATACCGCGTCAACCAAGGCGCCCTCAGTGACCAGGGCGCCCCAGAGGTCAAACCTCATCCCTATTCAGGTGGGATAAAGCTTGACCGAGCGAAGTGTGGATCGGCTGACACGTGGCAGGGCGCCCCCGACGTCCAGGGCGCCCTAGGTGCTATAAATAGCACCCCTCGACCCCAAGCTTCGACAATCACTTCGACACAACGCTTCTACGCTCTTGCGCTCTCACGCCTTGCTCCGGAAACCTCCCAACTCGAGCCGATGACGTCCCGCTGCTCCGAAAAAGTCAACCCTCATCGGACGTCGGTAAAAAGAAGAGCTTCCTTTTTGTTAAGTTTACGATACTGTATTTTGCAAATCAATATTTGTAAACTTTTATTGCGCCTATATAGTATTGCCCAACGAAAACGGTCAACGACCGTGAGCCTTGGAGTAGGAGTCGACACAGGCTCCGAACCAAGTAAAATCTACTGTGTCTGTGTGTGTTGTGATTTTTAATTTCCGCTGCACTTGCTCTTAATTTTCCGAAAGAAAAACGATTTCCGATATTCACCCCCCTCTATCGGCTTTCACGATCCAACAAGTGGTATCAGAGCAGGGAAGCTCAAATTTGGTGCAACCACCAATTTGAGAGTATTTTCGTATTTTACAAAATAATTTTAATTTTTTTTTTCTCATTGATTGAGGTTGGTGCAACACCACTCATTTTTTTCCTATAAGTCAGAATTAATAAAACGATCAATTTCTAAAAATTTGTCATAAACTTTTTTTATTATTATTTTAATATTTTTCTCGAAATTCGTGCTACCTTAATTCAAGCAAACTTGTTTTCAAACATACTTTTTCATCATTAATCAGAATTGACAAAATTAACATTTTCATAAATTTATCATAAAATATTTTTATTATTTTATTATTACTTTGCCTCGAAATTTATGCAACATTTATTTTGGGCTACTTTTTCTCTTCTCCCGCACAACTAATCCAAGACCAAGTCTTGGTACGTTTTTGTTATTTTGTTTGTGTGCAAGGTTTATATTAAATGGCCAACCAAGGGTGGAACAGTGCACGACCACAACTATTCTCCGGCGAGAACTTCACATTTTGGAGATGTCAAATGGAGTCCCTTCTGAAGGCCCACATGGACTTATGGCAATCATCCAAACGAGATTCTTGTTTCCCGTAGAAGATGAGTCATCAATCGAGTGGGACAAATTGGATGAACACACCCTCAACCAAATTGAGACCGACGCAAGGGCAACTGCAATCCTACAATGTGGCCTAACCAAGGAGCAACTCGAGCTAGTAGGTCCATGCAGATGTGCTAGAGAAATCTGGGAAAAATTGGTTAATCTTCATCAAGAGATCTCAAATGAAGAAGAAGATCAAGTAAGTTATCTTGCCCTTTCGGTCCAAGCACAAACAGCCGAGTCAGAGTCTGAACCAGAATCAGATGACGAATTAACTAAGACGGTAACAAATTTTGAATTCTTTTCAAAATTTGAATTAAATAATCAAACAAATACTGTAATGGTCGAGGAAGGGGTAAACTCTTTTGCAGGGAAAAATCTTAAAGAACCACCAAAGAAGGAGCTTCAACTAGTACCCGAGTCCGACTCAGACACAGAATCAGAAGATGATCCTAGATCCAAGGCGGCAAGAATCAAGGGGGAGATTCCCAATAAGGAACCAAAAGGTAAAAGTGTAAAATCAGATTTTAAAAATCATGTAATTTGTTACACATGTAGGGAGAGAGGGCACTACCAAAGTGAGTGTCCTACTCGTAAAATTCAAACGACACCAGTTCCAAAAGCACGAAGGGACAAAAGTCGCATCCAATGCTTCAAGTGCCAGGAGTTCGGGCATTACCAACGTGAATGCACAAATAAAAGAGCTACCAAGAATGCCGGACAAACGATCGACAAAGGTAAATTTACAGTATTTGAAAATCCGTTATTTACCTTGAATAATGTGATTGATTCATGTAACTTAATTAAAGCAAACTTCAGAAAATTGAAACAAGGAAACGAAACCCTAAAACATAAGGTCAATAAGTTAGAAAATTTAATTCATAATCTTGCTGATTTCGAAAATCCGGAGTATTACTCCAATTGTGACCTTACTTAGACAATTGGTTGTTTTAATTATGTGTTTCTTTTTATTTTTGTTTTTGTTTTTTTTTGCTTAGATAGTTTAAGGACTGAACCAACTTAACTGAAATTTGAACAACATAGTATTGGGTGGAGGTGAGATGATAGTACGTTAGGGAAGCCATCTTGGCGGAACTAGCCGAAGCTACCGATCCAAGACCCAAACTAGTTAGACCAGAATTTATCAAAAAGAAATTTTGAAGATGAAATTTCACTAAAAGGCTTTGTCTAGGAAAGGGTTGATGATCCAATAAGGCTACGGCCAAAGAAGGCCTAGTGCCTCGCCAAGACCTGGAAGCCAATTTTTGAAATTCAAATTCAATTTACTCTTTGTTAAATTCAAATCTAACACAAATTTTCAGTTAATTTTAGATTCAAATATCTCTTTTCAAAATAAATCTTTCTATTAAAATATGCATCTCACAAAACAGTTAAGGATATCCTGTTTTGTCACTTAGAAATGGGTGAGATGCTTCGGACCTAAAAGTTTAGTCCAACCCAACTAATTAAATCTTAATTAAATCAATTTAAAATCAATTAAATCTTGATTAAATCAATTAAAATCAATTAAATCTTGATTAAATCAATTAAAAACAATTAAATCTTGATTAAATCAATTAAAATCAATTAAATCTTGATTAAATCAATTTAAATAATTAAATCTTAATTAAATCAATTAAAATCAACTAAATCTTAATTAAATCAATTAAAATCAATTAAACACACGTTTCAAAATTAATCATTTTTTTAAATTAAAATATCTGTCTCATACAACCCATAAGGTTAACATGCTTGGTCACGTAGAACTGGGTGAGACATCTAGGACCTAAAAGCATAAATCAATATCCTTTCAAAAAAAAATATATTTTCAAAAGTTATTCAAAATTATCTCTTGTTTTCAAATTAATTCACTGTACTCTACTTTTTTTTATTTCATGTCAAATATCACAATAAATAAAGTCTAGGACTTGATTGGGTCAATTATTGGTCAAACCTAGTCAACATAGTCAAACATGGATAACACTGAAGTCCCCTAGGACATTAGATTGAGTTAAATAGTAAAGGGGAGTGGTTTATTCTTTTTAATTTTCTTTCAAAATATCTTTGAAAAATTATTATCATTTCAAAATGGTTTTCGAAAATTGTGTTATCATACCAAATTATGTTTTCAAAAATCTATCTCCTTAAAAATTATCATACTCAAAAGGCATGTTCAAAATTGTTCCTTTAATTTTGACAAACCCTAAGACTAAGAGGAGGATTAACTTGTGGTCAACAAGCCTCCCAGGACTGTGTCAGATTTAAGGGAAGTTCAAATTAAAAGAAGAAGTTTTATGCCTTCAAATAATCACTATATTTTTCAAAATTGTGCTTTACAAAAATCATTATCATTTCAAAATGTTTTTCGAAAAAGGGGCTTATGTTTGAAAATTATCTTCATTTCAAGTTGAATTTCCTAAAATTATATTACCGTACTGATATTCAAAACTATTCTTTTTGATTTTAATAAACCCTAAAGACACAGAGGAAGGTCCACTTCATGATCCATAAGGACTCCTAGGATGTGTCAAATTTAGGGGGAGTTTGAGTCAAGAGAAGAATTTCTGAAATGTGTTTATTAATTTTTTTTAAGTTATTAGACAATTCTTATAATTTAAATCAAACCTTAAGACTCAAAGGAAGATCGCTTGTAGTCAACAAGCTTCCTAGGACTGGGTCAAGTTTAGGGGGAGATTAAATTAAAAGAATTATTGAATTATATGTTTTCATGCACTGCACGTCTAAAATCCTTTTGAAAACTTAAATTTTTCTTTCAAAATATTATTATTTTATTTTTTTTAAATTCTTTTGGAAATAGTATTTACTTGAGTTGGAAAATTTCCAGGACACTTAGGAAACTGTCCTTGTAGTTAACAAGGTTTCCTAGGATTGTGTCAGACTGGAAAAGTAACCAAAGCAAGTAAAATATTATGCGTTAAAAACAATACTTTTGTAAGTGCTTTCAAAAGATAATTTTCTCTAATATTATAAAAGCACTTATAGTTTTTAATGCATAATCTTCTTATATCTTCAAAAATGCACAATCTCTTTCAAAAGTACTTCTACTTTTCAAAATATAATGTTTTCAAAAGTACTAATATTTTCAAGGCAATAGTGTTCTAAGTGAATGAATTTTCTAAAAGACTTGCCTACAAAAATAATTTTTAAATGCCTTTCAAAGTGGAGTTTTGGTCCATGTTAAGCTTTTGCTATGCTTTCAAAAATTATGCTAAATATTTTTATGTTTTCAAAACTCATAGGCTCTGATACACAAATTTTAAATTGTTTTAAAAACATATATATATTTTTTAAAATTCCTTATTGATATATGGCAAAGGAGAAGAATTTCACATTAAGGGGGAGAGATTGGAAAGGAGAGAAAGTAGGAGAAAAGGCTAAAATTATTTTCTCCTGTCTTTCAAAAAGTAAAGTTCTTGTCTTTCAAAGCTCAATATTTTCGAAAATTAACTTTACTTGTTTTTCAAAGCTTAAGTTTTTTTTCGAAAATTAACGTTACTTGTCTTTCAAAGTTAAATATTTTTGAAAATTAACTTTACCTGCTTTTTTCAAAGTTTAATATTTTTGAAATTTAACTGTACTTGATTTCAAAAGATCATTTTTCGAATATTAGCTTTGCTTAAGTACATCTTTTGGAAAATCAACTTTACTGGCTGGTAAGAAAATTTTCTAAGTAAAAAATTCAAACTCTCTTGAAAATTTTCCAACTCCAAACATTTTCTAACTTAAAAAGGTTCTCTTGAAAGTTTCTAAGTAATAAAAAATTGAATCATCTGAACTTAGAAAATTTTCTTTCAACCCCGCAATTTTCTAAGTATTGGAAATTTGGCGTCAAAATTTTGCCTAAATAAAATTCCTTTTTGCAAAGCCAAGTAAAAGTTATGTTACAAAATTTAGGTTTGCAAAACTTTTTAAATTGTTCACCCATGTTGGTTTTGATATATGTCAAAGGGGGAGGAAAGGTCAAAGTTAAGAGTGTTATAACACTAGTATTCAGGGTTTCAAGGTTTTAGGGGGAGTATAGAAATTTTTTTATACTGTTCATACTCCTTCTTTTCTTAACTATTATATGTCATTACTTAACTTTGAATTGTGTTGCCATAAATCAAAAAGGGGGAGATTGTTGGTGCAGGAAGCACCATATCGAACCTTGTTTTGATATTGGCAAAGGATTCAAAGTTAAGTTTATTTGTGATCTAACGTTGCTCATTAAGTGTGCAGGAAACAAAGTCCTAGCGAAGGGCTGCTAGGCACCTGGCGAAGGAATGCCAGGATACAAAGCCCTAGCGAAGGGCTGCTAGGCAACTAGCGAAGGGCTGCTAGTCACCAAGTCCTAGCGAAGGGCTGCTAGGCAACTAGCGAAGGGCTGCTAGTCACCAAGTCCTAGCGAAGGACTGCTAGGCAACTAGCGAAGGGCTGCTAGTCACCAAGCCCTAGCGAAGGAATGCTAGGCACCGGGCGAAGGGCAGCTCGGCATCCAAGACCTGACAAAGGACCGTCATGCAAAAGTCCAACCAGAGGAACGGTTGGCATCAGGTAAATTCTCCCGAGAGGAGTAGGCGAGGATGCGTTCCCCGTCGAGGGAACAGTAGGCGTCGGTTCGACCTAGGGCTCCATTTTTGGAGACCAAAGTCAGAACCAAGACAGCTAAGGCTGTATAAAATTATTGTTTTGTTGTGTTTTGGACTAACCCTTGATGCAGGACCAAAGGGACGTGTGTCTGCAACTCAGAGAGCCTCAAAGGAGTGAGGCAACAGCTGAGTAAGGCGCCCTAAGTGTCCAGGGCGCCCTCAAGGTGAACCAGAACCAAACGAAGCAAATGGGCTTCAGCTGCTTACTGGGCAAGGCGCCCTCAGCAGCGAAGGCGCCTTCGTCAGTGAAGGCGCCTTCAGCAGCCAAGGCGCCTCCAGCTCTCTCTCTGCGAAGCCTCAGCTCTATCCACAGCCGAGTCTTCTACGCGGAAAAAGTCAACCAAGGCGCCCTCTGCGACCAGGGCGCCCCAGAGGTCAAACCTCATCCCTATTCTGGTGCGATAAGGCTTGACCGAGCGAAGCACGGATCGGGAGACACGTGGCAGGGCGCCCTCGACGACCAGGGCGCCCCTAGGTGCTATAAATAGCACCCCTCGACCCCGAGCTTCAACACTGCTTTCATTCAACGCATCCAAACGCTCTGACGACTACGCTCTGCTCCGGAAACTTCCCGACTCAAGAACGAAGTGCCGTCAACCTCCCACTGCACCGAAACTCGATCTACACCGGGAGTTGGTAAAACAAAGTGTATATTTCTATTTACAGTAATTTTGTAATCTCACTTTGTAACCGTTTTGCGCACTATAGAATTGCCCAAAGTAAACGGTCAACGACCGTGGGCCTTGGAGTAGGAGTCGACCCAGGCTCCGAACCAAGTAAAACCTTGGTGTTTGCGTTGTTTGTCTTTATTCCGCTGCGCACTTACTCTTTCTTTTAAATCTGAACATTTTCTGATATTCACCCCCCCTCTATCGGTCTTTCTCGATCCAACATATTCTTTGTCTTTGCCCACTAGACTTATCTTAGAACTAGAGGAGTGCTTTTATATACCTGCACTAACTAAGAACATAATTTCTATATCTTGTTTGGATAAGAAAGACTTTTCATTTATCATAAAGGACAAATGTTGTTCTATAATGTTAAATGATATGTTCTATTGTAGTGCACCACTTATGAATGGACTCTTTGTTCTAGACTTAGAGAACCCAATCTATAACATAAATACCAAACGGTTCAAACCAAATAATTTGAACCAAATGTATCTCTAGCATTGTCGCTTAGGTCATATAAATGAGAATCGCATATCCCAGCTCCATAAGGATGAATTACTGGACTCATTTAATTTTGAATCATATGAGACATGTGAATCTTATCTTCTAGGCAAGATGACCAAGACTCCATTTAGTGAGCACGGTGAAAGAGCGACAGACTTGTTAGGACTCATACATACTGATGTATGTGACTCTTTCAATGTCACAGCTAGAGGAGACTATCAGTACTTCATCACTTTCACTGATGATGTTAGTAGATACGGCTATGTGTATCTCATGAAACACAAGTCGGAATCCTTTGAAAAGTTCATAGAATTCAAAAGTGAAGTACAAAACCAACTTGGCAAGAATATTAAGATGCTTCGATCAGATTGAGGTGCTGAATACCTTAGCAAAGAGTTTCGTGACCATCTAGCTGATTGTGGGATCATATCCCAACTCACTCCACCTGGAACACCACAGTGGAATGGTGTGTCCGAGCGAAGAAATCCTACCTTATTAGATATGGTACGATCGATGATGAGTCAGACAGATCTTCCTACTTCTTTCTGGGGATTCGCTCTAGAGATGACTCTTTTCACACTTAACCGAGCTCCATCAAAGGCCGTCATAAAGACACCATATACGATATGGACTGGGAAGAGTCCCACCATGTCTTTTATGTGGATTTGGGGTTGTGAGGCTTACGTTCGATGTCAAGTCTCAGATAAACTAGGACCCAAATCTGATAAGTACTATTTTGTAGGATATCCCAAGGAAACGAAGGGATATTACTTCTACAATCCAACTCTAGGCAAAGTATTTGTCGCTAGAAATGACATTTTTCTTGAAAGATAGTTTATTTCTAGAAAAAATAGTGAGAGTAAAATCCATCTTGAAGATGTTCAAGATGCAGATAGTACGGAGGTCTTGATGGTCATTGAACAGGCACCATAAGATGTTATGGATCATGAAATTGTTGCATAAGAAGTTGTGGAGCAACAACATGTTCAAGTAGACCAACCTTTTTGCAGATCTGATAAGATATGTCGTTAGCCTGAGAGATATTCATTTCTCTTGTCTGACCATGATGACATTATGCTTGTTGAGTTGAACAAGCCTACATCCTATCAAGAAGCTGTGATGAGCCCAGATTCTGAGAAATGGCTAGAGGCCATGAGGTCCGAAATGGAATCCATGTATACTAACCAAATATGGACTTTAGTTGATCTACCTAAGGGGATTAAACCCATTGGGTGTAAGTGGTTCTTTAAAAGAAAGACTGACATGGATGGTCTTATGCATACCTATAAAGGGCAGTTGGTAGCTAAAGGTTTCAAGCAGATTTATGGTATCGACTATGATGAAACCTTTTCACCCGTTGCGATGCTTAAGTCTATTCGGATCATGCTTGCTATTGTAGCTTACCATGATTACGAGATCTGGCAGATGGATGTCAAAACCGCATTCCTAAATGGGAACCTACTCGAGGATGTGCACATGCCACAACCAGAGGGTTTTGTAGATCTAGAGCATGCTGGAAAGGTCTGTAAGTTACAAAAGTCCATTTATGGTTTAAAGCAAACTTCTCAAAGCTGGAATCATCGATTCAATGATGCAATCAAAGCATTTAGCTTTATCAAGAATGAAGATGAGCCCTGTGTCTACAAGAGGGTTAGTGGGAGCACAGTTATCTTTCTAATTTTGTATGTGGATGACATACTCCTCATTGGAAATGATATCCCTTCACTAAAGTCTATGAAGACGTGGCTAGGGAATTATTTTTCAATGAAAGACTTTGGTAAAGTAGCCTATATCTTAGGCATCAAGATCTATAGAGATAGATCTAAGAGATTGCTTGGCTTAAGTCAGAGTACATATATTGACAAGGTGTTGAATCATTTTGCCATGCAGAATTCCAAGAAGAGATTTTTACCGATGTCACATGGTGTGAGTCTTTCGATGACTCAATGCCCCTCTTCTAAGGAGGAGAGAGACCACATGGATCAGATTTCTTATGCATCTGCTATAGGATCTATGATGTACACCATGCTTTGTACTCATCCAGATGTCTCGTATGCTTTGAGCATGATGAGCAGATATCAATCAGATCCAGGTGAAAGTCACTAGACAGCTATCAAGAATATTCTCAAGTACTTACGAAGGATGAAAGAATATTCCTTGATATTTGGAGGCAATGAGGAGCTAGCTGTAAAGGGTTACAGTGACACAAACTTCCAAATCGGCAGGGATAATTTCAGATCGTAGTCAGGGTATGTATTTTGCTTGAATGGTGGCACTATGAGGTAGAAGAGTTCAAAGCAGGACATAGTCGCAGATTCTACAACAAAGGCCGAGTATATTGCTCCATCTGATGCAACAAAAGAGGATGTTTTGATCCGGAAATTTATTACAGAGCTTGGTGTGGTTCCTAGCATATTAGACCCGATAGACCATTATTGTGACAACAATGGGGCTATTGCACAGGCTAAAGAAGCTCGCTCTCATCAGCGGACCAAACACATACTATGACGCTGCCATCTCATTCGAGAGATCATCGATACTGGAGATGTGAGGATATGTAGAGTGTTGGTGCAGGAAGCACCATATCGAACCTTGTTTTGATATTGGCAAAGGGTTCAAAGTTAAGTATTATTGGTGATCGAACAATGTTACTCAAGTGTGCAGGAAAAAGTCCTAGCGAAGGGCTGCTAGGCACCTGGTGAAGGACTTCCAGGAAACAAAGTCCTAGCGAAGGACTGCTAGGCACCTAGCGAAGGACTGCTAGGCAACGAAACCCTAAGCCCTAGCGAAGGACTGCTAGGCACCTGGCGAAGGACTGCCAGGATACAAAGCCCTAGCGAAGGACTGCTAGGCACCTGGTGAAGGACTGCCAGGATACAAAGCCCTAGCGAAGGAATGCTAGGCACCCGGCGAAGGAATGCCAGGATACAAAGACCTAGCGAAGGACTGCTAGGCACCAGGTGAAGGATAGCTTGGTACTGAAGACCTGGCGAAGGATAGCTAGGCACCTGGCGAAGGACTGCTGGGCAAAAAGTCCAACCGGAGGAGCCGGTTGGCATCAAGTAAATTCTCCTGAGAGGAGTAGGTGAGGACGCGTTCCCCGTCGAGGGAACAGTAGGCGTCGGTTCGACCTAGGGTTCCATTTGGGAGACCCAAAGTCAGAACCAAGACAGCTAAGGCTGTATAAAACTAACATATTATTGCTTTATGTTGTTTTGGACTAACCCTGGATGCAGGACCAAAAGAACGAGTGTCTGCAGCTCAGAGAGCCTCAAAGGAGTGAGGCAGCAACTGAGTAGGGCGCCCAGAGTGTCCCGGGCGCCCCCAAGGTGAATACAAAATAGATGAAGTGAAAGAAGTAATTCGGCAGCTTATGGGCGGGGCGCCCCCGTGCTCCCGGGCGCCCCCAGCGTCCCGGGAGCCCCCGTCAAAGCCTGATCCCGAATTTGAAGGGATCAGAGTTGACCGAGAGGAACTCGGATCAGCTGACACGTGGGGGGGGGGCGCCCCCAGGGGCTATGAAAAGGCCCTCGACCCCAAGGCTTCAGACAATCAATTTCCCAACGCATTCACGCTCTTCTACGCTCACGACGTCCCTCTGCTTCAAAAATACGATCTACTCCGGACGTCGGTAATTAAGAGCGGCTTTCTTTTAGTTTACTGTACTAATCTTGTAATCTATACCTGTAAACTTTTTGCGCATATAGAATTGCCCGCAGAAAATGGTCAACGACCGTGGGCCTTGGAGTAGGAGCCGACCGCGACTCCGAACCAAGTAAAAAACTTGGTGTTTGCGTGTGTTTGTGTTAATTTCCGCTGTGCATTCTCTATTTCTTAATCCGAACATTTTACGATATTCACCCCCCCTCTATCGTTTCTCTCGATCCAACAAGTGGTATCAGAGTGGGGAAGCTCAAACTTTGTGCAACCACCAGGTTGAGATTTTTTTTGGATTTTTCGCTTTTTATTTCAAATAAATAATATCTGTAAGTGTGTTTAAATTTTGAATTCTCATTTTAGCCTTTTTCAATTTTGAATTCTCATTTTTTCACCATAAGTTAGAATTGTTAAAACGATCAATTTTTGAAAATTTGTCATAAAAATTTTTTTAATATTTTTTTCTCGAAATTCGTGCTATCCTAATTCAAGCAATTTTTTTACATTAAATTCTTACCTTTTCATCATTAATCAGAATTGACAAAATCAACATTTTCAAAAATTTATCATAAATTATTTTTATTATTTTATTTTGCCTCGAAATTCGTGCAACATTTCTTTTGGGCTATTTTTTTTCCTTCTCCCGCACTACTAATCCAAGACCAAGTCTTGGTACATTTCTATTTTCTCTTTTTGTGTGCAAGAATTATCCTTAATGGCCAATCAAGAATGGAACAGTGTTCGTCCACCGCTATTCTCCGGCGAGAACTTCAATTCCTGGAAAAGTCTAATGGAATCCCACTTGAAGGCCAATCTGGATATATGGTGGATAATTCAAACGGGGTTCACATTCCCCACAGAAGAAGGAACATCGATCACTTGGGACAAATTGGATGAACCAACTCTAAGGAAGATCGAGATTGATGCTAAGGCAATAGTAATCTTACAATGTGGTCTGACTAAAGAAGAATTGAAGCGGGTCGGATCCTTCACCTGTGCCAAGGAGATGTGGTAAAAGCTAATCAATCTACACAAGGAGAGCTCCGGTATTGAGATCTTAGAAGAGTCAACACCCGACTTCAAAATTGACTTCGGATCAGAAGATGAGATAGAATCCATACTTGACTGCGAATTCGAGCCAGAGTCAAAAGACAAAGTGACTGAGACAAAAATGGTAATCAATTTTGAATTTTTTCCAGAATTACAATTAAATAATCAGACTGATACTATAATGGTCGAGGAAGGTATAATTTCAAGTGCAGGGAAAACTCCAAAGAAGAAGTTTCAACCTATACCCGAGTCCGACACAAACTCTGGAGCCAATGAGGGAGATCGACCCAAACTGGTGCGATTAGCTCGTGATCATTACAAGAGTACTGGACAAACGATCGGGAAAGGTAAGTTTTCAATATTTGAAAATGTAATACTTATCTCAAATAACATGATTGATTCATACAAATTAGTTAAGGTTAATATGTTAGAAAACATAATTCACAACCTTGCTAACTTTAAAAACCCAGAGTATTATTTCAATTATGATATAACTTAGATCATTTTTTTTGTCATGTTTGCTTGTTTTTTTGTGTATTAGGGTTGGTTAGTATAAGGACTAAATCAATTAATCGAAATTTGAACAACATAGTATTGGGTGGAGGTGAGATGATAGTACGTTAGGGAAGCCTCTTCTAATAAGGTCAAGTATACTCTACTTGGTCTGTTTAGACTGGTGAAACTAGCCGAAGCTACCGATCCAAGACCCAAACTAGTTAGACCAGAATTTGTCAACAAGTAATTTTTAAAATGAAATTTCACTAAAAGGCTTTGTCAAGGAAAGGGTTGATGATCCAATAAGGCTACGGCCAAAGAAGGCCTTGTGCCTCGCCAAGACCTGGAAGCTAATTTTTGAAATTCAAATTCAATTTACTCTTTGTCAAATTCGAATCTAACATAAATTTTTAGTTAATCTTAGATTCAAATATTCTTTTTCAAAATAAATTCAAAACTAATTGTTTTCAAAAATTAATTTAACCTTTTAAAATTAACCATGTTTTTTTTCCAAACTTAAAATTTTCATTTTTGTTAACACATCTCACAAAACAGATAAGGATACCTTGTTTTGTCACTTAGAAATGGGTGAGATGCTTAGGACCTAAAAGTTGAGTCCAACCCAACCAACTAAATCAAAATCAAATCTTAATTAATTAATTAAATTCAATTAAATCTTAATTAAATAGATTAAATTCAATCAAATCTTAATTAAGTCAATTAAATTCAATTAAATCTTAATTAAATTCAATCAAATCTTAATTAAGTCAATTAAATTCAATTAATCTTAATTATATCAATTAAATTCAATCAAATCTTAATTAAAAATTAAATCAATTAAATCAATTAAATTTAATTCAATCAAATTCAAAATAATTCAATTAAATCAAATTCAAATCAATTCAATTAAATCAAATTTAACTTTTTAACTAAGGGTTAATGTTTCAAATCATCGTAATTAAAATCAAGTTTTTTTGGTTCACTAACCTGAAATTTATTTCTTAACATTTATTTCTTTCCTTTACCATTATACAAACATTTCTTTCAAAGAATCAATTTATTCTTGAAAAATAAGTATGGCAAAAAGTCACTTTGGGGATTACTTAGGATATTTTTTCCTGCAGTCCAGGCTTAGATATTTATATTTTTTGGACTTAAAAAAAACACTTCTATTTTGGAAATCATTTCTCCTTTTCAGTTCTCTATATTCACTTTTTCAAATAGGAGAATGAAATTATGTTTCAAATCATTAAAACAAACTACTTTTTTAAACTTAGTTTTCTTCTCTTTTTGTTTGGATCAAACCCTAAGACTCAGAGGAGGATTAACTTGTGGTCAACCAGCCTCCCAGGACTGTGTCAGGTTTAGGGGGAGTTCAAATTAAAAGAAGAAGTTTAAAAATACTATGTTTTCAAACTATCACTCATGTTTTTCGAAAACTATGCTATCATATGTCTTTCAAATAATCATTTTTTTCGAAATGTTAATATTTCAAAATTCATTTTAAGAATTGTGCTTGATTTCCTTTTGATTTTGACAAACCCTAAAGACACAGAGGAAGGTCCACTTCATGACCTATAAGGACTCCTAGGATGTGTCAAATTTATGGGGAGTCTAAATCTAAAAGAAATTATTTCTAACAAGTATTCTCCTTAGCAATTATTTTTGAAATTATTAAATAATTATTTTGATCTAAACTAAACCCTAAGAACTCAGAGGAAGAATACTTGTGGTCAACAAGCTTCCAAGGACTGTATCAAGTTTAGGGGGAGGTCAAATTAAAAGAGTTATCAAACATTTCTAAATAATATGTTTCCATACACTATATTTTCAAAATTGTGTCGAAAACATAAGTAATTTATCATACAAAATATTATTATTTTATTTTTGTGGCTTATAAAATCATTTTTTTTAAAATACCTTTTGAAATAATATTTGCTTGAGTCTTGAGAATTTCCAGGACACTTAGGAAAATGTCCTTGCAGCTAACAAGGTTTCCTAGGATTGTGTCAGACTGGAAAAGAAACCTAGTCAAGTAAAATATTATGTTTTCAAAATGCATAATACTTTTCAAGAAATTATTTATATTTTTCAAAGTGTAATAGTTTTCAAAAACAATACCTAGACTTTCCAAAAAGGCTCAATCTGTTTTTTTAAAGTACTTGCATATTTTTCAAAAATGCATTTTTTTTAAAAAGTACTTATATTTTTCAAAAATTGCATAATATCTTTCAAAAGTACTTCTATTTTTCAAAATATAATGTTTTCAAAAAGTACTAATATTTTTCTAAGGCAATAGTATTCTAAGTACGTGAATTTTCTAAAAACTTGCCAACAAATACAAAATATTTTTTTAAAATTCACAATACTTTTCAAAGTGGAGTTTTCATTGGTACAATTTAAGCTACTTGCTATACTTTCAGAATTATAACAAGTATTTTTATTTTCAAAGCTCATAAACTCTGATACACACATTTCTTTCTTAAATCATCTTTCAAAACCTCCTTATTGATATATGGCCAAGGGGGAGAGAAATAGAAAAGAGAGAGAAATTTTTTATCTCGTTTTCACAAAAAGCTAAGTATTTCTAAGTGCTTTAAAATTGGTCTAAGAATTTTTTTTAAAGTACTTTAAAAATTTCTAAGTACTTCAAATTATTTTTAAGTGTCAAGTGCTGTTAAAATTTCAAACTACTTCAAGTGCTTTCAAGTATTTCTAGTGCTTCAAAATTTTTTAAGTATGTCTAAATGTTTCAAATGTTTTTAAGTACATGTTTTTTTCTAAGTAAAATTTTTTCTTAGTAAATTTGTCTGAGCAAAATCTTTTTGAAAATTTTGACAAATGGTTCTAAGTAAAGTTTTTTTTTTAAACTTGTCTAGAAATTTTTTTAAGATTTTGTTTTTCAAAATACACAAAGTATTTCCAAACAAAGTCTTTTAAAACAAATTTTCTCCCAATTCTCAAAGTTGAACCATTTGTAAGGGAAATTTGGCTTCAAAATTTTGCCTAAGTAAAATTCTTTTTACAAAGCCAAGTAAAAGTTTTGTAACAAAATTTAGGTTTGCAAAAACATTTTTACTTTACCTTGTTCACCCATGTTTGTTTTTGATATATGTCAAAGGGGGAGGAAAGGTCAAAGATAAGTGTTAAGTTAAGTATACTATAACACAATGAACAATGATTCAGGGGGAGTTTGAGAAAAAAAATTCTGTTCAAATTACATTGGTTTTAGACTGTTCAGAATTGCTATGTTTTACTGGTCTTAACCTTCTTGCTTAAACTGTTGTAATTTTTACTTAGCTTTGAATCGTGTTGCCATAAATCAAAAAGGGGGAGATTGTTGGTGCAGGAAGCACCATATCGAACCTTGTTTTGATATTGGCAAAGGGTTCAAAGTTAAGTATTATTGGTGATCTAACAATGTTACTCAAGTGTGCAGGAAAAAGTCCTAGCGAAGGGCTGCTAGGCACCTGGCGAAGGACTGCCAGGCAACAAAGTCCTAGCGAAGGACTGCTAAGCAGCGAAACCCTAAGCCCTAGCGAAGGACTGCTAGGCACCTGGCGAAGGACTGTCAGGATACAAAGCCCTAGCGAAGGACTGCTAGGCACCTGGCGAAAGAATGCCAGGATACAAAGCCGTAGCGAAGGACTGCTAGGCACCTGGCCCTAGTGAAGGAATGCTAGGCACCTGGCGAAGGAATGCCAGGATACAAAGACCTAGCGAAGGACTGCTAGGCATCAGGCGAAGGATAGCTTGGTACTGAAGACCTGGCGAAGGACAGCTAGGCACCTGGCGAAGGACTGCTGGGCAAAAAGTCAACCGGAGGAGCCGGTTGGCATCAAGTAAATTCTCCTGAGAGGAGTAGGTGAGGATGTGTTCCCCGTCGAGGGAACAGTAGGCGTCGGTTCGACCTAGGGTTCCATTTGGAAGACCCAAAGTCAGAACCAAGACAGCTAAGGCTGTATAAAACTAACATATTATCGCTTTATGTTGTTTTGGACTAACCCTGGATGCAGGACCAAAGGAACGAGTGTCTGCAGCTCAGAGAGCTTCAAAGGAGTGAGGCAGTAGCTGAGTAGGGTGCCCGGAGTGTCCCGGGCGCCCCCAAGGTGAATACAAAACAGATGAAGTGAAAGAAGTAATTCGGCAGCTTATGGGCTGGGCGCCCTCGTGCTCCCGGGCACCCCCATGCTCCCGGGCCCCCAGTTCAAAGCTAACGAAGCAGAAGCTAGCGAAGCCAGCGGATAAGAGTTGACCCAGTCAACCCGGGCACCCCCAGCGTCCCGTGCGCCCCCGTCAAAGCTTGATCCCGAGTTTGAAGGGATCAGAGCAGACCGAGAGGAACTCGGATCAGCTGACACGTGTGGGGGGGGCGCCCCCAGGGGCTATAAAAAGGCCCTCGAACCTAAGGCTTCAGACAATCAATTTTCCAACGCATTCAAGCTCTTCTACGCTCACGCTCTGCTCCGGAAACCTCCCGACTCGAGATACAAGCGCCGACGACGTCCCTCTGCTTCAAAAATACGATCTACTCCGGACATCGGTAATTAAGAGCGGCTTTCTTTTAGTTTACTGTACTAATCTTGTAATCTATACCTGTAAACTTTTTGTGCATATAGAATTGCCCGTAGAAAACGGTCAACGACCGTGGGCCTTGGAGTAGGAGCCGACCGCGACTCCGAACCAAGTAAAAAACTTGGTGTTTGCGTGTGTTTGTGTTAATTTCCGCTGTACATTCTCTATTTCTTAATCCGAACGTTTTACGATATTCACCCCCCCCTCTATCGTTTCTCTCGATCCCACATAGAGTACCCACTGATGCTAACATCGTGGATCCTTTGACCAAGGCTTTGGCATAGAAGAAGCATGATGGTCACACTAGGTCACTGGGTATTAAATATTATAGTGATTGACACTAGTGCTAGTAGGAGATTGATAGTAGGATCCCTAGAGTCAATTATGTGATGATTGACTAGGGACTTTTTGTATCATATTCTATCATTAATAAAGTCATATTTGGTTATTATACTTACTTTATATTTATGTCAAATAACTAAGTATAGTAATGACCTTGGGTAGTAGGTTCTTATCTACATCATATCGATTGGTTGAATCGATAGTGAGATGATGTAGAGAACACTATACTAAACCATTCCTAGTCAAGCATTAATAGCATTAATATTCAAGGACAATATTAATGCATGGAGACTAGCATGTAGGTCATGACTTGATCTCACAAGTCATAGATATGTGATATCAAGTTGACACATGGGTATACATTAGAGAATGTCTACTGAATTGATCCGCCATGAGAAAGTTTCATAGATTGTCATATGAGTGTCATAAACTTTCTCATGTGACTATTAGTAGGAATAGTCCTTAGACTTGAAGTCACTATGGTTCCCTACATAAGGAGTTATGTACTTTGGTATCGTCAAACGTCACCTATAACAGGGTGGACTATAAAGGCAATCATTGGATATGTAATAAATTATACAGAGGGATGTGAGTGATATAGATGGGATCTATCCCTCCCATATGACGGGGGTTATATTTGTGGGCCCCTTGATCGAGTAGGACTACTAAAACGCATGACCATGCTCAAATGAGTCAATATGATATATTGAGATCAATTGTTTGAGTGAGTCTACTCGGGGATCAAGAAACACAAAGATTGATCGAGGATGACACGGTCTATGCCTCATTGGTCAATCTAGATATCGACAATGGAAGGACAAGGTCATACATTGTCATAGTCACGGAGGTTAAGTCGGATCTCGACTTTCTCGTCACTTGCGTAGCAATGATGCATTGCTAGATGCCGCTTATTGCTTATGTGTCTAAAATGGTTTGGACACATTGCCAATGTTACGAGAACCTATTGGGTCACACACTAAGGACACGATGCTTCGGAGATTAATTGATCTTAGTTTGACTAAGATTTGATCTGAATTGGATTGATTGAGTTAAACTCAAGTGAATCTAATTGCATTATGAGATTGAGTCTAATTTGAGTTAGACTCATCTAGATTAGACTCAACTACTAATTATTGATAATATTCATTAAATGATTTAATGAAAATTATTTAAGAGGAAGGCTAAGAGACATTCTATACATTAGATGAATAGAAAATATTAAGAGTCTCAAGGAATACCAAAAGGGTTGGTATTCATTGGGTTTTATTAGCATTAAGATGAGAAGAGCTCAAGGGACATAGACCCTTGGTATTCATTAGATGAGTATCAAGACCCCCTCTTGTCAAAGGCTAAAGAGATGCATTTCTCTTCTTCTTCTTTCTTCCTCCTTGTCTAAAACTCCCTAGTGGAGGTTCTTGTGCTTTGTGAACCATCCCAAGTTGCTAGCACAACTAAGCTAGTTCCTCTCCGAGGCAAAGAACGTGTTCGTGTGGATACGCATAGAGGCACAGACACTTGAGCATGCAAGAGATCCGGCATACCTCAGATAAGCGGGATAAGCGAAGGACACACACCAAAGGTATACCTATACGATAGGATTTTTGTAAATTCACTTTGTATTAGTTTTCTTTCGCATGGAACGCTCGAGGGATCTTATTTCTGCTGCGAATTTTAAATAATTTTGCCCATAGATTCCTACAATCTTAATATGTTATAATGAACTTAAGGCTAGGCATGTCAAAGTTCTAGTGCATTTGGTGGACTTAACAAGTAAAAGTTCTAGAGGGTCAAAATAGACCCATGGTTTGGCAAGTGGAAGTCCTTGAGGTTCAAAGAGGAACTAAGTTTGAACAAGTGGTAGTCATGGTGAGCTAAGTGCCACTAAAAAAAATTCAGAATTACTGACGGAATATTCCGTTGGTATTCTGTCGGTACAGAGGTTTCTTAGCATTAGAAATCTCTAAGGTGAGACAAATGTGGAAGTCCTAGTGACAAAATCTCGTTACAAGGGAAGTTCCAAAGGTGAAGTCTCTTAGTAAGATAAGGAAGTCCTAGAGGCATTATTTCTTGGTAGGAAAGTCTAAGTGAGAAGAAGTCAATGAGTGACTTATACTTTGGATTTTTGGTACACTTGACTTAAGGAATGGACTTGACCTTAGGGCTGGTTCTAGTCAATGATTCAATTAATAAATGATTGAGTTGACTAGATAATCAACTCAAGCTTTATTATAAGTGAATGAAATATTTTTATTTTTGGGTCAATCAACTGATGAACAAGAACGTCGACTAATGGAAAATCATGAATCTAGGAAGAGAGTAATTTATTTGACAAGATTGGTTGTGGCCATCAAATGATTCAAATACTACAATAGCTTAGTCGACTAGATAAAAGATTACTTGAATCAAGTAACCATTAGGAACTAACTAGACAACAAGATGCAATTGTAGTCGATTAGGCTGATGTAATTAGTCAACTGTGGTATGTTAATAATTAGCTGATTAGGCAGATGACAATATAGGTAGCTATTGAGAACAAGAAGTCTATAAGAATGCCTACAAGGGAGGATTTTGGCAACCAACACTAGAGTGTTATTGAGAAATCAAATGAGAAAGAAAGCAAGTAACAAGTGAAAACAAATAAAAGAAGAGCTTCATCTTGTAATTCTTTTTTACTTGCCATTGAATCATCTTGTTCATTGTAAGCTCAGATTGTAGAGGTTTTTTTCCCCCACTTTTGGTGTGAATCAGAGAAGAGATATAAAGGGATTTCAAGAGTGATTCACTAATGAGACATAAGTTTTGGAGTAGGAATTGAAAGTTTTGAATCATACAAAAGGTAAGTGTTTGCATTGCATTTGTATTGTGTTTGTTTTGATGTTCCACTTGTAGGATGTATTTGTTGCTAGAGAAGTGGTGAATACTGAAATTATCTTTTCATCGTTCTTTTCTTTTCTATCAGAGTTAGTTAGAAACACACATTGGAAATGAAAACAATAAGAAAAATAAAATTTTAATTGGTTCACACCCCTCGGAGTGCTACATCCAGGGCTATGTCTCAATTGTGAGCACTAGTGACTTTCTCTTTTCCAAAAACTTTTCGGAAGTGGAGAAACATCTCACAATTTAGTAAGATACAATCATAATCAAATAAAACAGTACTATAATAACAAGCATCAAAACACAAACAAACTCGTATGATCGTATTTGCAGCCCTTGAGTGCTATATGATTGTTCTCCTAGTGCTTCCCAGATCACTAGACCAGAACTTGAGCACTTTACGATCATGAGAATAATGGATGTTGTTTGCAATTTGTAGAATTGTAGAAAGCGATAGGGGGGGGAGGGTGTATATCACGGGGGGAGGGTGTATATCACTCTTTTAAAAACTTATTTTTTTTATGAAATCAAAACACTAAATCAGATAGCAGCAAAATAAAACATAACTCAAGGAATTACTTCATTCACAATCCTCCGGACTACTACTCCAAGGCCTAGGATCGTTGATTCATCGAGTAGGCAAGCACTATTTTACTCTTTCCGAAGAACTCTTTGGAGATGAAAAACCTCTTACAAAAAGATTTGATAACACTTTGTCGACCATTAAAGAGATGAATGCCCAAAAGAAATGAAATCGACTAAGTGATCAACAACACAAATATTGAAGATTGAGCGTCAGTTGTCGAAGAGCATAGTGGTATTATAGAGCTTTTTTTTTTTTTTTTTGCTTGAGATGAGAGTAGAATTGATGATCAATCCTTCTGTTTGAAGTTCTTTTTATAACTTTTTATTAGTCGACTAATTTGATTTTTTGATCTATCGATCGCCTCAATAATCGGATCAAGATAAGCATTATTAGTCAATCAAACGTTGCCATGTTAGCTATCTGTCATTGTTCAACCACTAACTCGGATTTTCTGGTGACATGGATGAGACATTTCAGTCATTTGAAACTTCCAGAGTCGTTATCTGATCATCACATTAGTTGTCCAAGGTCTATCCTTTGCCACATCAACACAATGACGTCCATCCTTGAATGCGCACTGTCATGGCAGCAAGAGGATGCCCATCCTTCACCTTGTATCCGCCTGTCACGTCCCAGAGGCCCGGGCTCGTTTAAAAATCGGACAACACCTCCATAGTACGGTGGACAATCTGAAACTTTTATACATACACACACCTCAACCATAATAATATAGCTCAGTCACACTCGGCTGGCGTTCACACCAACACAACCACGCAGTTAAATAATATCACTGACAAATAATAAACATAATAAATATAATCTTCATAGCTAAGCGCAGCAACCGAAATCCAGCGGAAATAAATAAGTACATGTTCGAAGGAAAAACCATATACCATCCAAAATGACAATAAAACCAAAAACAACACTAATGCTATAAAACGACTACGAGTGTACGAAAACCAATAAAAATACTCAAACTGAAAGATTGGCAGCTGGATCCTCTCCTGGCGGCACGAGTCACAGCTATCGACTACCTGAAACAAAAAGAAGAACGAGAGGTGGTGATTCCGGGTGGAACTCTGCGGGTATAAGAACAGATAAATGCATGGTATATAAAAGGGTAAAACAAGCATAAAGATAGCCAAAGGGTATACGGTCTTCGGAATCAAGAACATAAACAAAATGCATCCATACAAATAAAACATACCTGAAAACCATGTAACAAGTAGGGGCAAGATCAGAAATCCCCCTACAACTCAATAAACTGCCAATACTGCTGAACAGATACACATCATATAATAAATGCAAATCATATCCGTATATGCATGTCAGTCAAATGCAACAATCATAGCTCAATCAAATGCAACAAACACAAGCAAATGCAAATGCATAATATGCACATGATGTCATGACCTGCACTGTACACACACCAACCACCATTAGGTTGAGTGGACAAGATACAAGCGCCAAAACCTAGGCTATGCAAATACACCACGACAACCGTGGCCCTAATATGAAAAGCCAAAATACCTGTGGCTTAAAATCCCAAAATACCTGTGGGAACTCCAAATACCTGGGGAGTATCAACTGTTTGCACACCACTCCGACCAAGCGTGGCACAACAAGAAAATATACCCGACGACCCGTCTCAATCACCAAGGAGCCAGTGGTCGTCGGCCTGAATATAATGCATGTTGCATGTCACTAATATACATAATCTCAATCAAACCAAAACCTGGAAATCCATACAATACAAAAACACAAATAACACCAAAGTAAGTAAGCATACGAAAAAACACAATCAACACCAAGGTAAATAAACATGCACTAATCTACTGGGTAGGGTTATCTAATGTCAACCAAACCCTAAATAGGTCAAATGATAGTTCTACAGAACACGCGTATACGCGGTACTCTTTAGATCAGAAGCCAAGAGATGAGACTGTATAACTGAACAATTTGAATTTCTACTCAAAGGTCAAGCACAGAATAAGTATCAAGCAGGAAAACAAGGGGAATAGATTTAAGGTAAATCATCCTACTCAGATAGTAAAACAACCATGCATTTAAAGATAAACAGAACTATAGAAACAAGCAAGAAGTACCCGCCTCAAATGTCGTATGCATATCTGAGATACTTTCCACGATCAAACACACGAATCCAAATCAATGTCCTGTGTCAAGGATAAAATTTAATTATTTTTTAACAAAATGACTAAATTAACTATTATGTATAATTAGGACTAATCCTTATTACAACATCCATCTTAATCACCTTATATCCCCGCATCTAACCGGTATAAAAATTTAGGTATGCAGCTACAACTCTAACCCTCAAAACATCAAACCCTCAAGTAGCACCTCATGGCAACTACAAAAAATCCAACAAAACAAACCTACAACAGAGCATCAACAGAGGCTACACAACACTAAATGACTATTGAACACATCGATCCAAATAGATCTAACTTCTATCTACCAATCCATCATCGAATCTACACACGATCAATCTAAAACAACCAAACCTCATTACATCAACTGATCCTACAAGTCTAATAGCAATTCCATCAAAATCAATACGAGGTGGAATCAGAACTTACCCAACCGCGCGAGAGATATGGGTGTGGCACATAGGGTGCACGCGATGTCTAAGGCGGCGACGACTGTGGGGCGAAAAGGCGATGCCTAAAGCGACCGGCGGCAATGGTAGAGGAAGGTGGTAGTGACGCCACGGTAAGGTGTGTAGCGCACGCGAGGAAGGAATAGCTGCGACGATGGCCGAACTCGGCTGCTCGCGCAGAGGAGTAGGAACTTGCGACAGTGGCTGTCGGCATCGACTGCCGGTGCCAACGGGCTCTCGCGTGAAAGAGTTATCGGATAGGCCAGCGACGCGAAGAGGAAAGGCTGGCACCACTCCGGCGATCGGCGATCGGCGACCGGCTTCGGCTTCGACTCCTGCTGACTCCGCGAGGAAGAGACGCTCGGCCTCAGCGTGCTCGTGGGATGGGAGATAGTGGTATCGACTATCTCATTCTCCCCGATGGCCGGCGGCGTCGCCGTCCTGACCTCACGTGAAGAGCGACGCCGGCGAGGTGGGGTGGAAGAAGAGAAGAAGAGAGGGAGTCGGCCGAAAGGTTTAGGGCACGGGACGAAACGACACCTTTGTATAATTATATATATATATATATATATATATATATATAAAGAATATATATATATAAACTTTTCCTTAAATAAATAAATAAATATATATATATATTCCGAAATATCAAACTTTTCCTTAAATAATTCCAAACCAACTCATCTTGTATCCAATTAAATCCGTAATTATTTTCAAAAATTCCAGAAAATTCTTCCAAAATTTTCCCTCTGATTGTTTCTAATTTTTAACTCCTATTTATAGTGATTTTATATATATTTATATATATTCCTATATATATATATTTATATATATTATTTCATTCTATTCATTTATTTATTATTATTATTATTAGTTTTTAACCGTATTTTACATTCTCCCCACTAGCAAGACGATGTACATCCTGTAGGATCGAAATCGACGCTAGAGGGGGATGAATAACGTTAAGAATATTTTAAAAATAAATGAGTAGATAGTTACTAAATCAATTAGAGATAGTACAACAAAAATAACAAATTAACTTAGACTGATTGAATAAAGTTAAGAAAAAACAATAATAATATTTAGCAGTTTAAGCATGTAAGTTGATCAACTAAGATAAAAGTATAGACACATATCAGTTTAAAGAATGTTTCTTATTTCAAATTTCTTTTAGGTAAAGAAATCTTACAGAAAAAGAATCTAAATAATTTAAGCACAATAAAATAGATTAAGATAACACTAAAACAAAAAAAATATTACTCTAGGTGTTACTGATAAAAAATGAAGTGTGCCGTAGTACAAAAGCCGAAGAAGCACTTAGAACATGAGCACAAGAGACTAAAAGATGAATAAATTAGTTATCTTAATGCTCTGTCTTGAAACTCCTTATATAAGACTCCTCTGGTCACGTATAGAGGTGCTGATGTGACCCTAACTTTTATTTGTAAGATAACATTAACGAAGCTCTCTGCCGCTCGTACATCTTTCGGTCACTTGGGCAAGGGTCAAACTTCATCTTAACTGTCTTGTTTGGATTACTGATAATGTTGTCTCCCGATCTCCTGACAGTTGCTTCGATTGCTTGTATACCCGGTCGTCTAGGTCCTATATGGTATCCTAGATCTTATGAAATCCCTTCATAGAGAATTATCACCAACCAGTCGCCCCCGAACTCCATTCAGTTCTCTAGAACCATCGAACATGCTTTTCTACAGTTGTTACACGTAATGAGTATGATATGGAATGTGAAGTTACTTATACTTAACTAGATTAATCTGTCTAATTTGATTTTGTCAAGCCATCAACTCCTAACTGATTCCACATACTTGGGCTTATGCTAAGCAATCAACCTTTAACTGATTCCACACACTTAAATTTTTTGCCAAGCAATCAGTTCCCAACTGATTCCACATACATGGACTTGATTAACATAGCACTTAGCTAGAAATTTATCTGCCTAAAGCCTTAATTACTTGGACTTGATTTACCTAGCCTTTAGTAAGGGATTTTGTTTGCCAAGCCTTTAATCTTTTGGACTTGATTCACTTAGCCTCCAACTAGGAATTTTGTCCGTTATGACTTAATTACTTGGACTTGCTTCACCTAGTCTCTTATTAGGAATTTTATCTACTTGATTTCCAACAATGACTTAGTTACTGTCTGATTCATGTCCAAGATTTAGGTGCCTAGATCCACTAGGACTTAATCATTGTCTGATTCACAACTAGGACTTTAACACCTATCAAGTATCCTATATCTACAAAGATAACATAATTGGTTAGAAGATAATTAACCTAATTTTAACCTTAGTCATATATCAAAACTTTGAATTAAATATTCTAGGCCTAGCACCAACAATCTCTCACTTTTTTAATAATATGAAAACAAAATAATTTTTAGTAATCAATAATTGTTAAATATAGAAAATTAGGGGAAATTCAAAAATTAGGGGAATATTCAAATTTGGAAGGCCTTTTTGCAAAAGCCAAAAATATTGTAAACCCTACTTTTCCTCCTGTTAATCCCCTCTCCCCGTGATCATTCCTCGACGTGGCACACCGCATCGGGTGGTTTCTTCTCCCTCGAACCACTATTGTCGCAACCCCTAAAACCCCAAAAGCCTCCTCCTCCTTGATCAAGAGTGGGTTGGGTGCTTCCCCTGCTCATCCTTCTTCTTCTCCGTCAAGGTGCGCAGGGCAAAGGGGCACAGGCGCTCAGTCGGCGGTTGAAGGTGAGTCAATTTTTTTTTGCAATCTATCTTGCTACTGGTTTAGATCTTGTGAATGATGGTTTTGGGAGCTTGATTCGGGAATTTGAAGAATCCGAGATAAGTTTCAATTTGTTCTACTTCGTTTAGATTGAAGTCAACCGTGAGGTCATGTATTGGGGGTAATTCTTGTTGAATCTTGGGGTTAAATCTGTGCTAGAAATCCTGTGTTGTTCGATTGGGTGTAGAGAAGCCAAATGGGTTATGTGTCGGTGCTTTTGATTCTTGCAGTGAGTTTGATCTTTCCACTACATTCTATCCTGTTTACTTTTCTTCTTCCAAACCGACCATGATTTTTGTGTTGAGTTTTTGACTTGTATTTTGCTGTGGATCAATGAAGTTGGCTTCATTTAGGATCTAGCTTTTGATGTTGCCGTGAGGAACGTTTGTGGTGTTAGATTTTGTTAATGGCTCCATTAAGAAATGAATGTGGTTATGTTTCTCATATTAGAGGTTGATCTATATAAACAACCCCTTTTACCGTGCATTTGGTCCATGCAAAGAATTGAGTGTATATATATATATATATATATATATATATATATATATATATATATATATATATATATATATATATATATATATATATATATATATATACTTCATTGACTAACCCTAGTATTTAACTTGATTAATTAAATAAATATGATAATTAGGATAATCCTAATTAAATAAGAAAGCTTGTTTATCTAAATACCACATATTATTAGCTAAACACTATGCCTTTGACACAGGACCCTGACTTTGGACTCATTCGGTTGATTATAGAAGGTCCTCATTTACAAACTTCTACATAAAATGCGGATACTTCTCCTTTATATTCTTGTAGTTCTTTTACCTTAAATGCATGGCTTGTTATGTCTGAATAGGTTGCTTGACCTTGTTCCTTATTGTTGTTTATTTTATATAGTCTGTTGATACCTTTTTTGTTTGACCATCGAGTTTAATCGAAAATTCGTATTCTTACAGTCTCTCGTTGATTTTCCATTCTGTAATGTACCGCTCCTACGTGAGTATTTAAATGTTCATTAAACACCACTAGGATGGTCGACATTAGAGACACCCTACCTAGTAGTTTAGTTGCATATTCATTGCTTTCTGATATTTATTGTTTTTGTTATTGCATCGTTGTTATTCGGTTGTTTGTGTGTATTGGTATCATGCACCATACTAGCTCTGTTACATACTGACGAATGTTGGACTTCCATATGGTTAAGTTGTCGTCAGTCATCTAGTTGCTTCGCCACTCAACCACTTGTCGTGGTAGTTGCTAGAGTGCGAGCAACCGTCTTGTTACGCCACACTCGACCACTCATGTAGAGTGAATGATGGAGTTGTAGGTAAGCAGTTGACACCCTCACTATTATTTTTAAGGGATATCAGAGCTGTTGGTGGCTCCCCCTTTATCTCGGGATTTTGGAGTAGTTGGTTTCCCAGCATCCTGTCCACTCAATGACATGTATCAGTGGTATTCGTTGGAGTGCGTATAATTGTCACAACCCTACCCATTCAGCCACACAGATGTGATGTGTTGGCAGCTTGACTAGTGTCAGGGGTGGCACATGCCATTGCATCATATGCATCTATTACATTTATGCATTTTCTTGTGTTTGTTGCTTTTATATGAGCTATGATTGATGCATTTGGTTGACATGCATGTTTTTATGATACTATGTTATCTCGTATATTTCACATTGTTTTATACATGCTTAGACATTCACTATTTCCTAGAGACTATACTATTGAGGCAATCTATGACCCGGAGTGACCATGAGTTTTGATGTTTGGGCAAAAGGTTTAAGTTAGGTTTACCCTTGTGTTTTAATATGTGTATGTGAGTGTGTAGGATGTATAGGTTACACATATTGACTTGGCTGGACGACTTCGGTACGGTGAAGGGTGGTATGGAGACAAGTTGAAGGCTTGTGTGCACCCGAGGGACCTTGGTATAGTAGGGAGGATGAGCTGAGGGACGCGGATTTCGAGGCATGCGTGAAGGATGGCATGGAGGCAAGCTGGAGGCATGTACATTCGAGGGATGGGAGCCAAAGATGAAGAGGGCACGAAGGCAATAGTCGAGGTTGCTGGTGAGGAGTCAGCTGAGTCGTGAGGGTACGAGTGCTGAGTGATTGTATCCAGAAAATCCTAGGGTTTGAGTGCTGAGAGAAGTGTACTCGGGAAGGGAAACCTTAGGTGTGTGAGTAGACCAGTCGACTACCCTTGGGGTAGTCGACTGATAAAACTCACAGAAAGTTTTTGACTAGGGACCAGTCGACTGCCCTGGGAGCAGTCGACTGGTAAAGTCAAAAACTAGCCGTTACCTGGTGAGTGAAGCTGGGCACGAAGACCTGGTCGAGGATTGGGCACTAAAGACCTAGTGTGTGAAACTGGGCACGAAGACCTGATCGCGGATTGGGCACGAAGACCTGCTGAGTGAAGCTGGGCAAAAGTCCAACTGGAGGAGCCGGTTGGCAAAAAAGGTAAATTCCCCCGAGAGGAGTAGGTGAGGACGCGTTCCTCGTAGGAGGGAACATTAGACGTCGGTTCGACCTAGGTTCCATTTGGGAGACCCAAAGTCAGAACCAAGATAGCTTAGGCTGTAAATCATGGTTAATATATCATTTGTATATGCTTTGTGTGTTTTGAAACTAACCCTGGTTGCAGGAACGAAGGGATGAAGTTTCTGCATTCAGGCGCCTCAATGGAGTGAGGCGCCTTACTGGGCTAGGCGCCTGTATTGAGACAGGCACCCCAGTGTAAGGTTACACCAAGCATTCGAAGCAAACTGCCACGCAAGCCTCTGGACCAAGTCAGCTCAGCTGCCTAACACAGGCGCCCCAGTCAGCTCAAGCGCCCCAATTGAAGGGATAAGCGGTGGTCGAGTCTGCGGATTAGAGTTCGCGCAGGATAAGCCACGTGTCAGGCGCCCCACTGACTACTATAAAAGGGGGTTCACCCCCAAGGCTTCCACATCAATTTCTTTCAACTGCTATGCTCAAGCGCTCTACTCCGACAAGTTCTGTACTCGTGATTCAAGCACTGACGACAACCCACTGCTACGGAAACTTCCAACCTCTCCTGTCGTCGATAAAAGCTGGTTTTGTTAAGTGCTATAATTTCTTTTCAATTCTATATTTGTACTCTTGACTTGTAATTTTTACGAAATTATAGAATTGCCGATCGTAAACGGTCAAAGACCGTGGACCTTGGAGTAGGAGCCGACTGCGACTCCGAACCAAGTAAAAAGAACTTGTGTTAGCGATTGGTTTTCATTTTTCCGCTACGTAATTGCTCTATTTGTCTGAAAAGTTTACGAATGATATTCACCCCCCTCTATCGTTTCAATCCGATCCCACAAGTGGTATCAGAGCGGGTGGCTCAAACTTGGTATAACCACCGGTTTGAGATTTTTTTTCGGATTTTCAAATTTCAATTTTTTTTTGCTCAAATTTTTCTCGTTAATCGAGGTTGGTGCAACACCACTCGATTTTTTTTGTTATTAATATTCTTCCAGCACTACTAATCCAAGACTCAGTCTTGGAACAAGTTTTTTTTTCTTTATTCTTTTTTAGAAAATCTAATGGCCATGCAAGAGAGATACATCACCGCCTGACGCCCTCTTTTCAGTGGAGAAGATTTCTCCTACTGAAAAAGCAGAATGGAAGTCCACCTGAAAACTCAGGTGGACATGTGTATAATTATCCAGTCTGGGCTGGAAATTCCTAAAAATGCACAAGGCGTGGTGCAACACTATGCCGAGTGGGATGGCCCACTGAAGAAGAAAATGTTGGATCGAGAGAATACGATAGAGGGGGGGTGAATATCATAAAACCTTTTCGGATATAAATTTAAGAGAATGAGCAGCGGAAATTAAAACACGAACACAAGGATTTACTTGGTTCGGAGTCGCGGTCGGCTCGTACTCCAAGGCCCACGGTCCTTGACCGTTTACTACGGGCAATATTATAATCGCGCAAATAATTACACGAAGATGTACAGTAGTAGTGCAGTAAAAACAGAAATCTAACTCTTCGTTACCGACGCCCGGTGTGGATCGTTCTTCGGTGGTAGGGTCGTCGTCGGCGCTAGAACCTCGAGATTAGAAGTTTCCGGAGCAGAGCGTCTGAGCGAAGAGTATTGAGGCGTTGAAAAACTGTGTCTGGAAGCCTTGGGGGTCGAGCCCCTTATATAGTGAACCTGGGGGCGCCCGGAACGTTGGGGGCGCCCTCCGCGTGTCATACGATCCGGAAACATCTCAGTCAGCCCTTATCCCTCCAAGATCGGGCTTGAGGTTTGACGGGGGCGCCCGGGAAGCAAGGGGCGCCCGGGTTGAGTCAATCTGCTGGCTTCTCAGCTGGATAGAACTCTATCTGCTTCGTTGGATTGGACCCAGGGCGCCCGAGGCATCCAGGGCGCCCGAGAGCATGGGGGCGCCCGGCCCAGTGAGCTTCCGAAGCGTTTTCTTGCTCAACTCTTGTTTGGCTTTGCCTTGGGGGCGCCCGGGACCTCCGGGGCGCCCTGCCCAGCTGCTGCCCCTCTCCTTTGGAGCGTTCTGAGCTGCAGAAACTCGTTCCTTCGGTCCTGCATCCAGGGTTAGTACCAAACATGATAAAGCAAGTATGTTAGTGAATTTTACAGCCGTAGTTGTCTTGGTTCTGACTTTGGGTCTCCAAAATGGAGCCCTAGGTCGAATCGACGCCTACTGTTCCCTCGACGGGGAACGCGACCTCACCTACTCCTCTCAGGAAAATTTACCTGTTGCCAACCGGCTCCTTCGGTTGGACTTTTGCCCAGCAGTCCTTCGCCAGGTGCCTAGCAGTCCTTCGCCAGGTCTTCGTTACCAAGCAGTCCTTCGCTAGGTCTTTGGTACCAAGCTGTCCTTCGCCCGATGCCTAGCAGTCCTTCGCTAGGGCTTTGGTACCAAGCAGTCCTTCGCCAGGTCTTTGTTTCCTGGCAGTCCTTCGCCAGGTTCCTAGCAGCCCTTCGTTATGACTTTGTTTCCTGGCAGTCCTTTGCCAGGTGCCTAGCAGCCCTTCGCTAGGACTTTGTTTCCTGGCAGTCCTTCGCCAGGTGCCTAGCAGCCCTTCGCTAGGACTTTGTTTTTGCACACTTGAGTAATTTTATTAGATCACAAATAACACTTAACTTTGAATCCTTTGCCAATATCAAAACAAGGTTCGATATGGTACTTCCTGCACCAACAGAAAATTGAGGCCGACGCAAAGGCAACCCAAACTCTACAATGCGGCTTAACAAAAGAGGAGCTGAACCAGGTAGGACCCTTCAACAGCGCGAAGGAGCTTTGGAACAAGCTGATCGAGCTGCACGAAGGTACTTCCGACACGAGGATCAGCAAGAGAGATCTGTTGCTTAATAGACTCTACATAATCAAGATGCACGACGGCGAGACTGCAGCCCAATGATGGACCCAAAATAGATGTCATGAATGTGAGTCTCAAATTTAGATATTTATAAAACTAAAAACCCTTTGGCTAACAAAGATAAAAATATAGTAGAGGGGCCTCAGGTCGTATTTTTCCAAGGACTAGTTGAACGAATGTTTAACTTGAGCTTGCAAGTTTATTTGTCGTTTGATGTTTTTGGGTTTTCTAATAGAATGGGGGGTTTTTGCGATAAGAGAATGACAATATGAACTAGAATAGAATGAACTCAACTAAAGCATGGAATGAATAAGGAATTGCAAGAACTATGCTTAACCTAATTGACAATTAAGCAAGTAAATTCAAACGATGCAATTGAGACTTAAAGAACTAATTGCAGAGAATTAATTGCTGGAAATAAAGTGCATAAACTAGTTTGCAAGGAAATAAAAGCTAGATCAAAACAATTCTTAAGACATTGACTTGAAGTGAAGGTAACAAGCTAGAACAATTGAAGAAAGTAAATGCTTGAAGTCGAAATTATCTAAACTTAAACACCAAATCAGTTTATCACAAGACTTCCCTTCGCCGTCACACGAAGGTTGAGTTAGAAACCCTCTAAACTCAAAAATCAGCGAAGTAAAACTTCCTTGTTCAGTTTGCCTTTGACCTTGCCGTTCTGCTCTCCCTGATCGGTCAACCCGACCGATCAGGTCTTCCTCTGATCGGTCACGGGACCGATCAGAGTCCACTCTGTCCGATCAACCCAATCGGTCAGAAACTGAAATATGCTTCCGGCTTCTTCCTCCTCGATTGGTTGAGTAACGATCGAGCTTGGAAACTCTCAACAGCCTTCAGAGAACCCCTCCTCAAGCTCCGATTGCATCCGCTTGATGAAAACTACAGCTATCGATCGGAATCAACAGTGGCAGAGCACAGGCAACACCCTCACCTGCACTTCCTCAGCTACGGCGACTAGGATTAGCAAACTTAACTGAAATCTTACCTCAGCGATCTGAATTCTTGAAGACAAACAAATCTGATGGGTCGCGCATGATCTAAGGAAGAAAATAATGAAGAAATTGAAGAACAAAGGAAGAAGAAACTGGATCTGCGATGGAGGCTTGGTGACACGCGACGACGCGGAGAAGAAAGAGGGAATTCCCTTTTAATTAAAACCATTTGAATTTGAACGACCGAGATCTTCTTTGCTCCATCCAACGGTCAGATCTGCTCCGATCTGAACCAAACTCCCCAGATCTTGATCTGTGGTCCCGATCTACCTGTCCTTAGCTCGGATCAACCAGATCTGTGGCGGATGGCTTAGATCATCCCTTCTCTTGCTTGGATGGTCTAGATCATCTTAAGCTTGATCTAATGGTTGAATTAACTCTGATCTGGCCGAAACTTTCAGATCTTGATCCATGAACTTGATTAAGTCTATCTTGAGCTTGGATTGACCAAAAGTTGACCGATGGTGCAGATCTAGCCGTTTCTTGATCGGACGACTCATATTAATCCAAGCTTGATTACTTTGATCCGAATCCAATTCTGACTCAAGTTTGACCCAAATCTGATCTAGGTCCATGATCATTTGAAGCCTATAAAATTAGATTCACAATTAATGCCAAAAATATCTCAAATATAGAAAGATTTGAATTAAAAGCCAAAATAGAGGAAATACATGAAACCTTAAGTAAATGCAAACTTAAGCATATAATAGTGGATCAAACATGGATTTTAGAGCCTAAATTAATCAACAAAATAGTAGTTATCACCCAACTCCACGCCTGAATCCAGGAACTGATGAACGGACGACACAATAGGTCACAAGGTTGAAAATCGTGACCTGATAATGTATACTTTAAATTCTTTTCCTAGAAACTCATTGTGGGCGACTATGGTGGATGCCTACAAAGTTTCAAGGAACTTATCTGAAATTAAGCTAGATAAGTTGTTTTCTGTATTAGAACTGCACAAACAGACTAACACTACCTTGATCGAGAAAGATATAGCTTTTTATGCAGGAAAATCTCAAGGAAAAGCTCCCAAAAAGAAGCATCAACCAGCACCCGAGTCTGACATAGACTCGGAATCAGATGATAGTGAAGGGGATCGACCCAAGTTGGTTCGGCTAGCTCGGGATTACTATAAGAAACATAAGTACCAGATGACCAAGAAAAAGTCAAGACGAAGAAAGGAAGATCCAGTGGAACCTTCAACGAGCTCGAAAGGCAAAAGCAACGTCATCTGCTACGAATGCAACCAGAAGGGACACTTAAAATCAGAGTGTCCTAACCGAAAGGAAAACAAGAAGACGCACAGAAAGAAGGCTCTTCAAGCCACCTAGGACGAGTTATCCTCCGAAGAAGAAGAAGAAGTCCCGCACGCGAATCTACTCACCCTAACTGCCTCGGAAAACGATGACTCTGGATCAGAGTCGGAACCAGACGACAGAAGACTCACAATCTTGGAGAACGGGCAAATCACTATAAGAGGTTACTCAGAATATGAATTGTTGAAATAAATTTTTTATTTGTCTCGTAACATAGCGAAATCCAAAATCCGTGTTGAGTCCCTCCGACAGGAAGTAAAACGCCTGAAAGAGGAAGTCTACTCGAGATACTTGACCGAGCAAATTCAAAGAGGAAACTCAACTCAAGTCCAAAAGCTTGAGGAAGAGAATTCTTCCTTGAAAACTCAAGTCAAGGAGCTCAAAGTAGCCTTAGAACGGTTCACTTCTGTAAGATGAGTATACTGAAAGACATGACTTTTTATATATGAACGTCTTTATTAAGAACAGAGAATCACGACTACACTAGGTGCCTGTTTATATTAGTACATGCATGAAGTCCAATTACTTTGCATTGTAGATAACATGGTGTGTGGTGTCACACGGAAGATCATGTTATCAGTTCCTTGCTTAGTATAAATAAGAGGCTCACAACAGAGATGAAATTGGACAACCCATCAGAATGGTTGTAGTGTAATTAGGTGTGGTTGGTCTTGACCATAAAATTACACTAGTGTGCTTTGAGTACATTGAGTAGGACCAAAACCTGAGGTTATCCAATTTGTATTGACTCGATAATTGGATCGAACATCAGTTTATATTATGGAGTACAATCCCTTAATCCCGAAATAATAACGGGCATATATTATTAATTATTATTTCTTTAATTTACCAATGAGCGAGATCTATTCTGTTAGATCGATAGGCCTGGTAAGATGGGAGATAATATTAATAATATGATGTGTCATTGATTATTGACGAAATCTGTGTCCTGGTTAGTCGGGATGATGATGCCCCCTTGATGAGCTCAAAAGGTTCATCGTGCTAAACCCTGCAGGTGGATTTGATCCGGTGCGATGAAAAGGTTGAGTGGTACTAATCAAGGATCCAGAAGTTAATTAATTTAAATTGTTAGTAATTTAATTAATTAACGGGCATTCGAGATCTTAAACACGGGGGGATAGACGACTCGTAATATGTGGAGCCCATATGAAAATATGGGGGTTGGTGAGGAAGTTCAATTAAGATCCTTTAGTGGAATGGATCTTAATTAATGGATCGGGTTTAGATCCATTAGTGGGCCAAGATCCAACTCCTCCTCTTGGTCCCTACCTTAGCCTTATAAATACCCTAAGAGATCATGATACCAAGGCTTGATCTAATTCCAAAACCCTTGGCTTTTCTCTCCCTCACTTCTCTCCTAGGGCAGCCGGTGGCAAGGGCAAAAGAGGGGTGGTGCAAGGTGACAAAGGGGAAGGAAACTCATCTTTTCTTCCTACCTTTTGATCCTTCTCTCTTCTTCTCCCTTGGAGGACTCGGCGGAGGCTCAGGAAGGAAAGTCGGCACCACCTTGAAGCAAGGTGGTCGGTGGCGTGCGTGAGCAAGGGAAGAAGGTCGGCGGGTGCAAGTAGAAGGAAGAGGGAGAGTTCTTCTTCTTCCTATACTACTTCTTCATCTTCTTTTCGGTCCCTCACCTAGGTACCTTGTGGTCAAATCTCCCTTGAGAAGGTAGGTGGTCGGCGGCACTCGGTTGGAGAGGGAGGGGCGACAACAGCAACCCTAGTGGCTAGGGTTGGTTGGCGAGGGAAGAAGAAGCAAGAAGGAAGGAATTAGAAGCCTTGGTGGTCTCGGTTCGTGGTAGATCGTCGCCCACACGACGTCCATGAAGGGAGGGACATAAGGTAGAAGATCGTGAGGTGATCGGAAAGGTATAATTCTTTCCATGCTCCTTTGTTTAACCTTATGTCAATTATGTGCTTATCTTGTTCGTCTCATCATTTTATGTTTGTTAATTTATTATTTTGATTCTGAATCATGATGAATAATTTATTAACTGGACCCCGACCATAAACACAAAAGTCGGAGATTAACTTGTCGCCTTTTCCGCGGTTGAACGATCGAGCAAATTACAAGGCCAATTTTGGTAATTGGCTAAGTTGTAATTTGGATCGTTCGATACGGCATGAGACGGTCGATGGGAGACGGGTCTCCATTCGGATTAATTTTTAATCCATAGACATGGAGAGGTCTCTCGGATCGACCAGGTATTCGCTAAGGAAACCGGCCCATACCCTACAATTGGTATCAGAGCTGAGGTTTCCGGCTTTGTGTGTTTAGGATTGGTTAAATTTTACATTTTTCATACATTTTATTTTGCTGGATGATGTGTGGATGTGCGTAAGCTAACTTTGTGTTGCAGGCATGAGATTCCAACTTCATGGCCAAATATGTGTTGTGTGATTGATTTGCATTTTTTGTAATTAATTAATCCTCGGGGTTGACGAGGCTAGGTATTTAATTTTTGTAATTAAATACGACACATGTTTAGCCGAGTTTTTTATTTACAGTTGATCTAGATTTCATGTACACTCCTTCAGGGAGTATAAGATCAATGATGTAAATAATAAGCTATTCATATTGGCTCGAAGATCCCTCAAGTAGCATGCACAGAAGGAAGGGAGGAGCGGACGAAGTGACAACACGACTGGAGGTGCATAAGAGACCAAGGGTCATGAAAGTTGGAAAATCTAGGATTTTCTTTATTTTATTTTCATGTTATTGGTTATATGCTTGGTTGTGTGGTAGTGCTAGAAAATTCCTCGAGATAAATTACTAAGTGGGAGAGGGACCCTAAGGGTCCTGCGGCTTCCATTACAATTCGACAAGTGATGCAAACAAGTCTATGCGTCGGCTCTGAGTGCCTTCCTCCCCATCGGATGGACTTGTTCTGCAGATCACTGGGTCGAAAAAGACTATAGAAAATTATTAAAGAGCGTGTGTACTTCCCTATCGGAAGGCACATAATCGTAAATAATTTTCTTAGTGTCGTATAATGGTGCACACTTAGATGCAAATAATGGTATCCTCCCCATTGGAGTCACTGCTATTATTTCGCAGAGCCGAAGTGGACCAATTATTGATCTTACTTGTCAAAAAGTTAGGTTGACAAGATAGTAAGATCGATGGGTAAAACCTCCTCTTACGAATGTAGGGATTCGTATACGTCCACACCATCGTGGCATGCGAATTTCTCGGTGTATAGGGGTGTTGGTTAATTTCGAAAATTAATTATTTTGAGGAATCAATTTATTTTCGATTTCTAAAGTAGTGTATGTTGTGATTCTCAGGTTTTTATAATGGCCTTTACCCCACTAGCAACAATTCTTAAGGACAATAAACTTACTGGCCCAAACTACATAAACTGGAAGAGGAACCTTGACATTGTCCTCACTGCTGAGGAGTACAAATTTGTACTCTTTGAGGAATGTCCGGAATGGCCTAGAGAGGACTCTGGTGAAGAGTTGAGGGAGCGTTACAAGAAGTGGAAAAAGGCAGATGAGATGGCGCGGTGCTACATTCTGGCATTTATGTCGAATGTGCTACAACATCAGCATCAGGTCATGACCACTACTAGTGACATGATGTTGAACCTCAATGATCTCTTCGGGCACCAAGGTCGAGCTGCTAGGCAAACCACGATGAAGAGTCTGATGTCGACCACTATGGTCGAAGGGACACCCGTAAGGGATCATGTCCTAAAGATGATGGATCACCTCAATGAGATTGAGGTACTGGGAGCACAGATCGACGGGGAATCCCAGGTTAATATTATACTCCAGTCTCTGCCAAGGAGTTTTGAGCAGTTCAGGCTCAACTATAACATGAACAAAAGGGATTATACGATGGGTGAACTGCTAGGAGAACTCCGGCAGCAGAGGCCCTCTTTCGTCGGAACTCACAGGCCTTAGTGACTCAAAGGGTTTCTTCTTCTGAGCCGAAAGGAAGGAAGAAGAAGAAACGAGGAGGGTTTAAGAAGGCAGCAACATCGCAAGGACCCCGGACTGGCGTGAAGAAGCTGAAAGGCAAGTACTTCACGTGCAAGCAAACTGGGCACTGGAAGGTGGACTTCCCCCGTCGTCAAAGCAAAGGTATTTCTTCAGCCTTAGTCATTGAAACATGTTTAGCGGTGCTATCTACCAGTACCGGTGTGTAGATACGGGAGCCACTAACCATGTTTACAATACTTTGCAGGGGTTCCAGGAAACCCGACGGCTAGTGGATGAAGAAATCGTGGTCTACATGGGTGATGCTACAAAGCTGGCAGCAGTTGCAGTGGGAGTTTTCTATTTATCTTTTGAGAGAAATAAAGTATTAGTTCTGAGAGATTGTCTTTTTGTACCCACGTTTAGAAAGAATTTGATTTCAGTTTCTAAGTTAATAAAGGATGGGTATTCTGTTGCTTTTAGTAATAAAGTTGTTATTAAGAGAAACAGAGAGATTATTTGTTCGGGTACAATGGTTGGTAATCTGTATACTCTAGAACCAATAACTCCCACGATGCACACTGAAGTAAATAGCTCATCATCTAACTTGAATAAGAGAAAGAAGTCTTCTAAGATGAATCAGACATATCTTTGGCACCTTAGGCTTGGTCATATTAACCTTAGTAGGATTCAGAGGTTGATAGCCGATGGGCCCCTAGGTTCATTGGTGGCGGAGGATCTCCCGACCTGTGAGTCTTGCTTGGAATGTAAGATGACCAAGAGGCCTTTCAAGGCTAAGTGGTATAGGGCCAAAGATGTGTTAGAACTGATTCATTCTGATTTGTGTGGTCCTATGTCAATCCAGCTAGAGGTGGCTATGAATATTTCGTCACCTTCATCGACGATTATTCAAGGTATGGGTACATTTACCTGATGCGCCGCAAGTCTGAATGCTTTGATAAGTTCAAAGAATTCAATGCTGATGTGGAGAAACATCGAGGTAAAAGTATCAAGACACTACGATCAGATCGTGGTGGCGAGTACCTCTTTGGAGAGTTTAGGACCTACCTATCAGAAGCTGGGATTCAGTCCCAGCTAACTGCACCCGGTACACCCCAACATAACAGAGTTGCAGAAAGAAGGAATAGGACTTTTATTGGAATGGTTAGGTCAATGATGAGCTATTCATACATACCTGATTCATTCTGGGGATACGCTCTGGAAACGGCAGCGTACATACTAAACTTGGTCCCATCTAAGTCAGTCCCTCATACTCCCACAGAAGTGTGGACTGGGCGCAAGGCCAGTCTAGGACATGTTCTGATTTGGGGTAGTCTAGCACATGTGCTGAAGGGAGATACTGATAAGTTGGAATCTCATACGGAGGTACATCTGTTCGTAGGCTATCCTAGAGGAACGAAGGGTTTGTTCTATAGTCATAAGGATCAGAAGGTAATTGTTAGCACAAATGCCAGATTCTTGGAAGATGACTATGTGATGAACCATAAGTCAAAGAGTAGACTGGTGCTTGAAGAGTTAAGAGGGGAGGTTCCGACCTTAGGACCAATTGTATAAGAGGACACACCACAAGTCACTGATCCGCGTGTCACTGAGGATACACAGGTGGTGCCTCGTCGCAGTGGGAGGATTGTTAGACAGCCTGAGAGGTTCATGTTTTTGGGAGAATCTTCGGACTTGGTCTCTGGTAAACATGAATCGGATCCCTGGACCTATGACGAGGCCCTCCAAGATAAGGATGCAGATTCTTGGCAAAGGACAATGAACTTCGAGATAGAATCGATAGATTCTACCATGTCTGGGAGCTAGTAGAACCACCCATTGGTGTAAAAACCATTGGATGCAAGTGGATCTACAAGAAAAAGAGAGGATCATACGAGAAGGTTGAGACCTTCAAAGCGAGACTTGTTGCGAAAGGTTACACTCAGAAAGAGGGTATCAATTATGAGGAGACCTTTTCACCGGTAGCCATGCTTAAGTCGATCTGGATTCTCTTATCTATTGCAGCTCATATGGACTATGAGGTATGGCAGATGGATGTCAAGACGGCTTTCCTTAACGGAAGTCTTAAGGAGACCATCTACATGCAGCAACCAGAAGGGTACATTGCAAAGGGCAAAGAGCATCTAGTGTGCAAGCTTTATCGATCCATCTATGGATTGAAGCAAGCTTCAAGATATTGGAACATCCGCTTTAATGAAGTAATCCAGTCATATGGATTTACTCAAAGCCCGGATGAGTCATGTGTATACAAAAGATATGACGGAAACATAGTGGTGTTTCTTGTACTTTACGTAGAAGACATTTTGTTAATTGGCAACAATGTCAAAGTGTTATCAGACGTAAGGGTCTGGCTATCAAAGCAGTTTGATATGAAGGACTTGGGAAAAGCAGGACACATCCTTGGGATCAAAGTCATAAGAGATCATCAGAAAAGGATGTTGTGCTTATCCCAAGCATCATATGTTGACACTGTCTTGTCTCGTTTTAGCATGGAAAACTCCAAGAAGGGTTTCCTACCCTTCAGGCATGGAGTTCGTCTATTGATAGATACTATTTTATTGATTATTTGAGCTGCTAAAATCCATGTTTGACCTATGTTTTTATTACTTAAATTGTGAAATTGCCCTAGGTTTTAGAACTTACCTTTATTTTGGACTTAATTGCAAATATGCACAGTTTTGGATTATTTTGCTACTAAATTCTTGATCTATTTTTTTTGTAGGCATGAAAGGTTCTTGGACCTAGGGAATATTGGGTCAAACTTGAGTCGGAAGTGACCCGGATCGAATTATCAAGATTATGATTTAATCTGGGCCGTTCGATTCAAGAGCGGCTAGATCTGAGCCATCCGGGACCATCTAAAGCAATCCGACCTAGGGCTAGGGTTGATCAAGCACCCTGATCAAGATCTGAAGATTTCATCCCAATCAGAGCTAAATCAACCGTTGGATCAAGCTCGGAGGGCTCTAGATCGTCCATTCAAAGATTAGGTTGATCTGGACCATCCGTTGCATATCTGGAGGATCCGAGCTATCACAAGGCAGATCCTGACCCCAGATCATCATCATCAAAGTTTGGCTCAAATCAGACCAAGATCAGCCGTTGGATTGAAGTGGATCAATCTGGACCGTCCGTGCTTAATTATTTAAGGAAAAATCGCCGCAGCTTCCCCTTCATCACGTCTTCGCCGCTACAGTGTTTCTTTTCGCGTGTTCTTGGTGTTCTTCAGTTTTATTCTTCATCCGAAGGCATGATCACTCGATTCTTGATTCAGAGTTAGTGCTAGGTCGTTGGGAAAGCCATCGGTGGAGTTTCCGGATCAGATTTGCTCAATAGACAGTGCTGTTGAGAGGTTTCCGCAGTTCTGACCAATTGACATCTTCGGATCAGCTGTGCTCGAATTCATTCCACCTGAGCTATCTAGAGGGGTTCCCTAGAGAGTTTAGATCATCATCCATTCACCTTCGCACGCAGACGCAGCTGAAATGAAGATTTCGAGTGGAAATTTCAGAAATGAGCAATCTGAACTGTATTCAATCGCAGATGGAGTTTTCCCCATGATTTGCTGAGCTTGCGGGTCCGAGGCTCTCCCTTGCTTGACAACCAAGGAGTACCTGAGCTGAAGAAGGGATCGAGGAGTAGTTTTCCATAGTTAAATTTCAGTGTAGCTGTAATTTTAAATTTCTGCACTGTTCTGTTTTGAATGGCTGTTTCAGCTACCTTAGTTTAAGTTTTGAATTGTGTTTGGTTTCTATTGCGTGAGAGTTCTTCAAGTTTGATAGTTAGGGAATGTGTGTAGTGGATAAATGCTTTAAATTCTTGTTTAATTGTAGCTTAAATCTTTGCGTGCCATTCAAGTTTGCATTGCTATTCAGTTTCTAAATTTGTTTCAGATTGCCTTTTTTCTTAATTGCTTCTGAGCTTTTTAGTTGTTAATGTTTGTTCTAGCAGTAGATAAATAGGTTGCTTAGATATCATAGCATTTAATTGTAGTTCCTTGCAATCTAATTATTGTGTGCCAAATTCAGTTTGCGTACCACTTTGCATTTAGATTTAAATTCTGCAGTTTCTTTTCTTAGCTGTAGTTTCTGTATTCGTATCAAGGCATCCTTAGTTTTCTTCAGTTTTTCCGCACTCTCAATTAATAACTTAAGTTAAGTTGAAATTGTAGCTTTAGCCCTTAAATCTGCCATTGCAGCCTTGTGTTCGATTGTTCAAGCATTGCATTTTTCCTCACTGCATCCATATCAGTTTTCTTTTCTCTGCATTTCTATTTCTGCAATTTTGCTGCAGCTTGCATTTGTTGATTTTGCATCCAAGTGAGACATCTGAAACCTTGCATTTAATTCCTGTTTATCTGCGCATCAACTCTGAATATAGATTTCTGAATTTCTACACTTTGAATACTTGCAATCAATTTTCGGCAAGCTTTTGCATTAGTGTCTTAGCTTATTCATGCATTAGTGTCTTAGAATTTTACATTCCAATCAGATTAGTTCTGCATTTCTTTCCCTTCAGTTCTGTAATGTTTTTGAATCCATCAGCTATTTAGAATTGTTAGGTTACAGTTTTGGTACTTAGCATTCACCTTGGCAAATAAGATCTTCCTTGGTATCAAGTTGTATTAACTACTTTACCTTGTATCAAGAGAGGAATTGATGTTAACTTGGCACCAAGTTAGATGCAGTTTTTGGTGAATTTTTATGTCTGAAATTAATTAGGCTTGCATTTATCCATTTCGAATTTCCTTTGCATTGGTGGCTTCTAAAATTGTAGTTAGTTTGAGTTAACATTTGTAGTTTGTTTAATTTCCGAAATGCATAAATAGCAATTGCTTTAAGCTTGATTTGCTCCAGAAAATTTCTATCACACCTTCGATTTCTTTCCATCAGAATTTCACTTTTATTTACAACCCAAAACCAAATCATTTATTTGAAACCCAAAAACAAAAACGACACATAAACCAAGCTCGAGTCAAACACTACAACTAGCCTCGAGAAAAAATACGACCTGTGGCCCCTATATTACATTTTCAGATTTTGATTGTAAAAAGGGTTTCCAGTTATTCATATACATTTAAATTTGAGACCCACATTCGTGACAGTCATATTTGGGTCTATCAAATTTTTGGCGCCGTTGCCGGGGAACTACTAGTTGCTTTGTTTGATTTTTGCTTGTGCACTTATTTCATATCATTCTTGATTTATTTTTGTGCTTATTGTTATATCTTTTGATTTGATTCTATTTGTTTTATCCCTTTATCCACTTTTACTGCGATTTATTTTGTTTTATGACCAGGTCTTCAGGTGGTGATTTAGAAGAATTTGACCCTGAGATTGAGAGGATTTTCAGAGCCAGGAGGAGCCAGGGCATTCTTTCTGAGACTACAGATATCCCTCCTATTCAGACTATTTTCACTCACTCAGGCATTGACATGGCAGACCACCAAAGAACCATGAAGGAGCTCGTAGCACCAGATGCTGCATTTCAGTACTCCAGCATAGCTTATCCAGAGCTGGGGGGAATTTTGAGTTAAGATCTGGACTTATCAATTTGTTGCCAAAGTTTCAGGGACTTACTGGAGAGGATCCTAACAGACACATGCACGAATTCCATGTTGTATGCTCCACTATGAAGCCTCAGGGCATTTCTGAAGAAGACATCAAGCTGAGAGCTTTCCCCTTCACACTGACAGGAGCAGCAAAAGACTGGTTCTATTATCTGCCTACAGGACATGTGTCTAGTTGGATCGCTATGAAGAAGGCATTTTTGGAGAAGTATTTCCCAGCATCCAAGACAGCTATAATCAGAAAAAGCATATGTGGGATTCAGCAAGTGGTGGGCGAGACGCTATATGATTACTGGGAGAGATTCAACAAGTTGTGTTCAAGTTGCCCCCAGCATCAAATCAGCGAGCAATTATTGATTCAATATTTTTATGAGGACTGCTGCAGATGGATAGAGTCATGATAGATGCTGCATCTGGAGGGGCCCTAGTGAACAAAACACCAATGCAAGCTAGGGAGCTAATTTCTAATATGGCTGAGAATTCCCAACAATTTGGAAGCAGGGCCTTGACCACCAGAGGAGTGGGTGAAGTTCAGATAGTTCCTACTGATCAGAAGGAGTTTAAGAATGCATTGATGGAGCTCACTTCGGCTGTTAAGCAAATGGAATTAAAAATGGAAAGACAAAAATTCAACTCCTTCAGTACCTCCACAGTCAAGTCAAATGATAAGTGTGTGTGACATTTGCTCTAGTCTAGAGCACACCTCAGACTCATGCCCTACCCTCCAGCAGGACGAGACGGTAGCAGCATTAGTAAGAGGACAATTTCAAGCAAGAAACAATCCTTATTCCTCTACTTACAACCCCGGTTGGAGGAATCATCCTAACTTGAGATACGGGAACGCTTTCTATCAACAAGAGCAACAAACTCAGTCCTCACAGCAGCCACAACCGAATTTCCAGCAGCCCCAACAAACTCAAATCAATCAGCAAACTTTTCAGCCATCAAACCAAAGTTTTCAACCTCCGTTTCAGCCTAATTCCCAACAATTTCAGCAACCATTTCAGCATTTTGAACCTCAATTCCAGCAATATCATCAAGGGCAGCAAGGTTTGCAATCATTCCCAGCTTTTCAAGCTCAAAACCAACAAAATTTTCAGCCCACACAGCCCTTGAATCAGAATTTCCAGTCCTACAATCAAGGGTTTCAAGGTCAGAGTTTTCAGCCCTCGCCACCTAATTTTCCACCTCAAAATCAGAACTTTCAGCCCTACAATTCACAGCAAAATTTCCCACCATATCAGCCCTCTAATCAGTCCTTTAATCAGCCCCAACAGCATTGTTTTCAACAGAATCAGCAAGCTCCACAATTTCAGCCAACTAATTCATCTTTTCAAGGTCAATCAAGGAGCTATTCTAATCAAGGAGCTAATGGGAGCTCAAGTGGAGGAAATGCGTCCCAACAGAGGGTTGAGGATATGTTTCAACAGATGATGCAGCAACAACAAGCTCAACAACAACAAATACAACAAGTTCTATAACAACAACAACACAATCAAAACGTTGAGAGGCAAATAGGGCAATTGGCTAGTGGAATTAACCAAAATCAAGCTCAAGGATCAAGTCAACTTCCTTCCCAAACTGTTCCTAATCCCAAAGGGAATGTGAGTGCTATAACTTTGAGAAGTGGGAAGGTTACAACATCTCCGAAGAGTCCAAGAGCAGAATTTTCAGGAGACCAGACAACAACTTCAATTCCAGCTCAAAACAGTAATGAAATGAGTTCAAATTCAGCTGATTCCACCCCTAGCCCGTTCCCAACCCCTTCCTCAAGCAACCCTCCAAATTTGGTGGCAACCGGAGAAGAAAACAGTGCCGAGGCCGATTTTACAGCCACCGTATCGAATGGGACAGCAGAGCAGAATTTAGCATCTCCACTTCCGGCCAAAGAAGTTGATTTTAGGGTTCCTTTACCCTTTCCACAGCAGAGAACACATGCCAAGAAGCAAGTGGAGGAGGAGAAGGCCAAGGAATTCAATGAGTTAGTGGAACTTTTTAGTAAGGTAGAGATAAATGTACCTTTGTTGACCATGATCAAGCAAATTCCAAAGTATGCTAAGTTTTTGAAGGATCTTTGTATTCATAAAAAGAAACTCAAGGAAAATGAGTTGGTCAGCTTTGGGAAGAATATCTCCGCACTTATCCACACTATTCCTCAGAAATGTGAAGACCCAGGGGTATTCACTGTTTCTTGTGAGATAGGGAGCACCATATTCCATGATGCTATGTTAGATTTAGGAGCTTCCATAAATGTGATGCCCAGGTCAGTTTTTCATATGCTTGGGATAGGCCCTTTACAGCCCACTGGTGTGGTGATACAGCTAGCAGAAAGGAGTCAGACCCACCCAGCAGGTATGATTGAAGATGTTTTGGTGAAGGTAAAGGAGCTGATATTTCCTGCGGATTTCTATATTTTGGATATGGAGGGAGATTACTTGGCACACCGCTCTCCACTTATTTTAGGCAGACCGTTTCTGAAGACTGCTAGAACCAAGATTGATGTATATGCCGGTACACTTTCTATGGAGATTGGAGACACGGTTGTACAGTTCAGCCTTTTTGATGCTATGAAGCATCCGAGAGAGGATCACTCCATCATGAGCATGGACATTTTAGAGGAGCTGGCGCAGACAGAGTTAGAGGCTGAGGGATTTCTGGAGGATTTATCTGGGGGAGCTATTGATTCAGAGGAGGCTGAGAGAGTACTTACTGCTGAGACTGAGGAATTTTTAGAAGACATTTCAGATGCATTTCCAGCTGGAGAGATTTTTCTAGGTGTAGGGGATTGCACAGAGCCCCAAGGATCACCTATTTTTCTTGATATTCAAAGTGTAGGGGATTGCACTAAGCCCCAGGGACCACTTATTTCTACTGAAGAGACCAGAGTGAGCTGAAGCCATTACCAGGCCATTTGAAATATGTATACCTAGGAGAGGAGCAGACTTTTCCCGTGATTATTGCACAGCATTTGGATTCAGAACAAGAAGAAAAATTATTGCAAGTCCTGAGGCACTACAAGAAGGCAATTGGGTGGACTTTATCAGATATACCAGGTATCAGCCCAGCTATTTGCATGCACAGGATATTTTTAGAAGATAAGTTAAACCTGTGAGGCAACCACAAAGGAGACTCAACCCACTTATTTTGGATGTTGTAAAGAAAGAGGTGACTCGACTTCTACAGGCAGGTATCATTTACCCTATTTCTGACAGTCAGTGGGTTAGTCTTATTCATGTGGTGCCCAAGAAATCTGGAGTGACCGTGGTGGCGGATGAAAGTAATGAGTTAGTGCCCACCAGAGTTAAGAATTCCTGGAGAGTTTGCATTGATTATAGGAAGCTCAACAAGGTCACAAGGAAAGATCACTTCCCTTTACCATTCATTGATCAGATGCTTGAGAGACTGGCAGGGAAGTCACACTATTGTTTCTTGGACCGATTTTCAGGCTATTTTCAGATTTGCATAGATCCAGAGGACCAGGAGAAGACCACCTTTACCTGCCCCTTTGGTAAATTTGCCTACAGACGTATGCCCTTCGGACACTGTAACGCACCCAGTACCTTTCAGAGATGCATGGTGAGTATATTCGGTGAGTTGCTAGAGGACTGTATGGAGGTATTTATGGATGATTTTTCAGTTTAAGGCACGTCTTTTGATTCATGCTTGAATAACTTGTCTAGGGTTTTACATCGTTGTATTGAAACTAACCTTGTTCTTAATTTTGAAAAATGTCACTTTATGGTAGAGCACGGGATAGTACTTGGACACATAGTCTCTCGGAAAGGTATTGAGGTAGATCCTGATAAAATCAGTGTTATTTCTTCTTTATCTTACCCCGTATGCGTACGGGATGTTCGTGCTTTTCTGGGACATGCAGGATTTTACCGCAGATTTATTAGAGACTTCAGCCTGATTGCTCGACCCTTGACACGACTTCTGCAGAAAGATGTTGAGTTCCATTTTGATGAAAAGTGCAAAGAAGCTTTTCATAGACTCAGGGAGGCTCTAACCTCAGCTCCTATCATTACATCACCTGACTGGACTTTACCTTTTGAATTAATGTGTGATGCCTCTAATTTTGCAGTGGGAGCTGTTCTAGCACAGAGGGTAGATGGAGCACCACATGTCATTTGCTATGCTTCAAAAACCCTAGATGCCGCCCAAGCCAACTACACCACGACTGAAAAGGAGCTTCTTGCCATTGTCTTTGCTTTAGATAGATTCAGATCTTATTTATTATGCTCACATGTGGTTATTTTTTCTGATCATGCAGCTCTTAAGTACTTATTGAAGAAGCCTGATGCAAAACCCAGATTGATTAGATGGATGCTCCTACTCCAAGAATTTGACCTAGAGATCAGAGATAGAAGTGGAAAAGAGAACTTAGTTGCAGATCATTTGAGTAGACTGGAAGGAGATGGATCTCCTACCACCATTGATGACGATTTTAGAGATGAGCACTTGATTTCCGTGCATGGTGAGACACCGTGGTATGCAGACCTGGTTAACTTTCTTGTTGCACATGTATTCCCCACTCAATTTTCGAAAGCTCAAAAAGATAAATTAAAAAGTGATGCAAAGTTTTATGTATGGGATGATCCTTATTTGTGGAAATTTTGTAATGACAAATAATTAGGAGATGCATACCCGATCATGAGTTTACTTCTGTCCTAACATTTTATCATTCATCAGCTTGTGGGGGGGGCATTTTGGACCTCAGAGGACTGCCAGGAAAGTAGTAGAGTGTGGATTATACTGGCCCACCCTTTTTCATGATTCACATGTTTTTTATAAAAATTGTGATAGATGTCAGCGAACTGGGAACATAGGAGCTAGACATGAGATGCCCCAGCATGCTATACTTTATTGTGAGATTTTTGATGTATGGGGGATAGATTTTATGGGACCTTTTCCTGCATCTTATGGTTATCTGTATATTTTACTTGCTGTGGATTATGTTTCAAAATGGGTGGAGGCCATTCCCTCCAAGACTGATGATTCTTCTGTTGTTTGTAGTTTTGTTAGGTCACACATTTTCTGCAGGTTTGGAATTCCAAGAGCAATAATTAGTGACCAAGGATCTCATTTCTGCAACAAACACATGAAGGCACTGCTGAGCAAATATGGGGTGGTTCATAAAATCTCTACATCCTATCATCCCCAAACAAATGGACAGGCTGAGATTTCCAACAGAGAGATAAAATCCATTCTAGAGAAGACAGTTGGGCCCACTAGAAAAGACTAGAGCAAGAGACTAGATGATGCACTCTGGGCCTACAGAATAGCGTACAAGACACCGATTGGCATGTCACCCTACCGCCTGGTTTATGGTAAGGCTTGTCACCTCCCTGTGGAAATAGAGCACAAGGCATATTGGGCGGTGAAAGCTTGCAATTTCGATGCTACCAAGGCGGGAGAAGAGAGAAAATTGCAACTCCAAGAACTTGAAGAGATTCGATTAGAAGCATTTGAAAATTCAAGGATTTACAAGGAGAAGACCAAGAACTTCCATGATAAACACATCGTGAAAAAGGACTTCAAAGTTGGCGAGAAGGTTTTATTGTATAAATCAAGGCTCAAATTGATAAGAGGTAAGTTGAGATCAAGGTGGGAAGGTCCATTTATTATAACTGACATTTTTCCCTATGGAGTTGTTGAAATTAGGGATGAAGCTAATGGATTTGTGTGGAAAGTTAATGGCCACCGGCTCAAGAAGTATTTTGAAGAACTAAAGGAGCTAGAGGTGGAGGATGTGTACATTGAGGACGCTATCTACCCAACTTAAGGGGGGTTCACTTTCTCTACATTTACATTTCATTGTACATTTCATTTTCATGTTGCTAGGAATAAATGTTTTTCTTTTTAAAGTAAGTAGTTGATAATAAATTCTTAGGAGACATGAATAAATAAAATCATTGTAAATACCATGTCATTGTAAATATAGTTTTAGCACTTTTATTGCATGACTAAAAATAAATGTATCCCTTGGGTTATCTCCATAGCATTTTAGAGTCTTTTGGAAAATAAATTAAATTTGGTTGTCAAAACTTAGGGTTTGAGTTCATGGATGAAATCTTGGATGCTTGAGTACGAT